>JAMWFC010000046.1:2648146-2709106 GCA_027475525.1 Macrolepiota albuminosa | reverse complement strand
TACACTACCTTCCTCTCCCCTTCCCCCTTGTTTCTCGCGCGATTTGATACGTGATTGTGTATCCGTGCATTTTTTTCCGACATAACTCTACACGTTGACCTAGCCTGATGTGATACTGACGTGGTGTTATTTATCAGACCATGGATGTAGTTTACAGCGGTTTGCACAATTGTTACACATAATGAGAAGTCACTAGTCAACCTTAGATTAGGGCTATATCATGACGCATCTTTCTCGTCTTTGACGACGCCAGCGACATTGAGCTGCACTTCCTGCATCCAATGCCATTCTGTAAGACCTACCGAGACGTCAAACTAGCTGCTATCTGACTCTATGAACGAGAACTACTGCTCCTATGCGATCTACCTTCAAATCTCTCGGCGTATCTTCTACCAAATTTTTGGTCTCTGGTGAACAACAAGCGATGCCATGAGACACACAAATCGAAGAAGACCGAGGCTCTTGCACTTCGAAGATCCAAATGGGTGATCCGGCAGGGACTGGTTTCTTCACGAGCTTCAATTCCTCTTACGGACCAATCAATTTGTTACAGCTAAAGACTGCATCGAGAATCTTCGAAAGCTATTCCGGATCAGGTTTGCCTTGTGAAGAGCAGGTATGATAATCCGAATAGGGAGATTTTTTGACGATTAAGCAGCTTAGCGAACTTGCTTGGTCTCCATACTGAGCAGAACAGCGTGAAAGAACAAGGGAAGCGCGTAACAAGCACGTTGAAAGGGCTACTCCTAGCTTAGGATTTTGATTTGCGTCTTATTTCATTTAAGTATTTGGCTTACTGCCAGGCTTTGTTTCCGGCTATGGTTCAAACTCCGTCCAGCGCCGATCAGCTTGTCAGCTCCGAATTAGCGCCTAATTCAAGTTTCATCGCCAAGCGCTCATATCAGTCTGTTTCTTCTGAGCGATGTCTGAGCATTTGACCCACTCAGCCTGTGTTGGGAACGAAGCATTCGGCAGCGCTGCACATCTTTTATTCCAAGGCGATCTCTGTCTTATGCCTATCACTACGCTTCTACCTTATTCAGGATAACTGGCCATGATTGTGAATTCTGGGATTTTTGACTTGAACGTGCTTTTCACGCTGGTAGGAGCCTTCGTAATGCTGTGCTTAAGGCAGTGGAGATGTGCGTCGACTCAATGAACAGCTGTCCAACTGGTAAGTAGGTGTGATACGCAAATTTTCCAGTCTGAAGTACATCTTCACACCTGTGCGGTTGCAGGGCCTGAAGTCACATATATACCACATCATTGACCAATATCGCCATAAGATGCCTGCACGCGTTTCTGGGGATCCCTTGATCACTGTTTATCGCTCAGCGAATTCTTTGCCTCCGAGCATTTGGAATGCGTTCGAACGCGACCCGCGCAATTCCAATATCATCTTTTCACATGCTCTCAAGGAGACACACAGTGCCAAAGAGTCTACGAAGGGTCAAGTCTGGATAGCATGTACAACCGATGACACCTTGGACTACGTCCTCTCCTGTACTCATCACGCAATGGGCGCCTATCCTGTTTTCATTTATTCCACGCACTCGTCTTCCACCCTCGATTTCGTGACTCCTAGAGTCGAGCTCCTGGTTAAGTCCCTTATGAAATGTGTTAAAGTGGAGCGCGTCTTTTCGGTATTCGCTGTTAAAGAGGTTTCGCGTACCTTCGCAGAGACCTGGTCCAGAATGACGCATGTCATGTTCTACGAGGACCCGTATTATGATGCCAGATTGACCTATTGTACAAGGCAACGCTTCCGACCTCGGCAACCCACTATGCTTCCTGGTATTTCGTACACATTGAGACTCGCAATTCCATCCGACGTTCATGACGTCGCCAGGCTGTGCCATGGCTTTGCAGCAGCAGCCGTATGTTCCTGATGCCATACTTTGTTCTACTCCTGACCTTCTCTTCCTCCAGGAACCATTTGTTCTGTCGGAAAGAGGTGCAATCGAAGAGGCGGAACACCTCATCAGACTCAATCAACTCTGGGTCCATACCATCAAAGAGGGAGAACGACGCACTGAGATTGCTTCTATCGTAGCCGTGACGCGAGAGGCCGGCGCTGTTTCAGCCATCACAAAAGTGTTTACCAATCCTGATTGGAGATCACGAGGGTGTGCTGAACGTCTGGTTCGTAAGGTCACGCAGACGTGAGTTTACTATGATGGTCCTCCTAAAATTGATCCTGCATCTCATTGCGATAATGACCAGTCTTCTCAAGCGTAAAGAAAGCGTCGTACTTTATGTTGCTCACGACAATCCCGCAGCAAGTAAAGTTTACAGCAGAGTGGGATTTGTAGGCCTCGACAAATATATACCCTCTGTAGACTCTCTTGATTCCTGGGTGGAATATGGATTTGACCGCAACAAGGTGGAACTTGGACACTGGTAAATTCCACACATGCCACTAAGGATACAACTGCATTACAGGACTTTGCAACTAGCTATCGTATCAATAGCTCAACATCCATTTTTGGATAATAGTAGTATTTTGTCAAGTTGTCAAACTGTTATATACCTTGCCACCATGACTATTTCTGATATTTCTGGTGCCGGTTTAGGGCTTGATTTTATCTCCTATCGCACTGATGATATTATCCATTCGTCGGTGAATTCTGGCCCTCCATGTGGACAAAAGTTGAACCTTCTACAAACAACCTCAGCTTCATCTCTATCAGACCTCGGACCAAGAGATCCGCTCGACTGCTCTAGTTCAACGGGAGCCCCTGTAGAAGGATCACAGTCTATTACTCGACATGGTACCCTTCTGAATGCGAATGCTCCATTTGGACGAGATGCTGCTGAACTAAGTTCAATCTTGGGTGATTCGACTTCGCGACTTAAATCAGGTGCAATAATATTGCCACTTCCAGGACAGCATGATCAAGAAAGAACTTGGCTTGAACAGGCAAAGACTCGTCCTCGTGTCAAAGTCGATATCATTCTGAACAGCTATACCTACGTGCAAGGTGATTACCTACAAGGCTATGTGAAAATCGAAGTATTTGAATGTGCGAGGAATGAAGTGCCAGTCTTAATCTCTGGAGGCAAGGTACGCGTAATCGGATACGAGAGTATATCAAACAAACTGGACAAATACCCGTTCTATCGATGCTCATCGCCTCTCGAGACTGTTACGGGATTTTCAGGCGGATATCACGACTCTTTTCGAGATTCAGAAGGTTTTGCGCAGGCCGTTGAGGGAGAACACATGCTCCCATTCTCTATGCATCTTCCCGTGTCTGCCGATCATGGAGTGCCAAAAGGTTCCGTTCAAGCTGAAGTCGCCGTACGCTACATTGCAATGGTGTAAGTCCCTTCAAGCATGTTGAACTATGGACCTACTCTGAACATATTTGCAGGTCAATCAAGATCAAAGATCCAATTTCAAGTAGCCGTTCGATCGCTCACTTCTATCGTACCTGTGAAATATGGCCAAGGTTCAATCCTTCCATAATTCTGGAGCCCGCTGAGAGGCCTTATCAAGCAGAAATTGATTCTGATTCTTGTTTGTCTGGCTCTCCCGGAATCAATCTGGCTGCCTCTGTTCATCGTCTGCATTGGGTTGCTGGTCAACAATGCTTCGTCAAAGTTTACGTTGCCAACGAAAGCAGGAGAACCGTTAAAAGTATTTCTTTAGCTCTAATTCGTAATACTACTGTCTTCAAACCAAGTCACCGCACGAACACCTTTGACGGGCATCACGATGGAAAACATGACGTTTGTTCAGTATCAACGACCCAGAAACTAGTTACCGAGTCCGTCTTGAAAATGGGCCGACGTAGTGCTCCAAGGCATGCAAGCGCCAGGGGATGGTGGGTAGGCGTTGCTCCCGGAGAATGTTTAGAATTTTCACATTCAATATTGTTGCCTGTAAGCTGTTCTCCCTGTGTGCTGACACAAATTCAATGCAATTATAGCCAGATGCACTATCCGTCGTATGTAGCCGACTGCTTCAAGTTGACTACTCCATCAGAGTCACTCTGAATGCTGGTGGCACCCTGAGATCGATTCAGCTACAAGTTTCCTTACCTATTCATATCATCAATTTCATTTCCATTGACCCTCCACCCGGCTTGCTGCCACGCGACTTTACGCAGAACCCAAATGCTTCGAATACTCATACTTCGGCAACGCTTCCCAAGAGAATTCTTCGGACTGGTGAGACTGGGATACGACCAATGAATATGCTACAATTCGCAAAGTGCGAAACAAGACCAATAAGGATCCACGAAAACAAAACATACAGTGGACCGCATAATTCAGATCTCGTTCCTCAATACGCATCTGATAGTCTTCGCTACGATTCCGACGACGACAGTGCTGAAATTGCTCAGGGTGATATGGACCTGTATCTTCCGGAGGACCTTCAATGCTTCATCGACGAAGATGATGCTGACGAAATCTTTCCTCGCATCCTGCAAGATGATCCCAAGTTTGAGAACGCACCACGATTCGCAGATTTATACTACGCGTCAGTACAAGACCTTAAGCCTTCGTCTGTTTCACATCAAGCGGATGAGCGAATAAACTGTTCATCGACATGCGCTTCTCAATATCAGGTAAATATGGAGCGCAAAGCTGAAGGACATGCATTGCTTCGTTCGGGACTGCATCATGATTCTGTTTCTCCAACGCGCTGGAAATCTGATCTTTCGAAGGGACCGTCGTCGTTTGCTAGCCGTGTTCAAGCTAAAATGGCTGCAGCGGCCGAGGCAAGTTCTGGCCATGTTGATCCAGGTTCCGCATTCAATTCGATGATGCCTAATTTATCGCAGCACCAAGAACAAGTTACAGAACCCCTGGAAGAACCGGAGATTGACGACGACCAACTTAGACTCAGCCATACGCTCGAAGCTGCTAAAGGAGTGCTTTCACGACCATCAATACTTATCGCGAAAGAGCAGCAAGTAGGAGCGACCTCGAGTGAGTCTACAAAATCGGTAAAGGAGAGGATTCGGGAATTAGAAGAAAGGCAAAAAGTGCTACAGTTGAATGAAGTTAATGGAGTGCGCAGTTTCGTGTAACTGATCATACAAAGCACCAACCATAGATTAAAAGACCATAAGCAGAGGTTACATGAAACCTGTGTGTAACGAATACGGAATCACGTATCACCCAGTATCGCAAGAGCGGCCCTGAGCTCTTTCCTTGCTTGATCGGCATCCTCATAATCGAGTGAGCTAATAGCAAAGCGGCAATGCTTTTGCACCTTTGCTATTATACTAGGTGTTAACTCGACGACCGGAGGCGGAAAAGGCGGATGTTGCTGTGATAGCATAGGTGGAGGATATAGGCTGCGATGAGGGTCAAGATGTGCTTCAACATCGGGGACAGTCGGGAGGGGCACGTGCCCTAGATGAGATGTGTCCACAGCGCCGGTAGGCAAGTCAGAGCGTAAAATTGGTATGAAGCCCGGGTGTTGTGTTGTTGAATTATTGGATCGACAAACCAATGGCTGCTGTTCAATAACATAAATTGGCGAAGAAGGCACGGAAGTCTTTGCTTGCGGATCACATACAGCCAGAACGGATTCCGTAGATTCCATCGAGTGCTCAGCTGAATCGGCACTAACAATGGCTTGCGTTTTTGCTGTATCCATCGACTGTCCGAGATACTCGCTCTCATCTTTACCTTCAAGCTCCTCGCTAACCCACGGGTTTCTCTTGAGCAAAGTTGATTTCTGTGTAGATGTCGTTCTCGTAGGAGATCCCGTTTCTTCCCATTGTTCAGGAGGACCTTGTGCAGCGCCGGGTGTCGCAACCGTGCTCCAACTTCCTGGACTTGCTTCGCCATTTCTCCTTCCATGAGTCTCGACTCCATACTCGGATGATCTGGAGTCAGGGTAGTGGCCATCGAAAGGTGGAGGGGTATGACGGCGCGGAAACAAAGGAGGTGCTTGAGGAGCCTCACCGACGGTGGCAGGTGGAGAATGTTCAATAGCACCGGAGGACTGATGTTCATCTTCGCTGATTAATACCTCATTTCGGTGGGGTAGCGTGGACGTAGGTAATGTAATTTCGGGATCTTCATTAGGACTGGAGCCTGCTGGCCCTGGCGTTGGCCTGCGGCCTTCGCGAAAGGCTTTCGCAATGTCGGCAGCCTTCCACTTCGAATACTTTATCTTCTCTTCTGTCTACACGACGGGTTATTTGTGAATCTTCCACTATGAAGTCCGATATACTCAACTGATTCGGACATATCAGCCTTTGTGAAGACCTTGAGTACTTCAAGAAAGTGTGCAGCTGCCAGAAACTTCTTGGCCGTTGCCCTTATAAAGGATTAATTTTATAGACTGGACATGGAACTGACGAACCGGACCTCGTTGCGGATCCGCTTCGGTCTTCATTGTCGGCCAAAGCAAAGACTTTAAACGCAAAGTTCTCCACGTAGGCTGCACTGACGGACTCGATGTCGAGAGCGTCCGATGGGCCTATCTCCTTCTTAAGTTGTTCAAGAAAGTTGAGGAGAGTGAAGAGAACATCCCGCGAGGCAGGGTCTTTTGCTTTGAGCGATATGCCTAACTGAGCGGCGTGATACGCACACCAGTAGGCCATAACGGGATCCTGGGTTCGAAGTTCATTGGAACGTTGGATAAATGGGACTGTCACTTTGAGAGCAGGCGAAACTGAGAGCGAGCCCAACACAGATTGGGAAGACATGACTCGGACATGGCCGCAGTAACTGAAAGATACTCTGAGATATAACGTGACTGTATCCACAGGGATTTTGATGCTCACTTACACTTTTACTTTCTTCATAGAGTTGGTCTACCGTGGCGTATCCTTACCGATACGACCTTAGCTATTCAATTGGCGGAGGTAGATAGCAATATAGTAACATAGTAACAAGTACGCCACATATGTGCCAAGTCTCTAAAGGGGTAGAACAACAGAATTCTTTATTGAATCTGGACTATCCATTACGTGCATCTGGCTCTCCGGCTCCATCTCGTTCACAAAGATTGGTTCCCCAGAAGCGGTTCCTCTGAAGCGGCTGAGCGATGTCGTGAGCGCCTCAGGTTCGAGCGTAGCTTGTGGAGCAGAGGAAAGCGATCCACGCGAGCTTGGAATCGAAGATAGAACCGGACGTAGACGATGAACATTTGGTACGTTTAAAGGCCCAGCGTCTGATGATACATATGGGGTGATTTTCGACCGGATTGGAGGTGTCACATCTGGCGTAGTCGAGTTCTGCCTTGAACCAGTCTTTGAAAACTCGAATTCGGGAGCTTGGAGAGTGTGAAATTGTGTGAGCGCCTTGGACAGATGATCTAACTGATGTGAACAAGTCAGATAAGAAGTCAGTTGTAAGAATTGGATACCTTACCTTGTTCATAATTACTTGAACAGCCTCTTTCCTGCTTTCAAATTCATCAGCTATGGCAGAAAATCGTTCTTCCTTAGCTTTCTTCATGTCCCCCTCGTTACCTGTCACGTCCACACCCTCCTCATCTCCAACATGTACATCTGATTCAATGGTATCGGTTGTCGTTCGCCTTTGCGGCTTCCACTCCGTGGCCAAGTTGCCCAGGTTCCTTTCCCAACTTGCGTCTCCTTTCCCCTTCCCCTTTCCCCTTCCTCTTCCCTTCCCCGTAGCCTTGCCCTCAATGCCGACACCTTCCATCTCCAGGTGCATCCTAGCTAACTCGTTCTGGAGGTCCAGCACCTGCGAAAGGTGCTTCCATTGCTCCAGCTTACTCCCACAGTCACCGATACGAGAAGATGAAGGGCCAGCAGGACTGGTGTTTTCCATTTGTGGCATGAGATCAGGTGGTCCAGTTGGAGTCATCAGAAGTCCAATGGGTGTTCCTTCGAAAGGATCATACACCTTCTCGGCAGTAGGGTCCTGCGTGGAGTGTGTAGCATCTTGGAGAGTGGATTGCTCTTCCTTCCTTGTTGTCGGAACCTCAACATGTAACAAGCCATCATCAGCTGATTCGACGTGAAGCTGGCCTAGCATATGAGCCAGGATGTCATCATGAGGGGAAGTAAAACCAGTGGGAGTGGCATGGATTCTCAAGCTTTCATTGGGGCCATGAGAAGCGAACCTTGAATTCATTGAATACAGAGCGTAACGCGTGATGTCACATTCTTGGAGGGTTTCTTTTTACAAACGACAAGACCATAAAATGACTTGAAATATGTCTGACACGGCAGGAAGCGAGAGAAAAGGCTCTATAGAATACATGCAAATGGGTACAGGGGAGATGGGGTCACAAATGCGTTAAGAGGAAGCGAAATAGCAACAAGAATATACGTCATGGACAAGGGATACTTGCAAACGAGCATCTGATATGTGGTCTGGTATATTGCTTGTTGCGAGCAATTTTGGAGCCGAAACTCTGGGTATGGCGAGAGGACAACACAAAAGTGCTAAGCAACATACTATGACGTCTCTAGCCCAGACAACTCTGCTGACTTTGGTATGATTCAAAAAGGTCCCAGAAGACACGGATGTATACCACAAAAGTCTTCCTTTTCGGTCAAATCGAAAGAGCGAGAGTCAGTGAGGAGGCGAAACAGATAGAACCCCTGAGGAGCACGTTCTAATTCCAGGTAGAACAGACTCGAGCAACGAATGCTTGCCGGAGTGGACCTCACCATAAATTGAAATAATGGAACACCGGCGAAAAACCCTGGTGGTTTGATATTGTAGTCTTCGAGGAAGGTAGTCCGTCACAGATGAGTAGCACGCTGCAAATGTTTGTGTCAACAAAATCAGTGTTATATCCAGAATGCATAATGCTCATTATAGTGAGTATCAATTCGCCCGTTTTCGAAGCCCAAGCATCTGGACATCAAGTAGAAAATATGAAAAGACTTCTTGAAAGACTTGTCAGAAAAGGCCGGCCCTTGAGAGTCAAGGTTCCACGTGACTGGATTTTTTTCGTGGAACCAAAAACGCTACACCAAAAAGTGAGAAACGGCCGAGGTTTCGCAAGTAATGTCTCGTCCTCTCCGTAGTATAAGTTCTCCTTTTCGCTCGTTCAATGCCGCCTCTACATCCTCCTATCTGCCACCACGAGGTCGGTATTTTTATATCTTATGAAAAGTTTCTGCATGGTTACTTACAATACGGCGAACTTAATTTCAGGTGCTCTACCGCGGAGATATTCCTTGGCAGCAATGAAGAGGCTTCCAGAAGAGCAGTCGAGGTCTGCACCTCAACGGATATCTCCCAAGGTTCGGCCACGAAGGAATGACTTGGACAAAGACAGGACCGCGCGGAGGGAGGTGACCTCGCAAAGGAGGAAACACGAGGAGGTGGTGACCCAAGAGGAGCATTCGATGAAGGAGGAGGAGAATCAATGGAATGGTCCTCGATCGACGTGGAAGGAATCGGCACCCCAACTCGCAGAACATCTCAACTTTTTATTTCCCGAACTAAACTTTCCACCCGAAGTTGCAAAGCGAATTCTCACTCATGGAAGCCATCCATCTGCCATTTATGGTCACAATGGCGCGTTCAGCTTTATGGGTTTGTTTTGCCACGTCCTGGCTTATGATACTCGCACTAATTTGGTTTTAGGACGAAGAGTAATGGAGTCGTATCTACTACTAATGCTACACTCAAGTTCCGCCTTGAAGAAGGATCATAGTCTCGACGAAGTAGTAGCGCGTGCTTTAAACTCGTACACACTAGGCGAGGTTGTGGGTTCGAAATGGGGGTTGGGACGCGCGATGCGGTGGACACCTTCAGTCTCGGCAAGCTTGCTCAGACCGGAGGCTGACCAACGGGAGATGTTACGAAGCGTCGGTTTGTACAAAGTTCAGGGAGACGCCGTCAGTGCCGTTGTTGGTGGTGTGTTCTTCCAATTTGTACGTGATGGCCTCTCCACACATTACTTCACTGTCCTGTGACTTTTCTTGCTGACTTTCTTCTTTCGATATAGGGTGCCTCCGTAGCACATCGGCTGTTCCACACTCGTGTGTTGCCGCTGTTGATCAACCGTGGTCTTCCGCAAGCTTTCAATGAAGATGCCCGGACGGTGTGCAAGCGTCTGGGCGGAGAGGAAGGAAAACTTGTGCTATTGGACACAACAACACCTGAACAGGTGGCCCAGACGGTATCATAAAAGTCACGTACTTAATACCTAATAAAAAGTTATCAGGATTGTGAGTTTTCGCGTCTATCCTTTATTGACCTGTCATCTCAACGAGTTCTTCAAGTTATCTCGCTCGTTACGCATAATACATCTATTCAACTATTGAAAGCAGCATGCTTATCATCTGATGAGTGACCGAGCTTCCATGTGCACTGATAGAAGTTTTCAATTAGCGAAACACCAGTACCACCATACCGCTTCAGTATCATTACGGGTTGTCACTGGCAGCCATCTGCGCAAAATTTCGTATTCAGTAATCACAGCTTCATTCTTAGACTCACTTGGCACGGCCTGTCCAGCAGCATTCACTTTGCTCTTCAATGTACTACTTCCGCACAATAGTCCTCGTACGAATGCCTGTGCTACTACGTTTGCTCCTGTTGGTGATGTGTGCGTGTGATCAAGAGGATACCATGTTGTGACTGTAGTCTGTCCTGTGCTACTACGTTTGCTCCTGTTGGTGATGTGTGCGTGTGATCAAGAGGATACCATGTTGTGACTGTAGTCTGTCCGTAAGTATCATATGCCTGGGCAACATAATCGTAGTGGTCGACGTAGACAGCACCCGTGCGCTGTCCAACTAATTGTGCGTATCCAACAAAACGCGGCCCTGCAGCAATGACATTACCGTTCCAGATGTTGTCGGGAGTCTGCGAGGAGACGATTGGAATGGCACCCTTTGCGGCCCTGCAGCAATGACATTACCGTTCCAGATGTTGTCGGGAGTCTGCGAGGAGACGATTGGAATGGCACCCTTTGCCTGCAGAGCCGTGATAGCGTTCTGAAGGTAATACGTAAACGTGTGGATGACCTTCGTGGTTCCACTTGTAGTTTGATTGAGGCACGTAAGTTTCAGATGTCTCCGAGAGTTGGATTACTCACTCTGTCTCTGTCACAGTAGCAGTTGTGTCATACCCGTCCCCTGTATAAGGAATAATTGGGAGAGTTGGATTACTCACTCTGTCTCTGTCACAGTAGCAGTTGTGTCATACCCGTCCCCTGTATAAGGAATAATTGGAACACCTCTGGATACAAAAAAATGCCTACCAAACGCGTCCTCTCGCCCATTGTCAATGTCTCCAGATAACCCATCGTTATGACCGAATTCAATGATGACATAGTCGCCGCTCTGGACCTCGTCCCATTGTCAATGTCTCCAGATAACCCATCGTTATGACCGAATTCAATGATGACATAGTCGCCGCTCTGGACCTCGTCGATTATTGAGGTAAACCGCCCTTCATCAGAATAACTTCTCGCGCTGCGACCTGCAATAGCGCGATTGATAACCGGAATAGTCAAGTATTGCCCAAGGTATTGCCCCCATCCTGGACCGACATCTCAACAGGATTTCAGAGAAAGCATTTACAACCGCACCGTCAGTCCCAGCACCGCCACCACCTTTCGCCATCGTGGAATCGCCGGCAAGATAGACATTTTGTCCAGCGATGCTTGGGACAATCAGAACTGAAACGGCAAACAACTTGAGAGAAGAATACATCGACCACTCGCGAGCTTTTGTTCTTCCAAATCATTCTTATATCTGTCCGTAAGTCACAACGATGCTGGAACAAACACGGACCGTCAACTGGTCCCATGGATGGGCATGTATGCATATTGGCTCACGGGAAGTAGTCTTAAGGAGTAAAGAATCACGTACTTACGTAGCACGCGCACAAGATTGATTGGTCGGTTAAATGAATGTGTTGATTAATTATTGCAATGGTAATTCAGGATACACGATACAAAAAATGCATTCAATTTTCGACTAGGAACCATTGCTTCGCAGCGACACCGATATCAGACTTGCTATCCTTGAACAGTTTAAAGGAGCGTGGAGTCCATCCAATATACTCGATAAATGTACTAGATGATCGAGAACTTTTCATAAACCGAAAGCTTTCAAGTTAAGAATCTGGCCTCTCATCTTAATATCGCAACTTGAAGACGCCAGTTGAGATTTATTAGTCAAATTCTAGCCCATGACAAGATACATTCGACATGAAAAATGCCAGCTTCATATGCATCCATCTGTCGAAATATTGCTTGTCAATTGTTTTCGTTGGATCATCGAGGGTAATACATACTCGGAACAGCTTGTCCGGCAGCATTCACCTTGCTCTTTAGCGTGCTGCTTCCACAGAGTAGCCCCCTCACAAATGCCTGAGCTACGACGTTTGCACCAGCAGCATTCGTATGAAGATGGTCAATGGGGTAGAACGTCGTAGTCTGCGTTTGCCCAAGAGCTTCATACGCTTGAGCTACGTATGCATAATGGTCGACATAGGTTATGTTCCTTCTAGCCCCGATGCTCTGTGCGTATGTGACGAATCGTCCGCCGGCAGCAATAGCGCCGTTTGTCCAAATGTTATCTGGAGTCAAGGAGGATATAATTGGAATAGCACCTTTGGCCTCGAGAGCCACGATAGCGTTCTCTATATAGTACGCAAAACTGTGAATCAAAAGCTGGGTACCGCTTAAGAGTTTCTAGTCAAGTAACTGTTCTAAAGAGTTGCATCAACTGACCTGGATGTGGTCACCGTGCTAGTGATGTTGTAACCGTCGCCAACTGCATCCTGCTTTCCATTGTCTACAGAGCCTGCAGATGCATCATTGTGCCCAAATTCGATTATAACATAATCGCCACTCTTGACAGAACTGACAAGGTTGGTGAAAAGGTCCTGCTCGCTGTAGCTCCTTGCACTTTCACCCGCAACAGCATCATTAACAATTGAGACACTGAGATACTGAGTGAGGGGGACACCCCATCCTAGAATCCAAATCGGCAAAACTTCAGCTTTTGATTCAATCAATGAGAATACCCTGAGTGCTTGAGCCTCCACCTCCTGCAGCCATTGTAGAATCCCCAGCGAGATAGAGCGTCGTCTGAGCAGAAGCAGCAGACAGAAGCGAGAGAAGTACTGGTAGAGTGGTTACGGAGAACATAGTACTGACATTTTCTTGCTACACAAGCAACTTTGTAGCAAGAGACGGTAAAGCTACGGGCCGTCCGCTGGAAGATATCCGGGTGAGCAACCACAGTGACCTATGGACGGCCCGTGGAACTGCCACCAAGTTGATCACAAGAAACCAACTTGATACTCTTCGCAATTACGTATTGTGCAGGCACAACATTAAGAACATACTATACGTATACCGGGTGGCACTGACAGAAACTTCTAATCTTGTTTCAAACCTTATTCATCACAAACACTACTGGCAACTAGTTGTATTTCCTTGAGAAAAAGTGAAAAGGGTGTTAATTTCTGAAGGAAAAAGCCTTTAAACAAAGGAAATTTACAGTAAAAAGCTGGCAAAGAAACAAATGACAAATTTCTTTGACCCTTTTTCATCAAAACAAATTCATTTTTTTCTAGTTTTGTATTGGACAATCTCAATTTAACTTTTGAGCAAGGAGGTATGCAAAAAATTAATATGAGGATAATGTTCTATTGCAGGTTTAAGGTCGTGTGTTATGTGTAATTGGCAATCCATCCGACTTAAGATTCCAAATGGTCAATTTACGTCCTGTCCTTCATTCTCCTCATCTTCCTCAACATCGTCAACTGAAAGGGCCCCAAACGCATTGGTTCCAATCATCGTGCTTCCACTATCATGTTCTGCCTCAATGCTTCTGTCTTCGTCAGATGTTTCTTCATCAGAGATGTAGATGTAACAATGCTTTCCTCGTCTTCATCTGATTCGTTGCTATCGTTGTCGATCTCATCTTCAGTGACAACAGCATGTGATATCCATATACCACTTCCTTGCTCCTCGGTTTGCCCTTATTGACTTCATATCTGTACCTGGAGGCCAAAACGCCCAGCCAATCCTTCCTTCCGCCAACGCTCTGAGTTTGCCCTTATTGACTTCATATCTGTACCTGGAGGCCAAAACGCCCAGCCAATCCTTCCTTCCGCCAACGCTCTGAGTACTGAGAACTAGTTCAATCTGTTCGAGGGATGAAACAAAACAGTCGCGTACACGCATTTCCAGCTCTATGTATGTCTGGTCTGCCTGCTTTGGCAGTAACCCATTTATTTCGGTTTGCATACGCAATCAGACATTCATTGCAGTCCAAGCTGGAAGCGGCTTCTTTTCTCCCACATCTGGTCGTTCACCATCTCTCCACGTCCTTTTACATTCATTGCAGTCCAAGCTGGAAGCGGCTTCTTTTCTCCCACATCTGGTCGTTCACCATCTCTCCACGTCCTTTTGTCAAACGTAGGAGTCGACATTAATCCTGGATGTTCAAGTCCATAAACGCGTTCAATGGGTAGCCTTTCTGCGGCATAGAAGATGGATGAGGGAACAGCAGATACACGAGAAATGGGCAAAATCCCGCAGAGAACCTAAGCCTTTCTGCGGCATAGAAGATGGATGAGGGAACAGCAGATACACGAGAAATGGGCAAAATCCCGCAGAGAACCTAAGCGTCATTGTAATGGGGCACCGGCCTTGTACTTTGTTACACACCTGCATCTCCAGTGGAACGAAATTAGGCATAACGAGGCCAGGGCAATCAACTAGACGGACATGGGGTGTCCAGAACAGCGTTTGAAAGTGCTTCGTCTGTATAGGAAACATAAAACAGTAGAACCGAAGAGTTCAATCCCACTAACTTTGCCTGGAGTTTTTGATGCCCGTACTTTATTCAATCCAAACAAAGCATTTATGAGTGAAGATTTCCCAACGTTAGGTTGTCCTAGAAGGTTATCAATCAACTGTAAACGAAGGCTCCTAAGCCGTACCAATTAAACCGATGGTTAGAAAGTCGGAGTCCTTGACCTCTCGTCTATCGGTGGTTTCTAGTTCCTCTCCGTTGTACCAATTAAACCGATGGTTAGAAAGTCGGAGTCCTTGACCTCTCGTCTATCGGTGGTTTCTAGTTCCTCTCCGTTACTTTCTGTCTGACGGAAGCATGCTGTGTTAGCATCCATTGCTTTCATGACATCGTCCCAATCAACATCTGCTTTGACAGGAGATTTCCATGTGCTAAGCCGTTCAGGCTGATACGAACTTTTGCTGGCGGTATCAACATCTCAGAGTGAACATGACGAATGGCTGTTACCAACCGCTCGCGAAAGCTAGGCGAACTTTTGCTGGCGGTATCAACATCTCAGAGTGAACATGACGAATGGCTGTTACCAACCGCTCGCGAAAGCTAGGCGCAAGATGAGGTTCGTATTGTGTCCTTCCTTGGTGACCTTCCCCTTCATCTTTGGCAGCATATGATTCAATTGGTACCACGTGAAGATGGGGATATGTCTTATGAAAATATTCTACCCAAGCCGACGTTCGTTCCGGTCCAGTTATGTCGACCTTGGTGAGGACCAAGATTATTTTGCGATCTTTCAGATAAGAAGCAAGAGATGGGGGGAAGTGTATAAGAGGACAACGAGAGTCGAGAAGCACAAGGAGAATCTGGGAAATTTCGGTTACACGCCACCTTCACATACCAGAATAAATTGCCATGAAGTCAAGCCTTGTTGCAAAACACATACAGTTGACGCCACACCTCCAGGTTCCTCTCAAAATATGTAGATGATCTAGGCATTCTGTCATGTTCCTCGCTGATGATGAAGTCTTTCACTGAGGACGGCTCGACTTTAGGTTCCTGTGTTCGTGAGTCCGATTCCTTTTGCCAATCAAGCACAAATCCATCCATCTGATCCAGCCACTTCTTGAACGCTCCTTCTTCATTGTGTTCAACCTCCTTTTTAGTCATATCAAATCGCCATTTTGGGCGACGAGGACATGTCAAATTCGTCCCAGTCGGACTGTAAAAGTCCTCAGTGTAAATCGCAGCTGTGTCTGGAATGGGACGAGTTAGAGGAAGTTTGGAGGCGAGAACTCTAGTCTCTTCAAGAAACTTTGATGGAAGCACAACAAAAGACGATTGCAGGCGGTTCGCAGCATGCCCAACTACGCGGGCAGGATTTGACGGAGAACCTATGAATGCGGGTCCACGCCGAACTTTGGGTATGTGAGGTTTCTTCTGCGGATCTGGGAGTGGTACATCACCACGCTTGATCGCGCGCTTTAGCTGAATGTCGGCCTTCTTTTGACGAGTAGATGTTGGTTTGCGACGAGGCATTCGTTATGTAATGGCCGATTCCGGCTTAGGTAATTCTCCATCCGCTACCCCAGGAAATCCAAATACACAGGAAGTTGAAGTAGCGGCTGAAATGGAATTCTTAAAAGCCAACAGTGTCTCGTATATACTTATTGAAGGAAAGAGGCGGAACATACGAGACATATCTGACAGTTTTTGCTCCGAGGCTCGTGTCAACTGCAACGTCAGGCATCACCTCACGTCATGATCAACTCTCCGACCACTATGGTCTGATATGTACTTTCCCTCTCCACGTTCTCCACAGATTTGCAAAGGCTGCTCAGTGTGCTTCGTTTATAAAACGTTCGGAATCGAGGAACAATGAACTCATACGATATTTACCCATCATCAACTGGTTTCTACACATCTACGCCTCCATTCGATGGACGACGACATCCCAGGCTCAAAGAGGGACAATTTCAGTACAAGCACGGTCACAAGCATCATTCTTTCGACAGCGAAAAGGCACCATACCCCTTATCTTACGACAGGGACATTCTGGAGATGTCAGTTCCTCCTTCAGATGTTACGTGGGCTGACCTACAAACTATAACAGTGAATCGTTGGACAACAGGTTGGCTCAGCACCTCAGAGGATCCGTGTCTTTCGTCAATTTTAACGAAGGGCCGCCCCAACGAACATTGGACCTTGGATGTGGAGTGGGTCGAATTAATTGGTATAAAAGTCGATCATGACCGTCTGTTTGTAATTCAGACAGGTACGTGGATCATTGAAGCTGCTAAACAGTGGCCGGCCTGCGAGTTTGTCAGTGACAATTATCATCTTGTGGATCCGCAAACTAACTGAAGTTCAAAAGGTCGGCTTCGACTTGGTCAACGTTCAAATACCCCTCAAGATGCTCGATGGCTCAATTGCACGACGGATAGAATGGCGCCATGGAAACTTGTAAATTCTATTTATCTTGTCCAGACGGAGTCAAAAGCTCATCATATCTTTGAGCTTGACGACTAAGCTTCCTTTCGAGGATGACGAATTTGATCATGTACATATACAAGCAATTGCCAAAGGTGTACCAGAAAATAAGGTAGGGTATTATTGGATGTCAATCATACCTACTAACGTTAGAACACAGTGGGGTGTCCTTTTCGAGGTAAGCTATACTCTAACATGAAATACAGGCTCTTAAACTCCTGCAAGGAAGTGAACCGTGTACTGAGACCAGGAGGCTCAGTTGAAATTATTGAGGATGGTGTGTCATCCCACAAATTGGATTGCCCCGATAAGCTAAGTTTATCCTTTAGACGTTATGTTCCCTCTGTTACCTCGGTGGTTCACCTCCGCACTCAGATCACAAGCAAGAAGGAAGTTTATCCTTTAGACGTTATGTTCCCTCTGTTACCTCGGTGGTTCACCTCCGCACTCAGATCACAAGCAAGAAGGGACACATCTGTTCACTATCCCGATGGCTCCCGACGTAGTTATCCGTCCCCTCCCAACACTCCGCAGAACATCCCAGCACATGATCATGCTCTGCTTGAATCTCTCAATAAGTCTGTATTTGAACATCGTTTCATTAACTTGAAACCAACCGGTGAGCAAGAGCGTTTCTCTCCTTTAATCAGTAGCGCTCAATTGTTCTAGCTGTTCTACCCAGTTATTTTACGACATACTTCAGACAGGTAACACTTGGCCCAGTGATTAACTTTCCGATGCCTCCAATACCCCCACCACAACCACTTCCACCTCAGACCGTTAGCTCTTACTCAATTGGCCTTGATGCCGACACTTCTGACATTCGTCCTTCTACCTCGTACCCCATGAACCGGCCCAATTCTTTATCCTTCTCATCAACAATATCTGAATCAACAAACTCTACAATTGGTTCGAACGATTCCTCTGTTTTTAGTGCAGAGCCAAGAACAGCATCCGCATCCTTTTCATCTACGTTTGAAGTTGGGGATACTTCTGCCAAAGCGCGATCATTCAATCAATTTCTCCTTGACGGTTCACTCAGTGAAAGCGAGATAGCTGCACTGCCTCGTTCCTTATTCCCTCTTGAACAACTGGAAGCCTTGTCGGAGCGGTCGCTAGCAATGCATCTGTACCGATCTTATCAGTCCGTACTGGCGTGTCAGGAGGCCATGTGGGAAGAACTGAAAGATCGAATAATCAATCGCAAGGAAGACCTCACCCCCTATGGATGGGACGATGACGAAGAGCTAGAAGAATTAAAGAATCGCACGAAATTTGAGCGTCTTCTAGAGCGATACAAGAGGTTTGTACTGACCCATTGATTGATCCAGCTTTTTCCCATTGCTTAGATCATTTCTCGAAGTGATATGCAGGCAAGGATATCCCTCTGGTGCTCTCTGACCGGAATTGGATGGGGATTTCCGGCTAGGGACTCTCTTTCAAAAGCTGAAATCATGGAAGAGGAACGTATTAGAGAATGCTTACTGGAAGCTCGGCGGTTTGTGTCTGATGACGAAAGGCAGATACCTTGTCGTTCGCTGAGGGTGCTTGTGGGGCATAAATTATAATCGGACATTCTTCTAGTAGATACATCTTTTGATCAATCTTTTTGTATACTTATTCCTCATTGCCTTCACGTTGGTGAAGTGCAAACTTTTGGAGAAAACAAACTGGTTGAAACACTTTTTGTATACTTATTCCTCATTGCCTTCACGTTGGTGAAGTGCAAACTTTTGGAGAAAACAAACTGGTTGAAACATCACATGACTAATTGGAGATCAGTGTTTTTGTGAAGGGTTCAACTAAGACCCACTACTACGTACGACGTAGCGGGCATTTCCAATGACAAGCCAAGTCTCTAACCAGAAAATATTTCAGCGGGTACGTGGTGAAGAATACGAGGTGCATATTTCTGATCGATTGCAGTTGAAGGTAGTTTGTGTCCCTCTATTGGGCGCTTCCCTCCTTACGCCTGCTTTGATCCCCGATGTTCTCAAATATTTGAGTGATTTACGCACAATCCTGCTAGATTTCAGGGCTTCAGGAACTGTCCTTACGCCGGACCTTATATCGTACACCTTCTTCCCACTTTCGACATTGCTTCGTCGCAACGCCGCGTCTGACATTCCTGATCAGATATTAGAGAAGGTCTTCTTTATATTAAGCATTCTTTGCGAGGACTGGTGGTGGGACTGTGATACAGCTATATGGGAGCAACTCTTCATGCTCTGTGGAGCTGTGATCGCTGGGATAGACAGCAAGGAAAAAAGGACAGTTCGCGCTGACGAAACCAAGCAAGCGGCCGGAGAGTGCCTACTTGCAATTTTGCGCGTTCAGACACACCCTACCCATTCGAATGCATCGAAACTTTCTGATAATACACAAGCGCGTTTGGAGATGTTAAAAACTATGACTGGAAGTGATCAATTTCTTCCCGTCCTCGGACAAACTCTTGATGCGCTTCTCGTGACTGTGGATACACCACATTTGCCTTTGCAACGCGTTTCTCTGTCTATATTATCCTTAATCGTCGGAAACTATGCTCCAGACGGTCTACTTCCTTCTGTTCTTCCCGGCATTGTAAGTCGGATGACTAGAATTGCTCTCGGTACGTCCACTAAGAGAGGGTGGGCTAATGGTGAAATTGTTTCATGTTCACTTGAGGTAATGCAACTTGCTATTGTTCGGGCACTTGGAAATGATATATGCGCACAAGAAGGTGCTATTAATCCCATTGTCAAGCTCGAAGACCTTGTGCGCACGACAATAGGCGGACCACACTTGCCTCTCCCCGAATCACGACCATTTAAAACGCTAAGGACACCGTCTTGGCTTAGAGGGACATCCTCTCAAATTCTAATCGCACTCAACACCCTCACCCATTTAAAACGCTAAGGACACCGTCTTGGCTTAGAGGGACATCCTCTCAAATTCTAATCGCACTCAACACCCTCACACCTCTTGTGAAACATCCAACACCATCGGCTCTTCTGGCTGTCTCGAGATTATCTATCACCCTTTTAAATACGACTTCCATGACTTTGCCAGAGGTACAGCCTCTGCTCCTTCATTGGTTGCTCTCTTTATCCAACTCGGATTTCTTGTCCGTTTCTATCCAGTCTCGTGAAACATTATCGTCGCTTCTCATGAACCCGTCGGCGGCACAGATCCCATTGCAACACAGGTTGATACACATTACAAGTGACAGTCTCTCGGTGTTACCGCGACTGCTTCTTACACATGCCGACACCAAGGTTGAACATGTCGCTGGACTAATCGAGGCGGTTTGTCGCCTTGTGCATTCTACAGGCGAAGCCAAGGATGGAGCTTCTTTCATTTCTGAAGGTGTTGCAAGACTTCTTGGGCCCTCCGGCGGGATTGAAAAATGGGGCTGGAGTTTATTATCCGTTCTCGAACTCAGTATGCCTTCAATCACATTGAACACAGCCTTTTCTGGTCAGCTGATGCTCGAGAGCAATACAAACATAACTCGGTGGGAGGGCTTTCCTGAGATAGATTTCAAAAATGTTTTCTCTATTAGCGCCAAGAGGGCTTTAGAACGGATGTTCCGTGAATTGGGTCGTGCAAGTGGAGATAGCTGTTTATTCTCTATCGAATGGTTCATCAGTGTGGGTCGGAGTGGAGTAGGCACTAGGTCAATCACAGCGATATGGTGTGCCTGTCGGCTCCTTGAAGGAGTCGCAGAGATATCTTTGAATCAGGTGAACGGAACTGATATTCCTGCACGGAGAAGTCCACGTTTGACAAAACTGGTCCGCTCGTTGGTGAGAAGTGTGGCAGAACTTTGGGATGAACCTGATAAGACCGAAACAACAGAAAGTATGGTTACAGAGGAGGAATTCACCCCTACACAGACACTGGTTCAGCATGCAAAGGGCATCAATCCCCTCCACGAGAATCTGCGAATAACAAGCCAAACTATGGCAAACCGAATGGCGACAAATCAGCCAGGACTTCACAAATTGCTCTCGCTTCAATTTCTCGCCGTGTCAGCAGGGATACTGCAAGCGCAATACAGACCCTTGTTGTTATATACGTTATATCCGATCCTAAGGTCTCTTGTATCTCCTGATGTATCCCTCTCTTCTACGGCTTTCGCCACCCTGAACTATGTCGCCATTATGACTTCTTATGCATCCCCAGCCAATCTCCTTCTTTCCAACTTCGATTACACGCTTGACTCTATATCCCGTAGGCTAAGTCGCAAGTGGCTTGACATTGAGGCAACAAAAGTCTTATCGCTCATGGTTCGCCTCGTTGGCAGCGACATCGTAGAACGTGCTGCGGATGTTGTGGAGGAGTGTTTCGACCGACTCGACGAGTTCCATGGATACAGTATCATCGTGGAAGGGCTGATAGAGGTCTTAGGGGATGTGCTCAATGTCGTCCAGGAGGATAAGAAAAACGGTCTATCAATTTCAACTGATCCATCCAATGAAGTGGAAGAGGCGCGTATTACATCAATGGAATCCTTCTTCCACTGGTTCCCGTGTAGGCATCAGGAGCCAACGGAGGAAGTTGACACTGATGATTATGGCCCTGCACCAAGGGAAGCTTGGGGGAAAGACAAATTGTCAGGACCTGATCCTGCAGACGACACTGGTGCCGTGGAAGAACCTGATCCAAACGCAGATTCGCCTCTCACTCCGATTCAGGAGCTAACCAAGCAGATTGTGTCACATTCATTGTACTTTCTTACACATAGCTCTCCTCTCATTCGGGCTAGAATTCTCTCTTTGCTGGCTTCGTCTGTCTCGGTGCTCTCCGAATCTGCTCTATTACCTTCCATTCACTATGCATGGCCTTTCATTCTGAACAGGCTTAGCGACTCAGAATCCTTCGTCGTGAGCTCGGCTGCTCTTTTGGTAGAGTCTCTTGCAAACCATTTTGGGGGTTTCATGTTCCGCAGAATTTGGGATGATGTTTGGCCTAGATTTCATGTACTTCTGAACCATCTGGACGCTGTTGATGCTACAAGTGCTTTGTCAAGACGAGGAGTTGGTGCCGTTGGGACTGAATCGGCTTATACACATTCTCACCGTACTTATCGGTCGGTGATAAAGACCATGACTGCAGCCATAACCACAGTACATCTTCAAGAAACCTCTGTCTGGCAGCTCTTATTGGCTTTTCGGCGGTTTTTACATATACAAGCTCACGAAGAGCTTCAGCAGTGCGCCCGAGATCTGTATCTGGCTGTAGGCAAGAAGGAGGCAGATGCGGTGTGGCTTGTGCTCTCCTCGACTATGGATAGCACGCATACTAGTATGAGGTTCTTAACGACATCACGATGGGATATCAGGTTTAATGCGGATATCATATTCCAAAATATGTAATGTAGTCCCTTGTCCAATACAGGGTCTATCCTCCTCTTATTTCAAGTCCTTCCGTGGATTGTATCGACGGAGCTCCACACCAGCCTCTTGAAAGAGCAACGCAGATATCTCGTCCCTGCTGAATATGAGATGACAACAAATGAAGTCAGGCAACAAACATACACTTTGTATGTCAAATTGTAGACGACGGTCCTGACACCAGTCTGGATTATTTTGATTGTACACCTAAGGCACGGACAACTTGAAAACATTCAGTCAGAAGGCAAAATGCGCTTGTACAAGGGAGTTGCGAACGTATTGCAATACAAGACAGCATTTGGCCCGACTCGCTCCCTGCCGGCTTCCAGCAGAGCATTTTCTTCTGCATGTAAGCACACGCATTCAACCGGTACATCTGGAATAAGAGTAGTCCCGTTGCATGTCGCACAACCGCCTTCGTTACAGTTACGCAATCCACGAGGTGTTCCATTGTACCTGCACAGACCTGGAACGTTTACAACACGTCACACATGCAGATACCGGGCTCGTTTTACCCAGTAGAGACTACACGATTTTCGCGCACAAGAACCGCACCAACGCGACGTTTCATGCAGTTTGATCTCTGAGATGCAAGAGAAGCTAGAGTCTTGATAGAGAATCAGCAGGTGCAAAAATGATAATTCGTAGGCAAACAGTCCACACCATGAAATAAGCATCCCACCCAGGCCGTAGTTTTTCGGCATCAAGCAGATTCAGCTCCTCAAGATGTTTATGGAGGCTGGATATTGTCCTGAATGAGTTAAATACATGGACATTAACAAGATCCCGTAAGCTCAACAAAGAGGACGAATTATCAGAATCCGTCCCCGTCTCTGTTGAAACAGAGACATCGACACCAAAGCTGACACGATCGTTATCTTGAACGAACTTCTCAAGAGATTTCCTAACCATAGATCATTTTGAGTCCAGTCAGAGGAAAAATGATCAAAACATACTCTCCTGATCGCATGAAGCGAAGAGTCAGCGGCGCATCTACACTCAGGAGCATGAAGAATGGACGTCTAATGAACAGCTTGATAAGCTCCTGAGTGCGTAAGTCTGTAGTGACGAAATTAAGGTGCCAATTCTTCGTAACGTATTTCAACAGATCCAGTGCTGAAGAGAACACCAAAGCGTTATTATCTAAGACTACACTTGGATGTGGTATTGGGGGTATAGCATCGACCTGTAGGGGCGGAGATTTGATCTCAGGTGTTGACAGGCCCCCAACGGTTCCGAATTGGCGCGGAGAACCTGTCAGTGATATCTGAAACTGTGTTTAGAGAGTTTGGAATGTGCGAAGAGTGAAACAAACTTTTACATCTGGTAGTGCGGATGTAGACGAGGCCCTTTGCTCGATCCAGACAGACAGAAAACCATGAACAGAGACGTAGTAGTCTCTGACTTGGGACTTCCCCGATGAAAGCGTACCGATGACAGCGAGAAACATTTTCAAGGTTGCAATTGACACTGATACAGTCGGAACTTGATTTAAAAGCAATACTATCACACGTTATGGGTTGCAAAACCACAGGGAGTTGCAAAATGTGGTTTTTTAAGAGATCGCAACATCTTTATGTCTGATCCTCTTCGATCTTAATACACCTATATACATATATTTTGGATTTCAAATTTGGTGTGAATTAAGCTTGCTGTTGCATTGCGATTGCTTGATCACTGGGCAAAATTTTGCAGTTCTTGAAAAGACTGTTCTCGGTCTTAATCTCTAGCCTTTATTTTTGCTCAAGCTTCTAGGTACAGACTGAGTATAACATAAAGCAAGCTCTGGCCAAGTTTTTAGGTCCCTCATGCCCTTAGGAGGAATATAGAGGCTGATCTTATGTTTTGCGTGACACTGTGTGATTCCTATTTGATCATGATTTGAAGTCAGCTTTACGTTATCAACAATGAAAAACACGTGACTACTTTAAGAATCGGCGTAAAGGCGACTACCGGAGGTGAGGAGTGTTTTCGGAGGCCTCTGCGTGCCAAGATGTGACCCGTTCGGCGCTACATTTTTCTCATATTCTTTGTTCAACTGCAGAGGGCTGAAAGTAAAGTAGTCCCGTGACAGTCCTCCGAAGCGGAGATACAACCGGCAGTGTGACAAACCGTGACGAAAGTTTTGCAACTCCCTGTTTTTGCGTTCTGGCCATCCGGCTTCCTTCCGAGAGAATTCCAGACCGTGCATCCACAAAGATAAATTTATACGTCTCTAGTTAAGATACTAGCCTACCGATACCTGAAGTCTGATCAGAAAAAGGTGGGCCCAATGTGCCGCAATTGTCGATTTTGCGGAAAGTTTTGCAACACCCAATTGGTGATAGTACACTTTCAGGGTCTTTTTCAAAGATCGAGGAAATCTGAGATGTGACAAATGTGATAATAAACGAGAGCAGGGGGCAAGTCTTGGCCACGTGAGGAAAACTTGTGAGCCTCATGTCGCAACTTCGTCTCTTCTGGAAACGTCCGTTCTTCCTTCAAAGCTTCATGTACGTGACAATGCGTGGTTCTATTCCGATAGGCAAGAGATGCCCTTACTGGTCAAAAAGGACTGAGATCAAACAATGTATGTCTGATTCAGCTGAGCTTGTAATGGGTTCCTTTCCCAGTCAGTTACCCTTTGGATGTTCACATTGCTTGGAAAATGCCGTTGGAAAATGCCGCAAATACCCGTCGATCCTTGCGCGGCACCTTTATAGTCAGGCGGATCAACTTCACGACTATCTAAGGCAATCCTTGCTCCTCTTCCTTTGTCTGGCCAGAATGAGATTCTCAAGCAACGACAATGCAACGATAATTGATGACCGAACCCACTAAACTCGTGTAGCTGGAAAATAGTAGGTGACATTACCTGAGCAGCCTTGTAACGTGGCACAATGATTAGTCCACCTTGGCCTCACTTCGTGCCTTCTGCTGTGATTGTCCAAAAAGAGCCCATAAAACTCTAATCTCTACAAATATCGTCTGCTTGCCAGTTATCTTTCCAGTTGTCGATTTGTCTTCCATCTCGTTTTGGCCCTGTACCTCTCAGCCACCGACTATATACAGCCACCCCAGTCCGATTTGTGACCATTGCCACGGTAAAAGTGAGCTTTCAATACATCTGTGCATTATAATGACTGAATCAGAGGGGAGATCAGAGGTAGCCGTGGGTGCTTCTTTGGCCGTGTGGGCGCCGACATTTATTTGTGTAAACAAGCCGCTTTGGCTTCGAGATTCTTGTATACCATGTATGATCTCTCATGCCCTTGTAGTCTTCCTGTCCTGACGACCAGCTCGACTACAAATAGCCCGTCTCTTCTATTTTCCTGTTTTCGAATACGCTTGTACCTCAATCCTGTCCACCGAGATGATAAGCCCCCCTGCATCCTCTGAGATTTTCCAGGTATGTTCTTCACTTGGTATGTCGTCAAAATGATGAAACCTATATGTGTAGAGCCCCTCGTCGACTCCCCAAACCTCCGTTCAACAACCTGTGCGACTAACGCGCCGTCAACTCCTGGCTCAACGTATTCAACAGATAACCTCTGTTGCTATGGGAGACGGCATTCCACGTGTTCCATCTCCAGACGACATTGTGTCCATACGCAAGGAAACTCATGGCTATATTAAGCGTATCAAGAGCCTGGAGGACGCGAAGGAACTGGGTGGACCCCAATCCCTTATTTCGTGTATCGATGAATCGCTCATCTTGGCCCGTGCACACCACCTTACATATTTCCCCCGAATTTTTCGCATTAATGACTTACCTCCCGAAATCATCACCAATATATTCCGATTGATCGTGTGGCCCGCTCCTAATCCATCTACTGGGATACTTTGGCGCCTACGGCTCACATGGACCTGTAGACGCTGGAGGGAGATTGCACTTGGTGACTGTACTCTCTGGAACGCAATTTGGTTTCGTGACCGGCCCCCTTTCAAGCGTTCTTTGGCTTTTCTCGAGAGAGCTGGGACGTCTACTTTGGATTTACGAATCAGTAGCGAAGATACGACACCAATCTCTCTTGTAGAAATGGATGGCCTATTGAACAGGCTACTCACTTATCTATCGCGCATCCGTATCCTGATATACATCGGTTCAAGTTGGGAACACGTCGCTCTTCTGCTTGACAAACTCCGAACTGCCGACGCTCCGGTGGCCCTTGAACGCTTGGAAATACATCGGTTGGGACGCATTGATTACGGTAGTGATGGCTATATCCAGCCCACAGCATTATTCAGCGGGAAAGGGATACCGAGGCTCTATTATCTCTCCCTGTCCGGCGTGCATATTGATTGGAATACCCCCATATTACAGAATCTCTCGACTATCGATATCAGAAAGCTTCCTTTAGAGCTCTCCCCAACAAGTACCCGTTTCAGAGAAATTCTTCTTAGCTGTCCTGCACTCCGAAAGCTCTGTCTGGACGGAGCGGGTCCTCAGATCGATCTTTACGATCCACCGCCTTTCCAGATCGTCATGCCCAATTTGAAGGTTCTTTGTATTTCCGATTTCAGTGCTCAATATGCTCGTCATGTCTTCTCACACTTCACTGCTCCGAATTTGGTTGATTTGACATTCATTAATATGGCGGGAGAGGATTATTCTCCTTTATACGAGATCCTCGTTAATCGTTTCCCCGAAATCAAGCTATTGACGATGTACGCTGTCGACCTACCGGTCAGAAGAAATATCATGGTGCAGTGGTTTATGTCGATGCCCCGACTTACCTATCTACGCATTGCCAACCTACCATCGGCATTCTTTGAGCTATTCCTTTTGGACCCGCGCTCAGTGTTGGCACCGCATGAGACGCACCCTTCCCCAAAAGCGATTCTGGCGCCTAAACTGGCTGTAATTGAATCCCATCCTTCAGTCTTTCAGTCACTCCCTTGGTTCGCAATGGAACGCCAGAAGCTGGGTGTTCCTTTAAACAGGGTCTATATTACGCAAACGAAGGACCATGATATGGGCAATCCGGAATTTCAAACTGCTTGTACTGACCTTATGAAAGTCACGTCACTCCATTTTATGTTTAACGGCACAAGAACTCCGGAAGAGGATACCATTATGTCTGAGTGATATTGATATTATTGACCAGATTTGATACCATATGCTCACAACCCTCACAACCTTAATACGAATTTTACTAGTGATCATATAATACAGATATATCTTCCGAAAGGTTTTCGCGGAGGCGAAGCGTTGTGATTTATAGCATTTTTGACAAGATGCAACGTAATATCGACAATTAGCTCAGCGACTTCTTTCTTTTCCTACCGTTTATTGAAATGACGGGTGGTGGAGATATAACATTAACTTCCGACCCAGCAGCGGAGAGCCGTGGTAGCGGTTTTTGCTTTGTACCGATGGCAGGTAGAGAAGGGACCGTCGCTGTTTGACGGGCAAGGGCATTCTTTGACTTCGGCAAATGGTCGTTGCTTGCTTGAGTATCTGTATTCTCACATTGAAGGTGTTATCGCCGAGGAATTTGAGAACGTACATTTCATTGATTGGTCTCGAAACAGAGTCACAAGTAGATTCATCTCTTCTTGATGTACCACACGTGCAGAGGAATTAGCATGGAATGCTGTGACTGCGGGCTCTTCGTCCATATCAACGTCCTCGTCGTCATGCATGAGTTGAATCGGTACTTCATCAGACCGTGGTTGCAGGAATCCGCCAATTAAGTGGTTAAAAATAGGTTCAAATGCCGGCATAAGATATGTGGGGACGGTGAACGCCTTTGTGACCGTTGTCTTTCCAAAATTTTTGTACTGCCCCTCCACGACGGAAAGAGTAGATGGCATTTCTGTAAAAGCAGCTTTACCGAAGATATCTTGGAACAATGTGCGCTTCTGTGGGGTAGAGGTTAAAACAATTCCAGTGGCAGTGGAGCCGGCCTCCTTTGCCAATTTGAAATTGTCTCCAAAGAGTACAACATTCCAATCGCAGGTTATGCCCACGAAAATATGACCCAATGGTCTTGCTAATAGGTAAGGGGCAATAGTCCGTATCTGAAATGGAAGGGAACGCGCGATGAAGGGAATGGATGACACAGGGCGAAAAATGAGAACACGAGTTTTCTGGTGCTCCTTGCCAGGAGAGGTGCAAAACACAGCGAATGTATCTGTATCTGGGTGGGGAACCACTTGAATGATTGATAAAAGGGCTTTGTAACTCCACCGAACTAAGAAAAACGTATTAGTCTTGGCTGAAAAACGACACAATAGAGCTGACCAGTTTGAGATACGAGATCCCATAGAGTTACACTGTACTCTCCAACAACCGCCAAGTAACGTCCCTCTTTACCCACAAAATGAGCGGATCTGCTGATATTGCCTTCCGTGGACACAAGGGTAAGCAAGAGGACGCTTGTCGTTGAATCGTATAATGCAACGTATGGTCCAAATGTGATAGCCAGGATTGAGGCATCCTGTGACCATGCAACTGAGTGAGGCACCTCAGATCGGAAACCAAAGGTTGAGCGAGCGACCCAAAATTCTATTCCGTTGTTCAGCCGGATAAATCACTCGCAAGCATAAACGCACCTTCTACCATCTCAGATTTCCCCCCCGCAGACTTCAGTCCCCAAGTTTTAATAGCTCCGTCTTCCCCAGATGTAACCAATAAGGGCTTGAGTCCAGGGCTGAATGCTAGGCACGTGACCCGGTGAGGACCATGAGGATGGTCTATCCTGGTATTCAAAGTCCATCGGGAAATTTTTACATCCCACCGCCACAATTTCAAGTATATCTCATTCCGAAATCCATCGTCAACATAGCGAGCATCAATTGTGGCCAACCAGTCTCCGGAGTGTGTGAGAGAGGTTTGCTCTACAAAGGACGACTCCATCGGCTGTTCATCTCGTCGAGAGACTCTGTTCGAGGGTGACACCTCAAGCTCGGACACGAGTTTGGCTGATGAAGGGGAAAATATTTGGAGCGATGAAGGATGAGAAGACGGTAAAATCAGTGTCGAGGACAAGGAATGAACAGCGATAGGTACATGTTTATGTTCGGATGTCATCTGATGAGGCATAGAGGGATCTACGAACGCGACCTCGAGAATCAGCCCCTGGGATGTCACTCGAGATCAGTCAACGCACCAAGCTTGATCCTCGAGTAACTCCTCGATATTCTTAGATTTCCCGAGGTGACAAACACGTAAGTTGCATCCGAGAGACCGAGGAGGAACTCCTCCTCCCCTTTGTGATTTTTGGAAACTGAGATAGTATTGATCGGGGCTCCAATACGGGGCACGAATTCTTTTTTCCCTGTATGCAGTTGCCAAATGACAAGCACTGACTCCTCTCCACCACTCAACAGGTAAGAACCATTGCTGGTGAAGGCAATGGATGAGACGGCATGCGCATGCCAATGTAAGGTAGTCGTTTGTGCCTTTTTCTCCACTCCGCGAGCATTTACGGGCTGAGCTTCGTTCAAACAGTACCATAAGCGTATAATTCCTTTGTCGTCACCCGTAGCAAAATACTCTTCTGTTGGATGAAATGCAAGACATGTCAAGCGTTCAGGAGAGACGTATTTGACAAATCCAGTGGTCAATGATGATGTTGCTGCAACATACGCTTTGTGACCGGCAGTAGCTACAAGCCACGATCCGCTAGGAGAAAGGGCAAGGGCTGTAGGGAAGCGAGTTTTTCCAATTGGTAGGATTTCTTTGGACTTCGATGAGCTGTCCAATGTCCGGAGTGAAACGCGGAGCACGACGGCATTATCATCTGTGTCATGTTAGGATTTTAATCAGTGGAAGCAAGAAACAAGTTTTCCACAAACCGTTTCCATGAGTCTTTGTTTTCTCACTCAGCCTTGAGGCGGCAACAAAAACCATGTCCCTACAAGACTCATGAGCACAAATGTGATGTATCGGCTGGGAGATATCGATCGTCTGTAATAAAATTGCTTCGACATAATCCCAGACAACGAGGCGTCCGTGCAAAGACCCAGTGATCAGCTGAAAACTGTTGTGGGGATTGAGTATGGCGGTGGTGAGGAGATCCGAGGATGTGATGTTGCTTGTAGAGGGAGGTGCGCTCAAAGTAGAGACAACTTGGCCAGTTGTTACAGAATGAATTTTGACAGACGACCCGACAAGCGAAAAGAAGTATCTGCATCCCAAAAAATCATTCTCAGGTGGCGTTGCAAGAACAATGAAGGTTGTCGACACACTTTCCGTCTTTTGTAAATACTGGCGGAAACTTACTTGCGGACCGGTCAGTCAGATACGACCATTCCCAATCGCCTTCTGTGTCCAAGGCATCCCAAGAGGCGATCGCTTGAGGCGGGGCTGGGAGGTTTTCTTTTCCTTTTCCTTTGCGTGAAATCTGTTTTTTTGCAGGCTTGACTTGATTAGGTGGCGGGGGCGGGAGAGGGATTTCGTGAGGCTGGCGCGACGTCGACGCCGCCATTTTGCTGCGATTCCAAAATGAAGTTATAAAAAAAAATCGTGCCAAACAACTTGTACAATGTGGCTGTGACAAAACAAATATATTTTACTTTGACATAAATCACAGTGCGGCAGTCTGAGGATGCTGCAGTAAAGTGACTATACCTAGAGCGCGCACTTGAAAGACGGCATATGTACCATCCATCAGTCTTGACATGCGACTACACATTCTTGGCCTCGGTCCAGTCGGCAACCTTCTCGCTTTCCACTTGCGCCGCGCCCTTCCCGGACACCACCCCATCACCTTGATCCATAGGACACAGTCACAGGCAAATACCACCCTCGAACATGGAGGTATAATTCGAATTGAAAATGAAGGTGTTGTCACTACCGCCCATGGCTTTGGGTCCGAGGTCTTTGAGGCGACCAAGCCAGCCATACCCTGGGAGGAAGGTGACAAAACAGGCGGAGCAAACACAATTGATTCCCTATTTATTACAACAAAAGCCCATTCAACTGTTTCAGCTATTCAGCGACTCCTCCCTCGCCTGACTCCCGATACTACAATTGTCCTCATGCATAATGGAATGGGTGTATATGAAGAACTCATCCACGATATCTTTCGAAACCCCGAACAACGACCGCACTTCATCTTATCGAGCATCAGCCATGGTGTCTTTCGTAAAGACACCGCCAAACTTTTCGTGCATGCTGGAGTCGGTTCTATTAAATTTGGCATTGTTCCAGATCCTGGAGGACGCGATTTTGAAGCTGGCTTCAATGACCTCACCGTGCCGCCGCTTGAACGTCGGCCTCGCCTTTCTGATATCACCCCGCATGAAAGTGACCCAACATACAAACGATACGTTAGCTTACGGGACACTGTTGCGGCATTAACGCTCATGGAACCTCTCAACGTATCCTGGCTCCCATTGTCGGAGATGCAGACGGCCATGCGCCGCAAACTGGTCGCCAATGTTGTGATAAACTGTCTTACCGCCCTCATGGGATGTAGAAACGGTGATATCTTCAATACCAGTGCTACGATTCGTATTATGGAAAGAGTCTGTCGGGAAGCGTCTGAAGCATTTATCGCGGAATTCAGCTCAGAGTCAAGGGCATGGTTGAATAGTCTTCACTCTCAGGGAGTCTACAGAGGAGATGTTCCTGTCGCAAGATTCCCGCGTGAGCTAAGCAACAAGGCGTTAGAGGCGGAAGTCCGTCGAGTGGCAGAGGCGACAAAAGGCAACATATCGTCAATGTTGGCTGACGTCCGCCGGGGACGGTCAACGGAGGTGGAGTACATTAATGGATATTTGCTAAAGCTGGGTGCCACGTATAATGTACCGATGCCTGCCACAGCTGTCCTTCTCAATCTTGTAAAGATGCGTAGTGCTATACCAGTTGATCAGATGTTGTAAAGCTCCCCCCAGGCCTGGATGCCTTCGCGAGATATTCATCATCCTCAACACATTGTAAAAACAGGTCGCCGGATTCAACAGACGTGATCAGGTGTGACGGGCGCTTATTGCAATATTACTCATTATAACCGCCCGAAGCTATATATGTAGAACCCATCATTGGATCCTGCATTGCTTTCGCCCGGAACTAACTTCATCATCAACACTAGCGCTCTCGCGTCTACATGAATTATGGACAATAATGCGACAGAATGTGCGAATTACGCTCATAATAATCCCGACATCAGTGGTGTTGTATGTACTTCCCTAGGCGCATGGCTTGGATTCAACAAGTTCGTTAGGGCGTTCGTATCAGCTTCTATCTCCAAACTTTCCTTCTCGGTGAGCTAAATTTAATCTGGATGATAAGAAACTCTCATGTCGGCCTGCAGTACTCCTTGTTGATCGCTCTTGGCAAAATGCGCCTGTTGCTCTATGGACTTTTATTGCAACCAGTGCTGGACTCGTCTTGGCTGCTATCATAATTAGACATGAGCTCACGCTTTTCCAAGGGCTTCAAGTTTCTAACCTTGTCTGGTCGGTTGACATGTCAGGATGCTTTATTTGAGTTAACAATCACTATTTTACAGGTTGGCAAATTTTGGAACATTCTTCGCCCTGGCAAGCTATTCTCAGCAGAAAGCTGAAAGCCGTAAAGACAAAGGATCTCGGGGGGCCTATGATGTTAAGGTCAAATTTGGTGCAATGGCTCAGTCTCTCGTGTCAATGGCGTTGACACTTTACATGTGGTTGGTTTATCCTTTCTAAGATGCGTGTATTTCTCATGAGCACGAAGGGGAAACGCAAAGACCTTTGGACCCCGGCCTGAATGTTCCTATCTTGTGAAATATATTTTCTTTGTCATCGAAGTTCAGGCAACCTCAGTCGGGCGGATCGTTGGTCTTGTTGTTACATCTCTCCTCATGGCAATTTACATCCTAATCACCCTACAAGAGCTATATTCCTATCGACGAAGCCGCAGTGATCATCCCAAGGGGACCTTACCCACACAGTTAGAGTCACCTCTAACTTTGCCACTACCTACTGCTAACGCAGTTCCCCTCAACCTTCCCATGCAAATATCTGTGACGAACGAAACACAACGCTCTGTCCCACGTCCACATCTTAATACAGTCTCGTCAAATCTAGTTCAATCTCCTCTCAAAACTATGTCAGCCATTGCCAAACGTCCGAAGCGACGTCGCTGGTCATCAGACTTGGATCCGATGTTGGTTGGAATTATAATCTGTCAACTTATGGTTTTCACATATTTCATTGTCTCTACTGAGTTATTGCTTAAACGTAACCCGAGCAATGGTTCTTCCAATGAACAGTGGTCCTTTGGGCAAATACTCGCCCTCATCGTCGTAATCCCGTCGGCGTTCTCACTTGCGGAAGCGATGAGCGAGCATGGAGTGAAACGTCTCTCCAGACGCAAGAAGAGGGGAACAAGGGTTAGGGAGCAAGGAACGCGAAGATCCCAAGTTGGTGGCAGGTAGACAACATAGGATGCCTTTCCATGATATCATCCGAAACCACTAGACAATTTGTAGATTCTATAAATGTAGCAATACTAGTGGACAAATATATCAAGAACATCAAGAAGAATAATCATAGGTATAACGAACGTCAATCCGGTACAGAAGGTTTCAAAGTCCCATAAGAAACATTCTATCCAAGCTAGTGGTTATCCGAATCCGGGTTTCCCCACTTGAAAATTCTTACAACTCCGTCTGTCCAAGACTCCACGCGCCGTCGCGCAAGCATGGACATTGTCGACCTGTCGGTCCCGACAAAGCCGACTCCCAATGACTGTATCGCCGCGTCAATAAAGACGGGATACCTGTATGAATGGTGAGCGATGAGTGAGACGTGAGGCAAGGACCAAGATATACCATCGTCCCAGTAAGTCGACTGTTTGTGAGTGATCCACTCTATACCATCCTTTGCTTTTAACTTCGTCCCACCAGGCTGTGTCATCCTCGTCACTTGTCACGATAACGTACTCCACAGTAATGCCTTTTCTTTGCAAAAGCTCTGTTTTAACTTCATCCACGCGCCGGGCTATTACATCCAGAGAAGCGTAACAACCGATCAGGCCATCAGGGCAGTAGGCTCTAAAATCACCTCGTCGTACGTGAACAGCAATCCACTGAAGACAAAGTCACGGTGAGTATTAGTCTTTTGAAAGGGGAACTAAACTTGCGGGCGGTGTCGGTTCGTCCTCCGAAGCTCCCAATGTTCGTCTGACGTATTGATACGCCAGTTGTTCTATCCTTGGAGACCAATGAAGGTGTTGCCCAACAAATCTCCAAGCTGGGCTGTAGTCAAACTCCATATCAAACGGCTGATCAGGTTGGATTAACTGCCGGCTAAGTAGATAAAACAATCTTACTTGATTGGCGCAGACGTAGTACATATAGTCGTAGCACAACATTTGTTCATCTGGTGGAAGAAGGACATGATGATTTGGCGATTCACGAGGGGGGACAATATTCGCAGCACGGGTTTCTGGAAAAGCAAGCGCTGCCAACGACCAAAAGAAACTATGTACATCCCAGTCAAGGTGAGGAAAGGCTCTAACCCATGATGGAGCCTTCGTATATGATATGTCTGACCGGTTTTAGCTTTCTGATTGAAGACGACGTAGACAAGGACCAAACGCACCTAGTTTAAGATGGTCTGTCACGAAGCTATGACGGGGATGACCTTCAGATGGTTTAACGACCTCCCATGTGCTCCAGCATCCTATCTCATCTATTTCTTGACTATCACGATCTTTGACTTCATGCCACTCTAATATCGGAATATTTAAAGCCTTCCTGAGCCGCGGAACGTCAAAGACGAGGCCAAAGTCAACATCGGGGGCTGGCCCGACATGAGATGGCGTGAACGTGGGAATGACTGGAATACGTTCTGTTATGATAGCGAGATAAATGAGGTTAATCTATAGTCATTTTGAGAGCAACGGGGTGGCCGGAGAGTTTGACGACATACATAGGTCATCACATCATTGGCTACAAACAAGATGAACGTAAGGATATCAGGATAGTCGGATGACACGTACTCCAGCCTGCGGAGATCCAAGAAGTGATGTACTTGCGATCGGCTCGCAAATTATCTACGTGACCGTGAGCGACAATGTTTTCGGAGACGTCGTACTGAGAAGGTACCCCTGAAATTGCTTGTGGGTGGACCTAGCAAGTTTGCTGCTGGACCCAAAGGGTCAACGAGAACTGAGGAGTTATTTATCGAGGAGTTAGAATGCGCAGGCGTTTCTTCAAGGACGTCGGGGACGGGGACGACGGAGGCGACGGGAATGACGGTACGCTGATCGATCCATGCATAACGAGAGACAGAGAAACCAAGAAGCAAGAGAAGAGCAACAAAGGATATTGTGATAATAAACCTGCGTTTTCCAGCCACAACGAGAAAATTTTGCCAACGGGGATACTTAGGGCTTGAGAGGGATTCTGCGTCCTCATGCATGCTGAAGAGCAAATGACACAGTCGTGAGCGTGGCAGTCGACAACAAAGATTATTTCAAGCCTCATGGCTGCCGGAGATCTACGTACGATCTGATCGTCAGGTCTTGTTGGCTCAAGTGCGTCCACGTGGTCAACAACACCCTCGGACCGAACTTCTCACCACTCAAACCTATCACATTACTGAGTTAATCAACTCGGCTGTCGCTCCAGTCCATTTTTATTTAGCCTTCATGTAGCCTTCGTCCTTTGCGTCTCTGTTGTATAGTCATGCCAAACTAGTCAAATCCAACATAAAGTCACGCTAGTTCTGATGGTACTCTTCAATTATATCCGGTTTTCGATATCGCTTCTTTTGTGATCTCTGGCATCCTCGCATCCTTTTTTCATTGAGTCACCCCTAACTGCCAGAGCTCTCTATCCCCATTGCGTTAATTCGAGACTATAGCGGACCAACTTCGACCTTGACGTTCCCAATCCCAGGCTACTCTTTTCTTTGAATATCTAACATTTGCAGATCGTCTCATCGCTATTGGTTTTGTGGCTTTTTGATGTATCTGATCCAAAGTTCTAATGTTGTGTGAGTCGTCCAGAGCACTAGTAGCACCCACAATAATGGGAATCTTACGTTCTGACTGCGTGATTTCGATATACAATATTGAGGAGGGTAATTTGTACCATACGGAGGGTCTGATAGGTATAATCGTGAGGTCACAACGGAAGTAGAAATACTTCGAAAACATACGTTTCTGCGAGCGAGAATAACGTTAAGCATGGCATTTGAATCGGGGAGGATGTATATCGGCTCCGTTATGACTGGAAAGTATGGTTTACTGGTACTACTGCGAGTCTTTATAGTTTTCTGAAACTATCTAGGTCGTGGTTCTAGCCATATAGAAAGATTCAGGAATACCCCTTCTGACATACAACCATACTAGTAGAAAAGTGATAATGATCTCCACAACATTACACGCCGAGAGCTTTCTCTAGGCCTGGGTTAAGTCGAGCCGGGGCCTTGGCCTGATCAACTACTCTACATGAGAATCCGAATAGTTCGGAACTGCCGAGTCGAGGCAATCATGAAAGCACTAGAACAAATGTCTCGCACACACTAGTGGCCAAGTGATACTCGTCAATAAATCCCTCAGTTCTTATTCTAAGACTGAGGGTACGTGAAATTACTTCCACATTATTTTTCCAGCTTACTTATTCTTGTCCTGTAGAAGCATATATTTACTTCGTACTACAGGTCAAATACAGTTCTTATTCTAAGTCTCAAATCAGACGTCTCCTTCGTACTACAGTCGGCAGTCGAAGATCATCTTGGCCTTGCCGCTGTAACAAGAAGTGCTCGTTGTGAAGGTCCCAATGGATATACCACAGTTTGTCAAGGTTAATAGAGTCTGTGTGGCCCTCAATCCATACCTTCGGCGAAATCTTCTTTCTTTCTTCGGCGATAGATCTGGTGATATCCTCTTGTTGCACAAAATTGAGAATCAGATAATCAGTAATGGGCATGTCCTTGTATCGTCCAGTTCCTTCAAATCTGGAATCATGTTCTGCCAACATGTCACCATTTCGGAGTAGCTCAACTCCAAAATTCTCTGGTAGGAACCAAAAGTCGATTTTGCCAGGTGAACCGAAACAACGACCAACTTCGGGGTCGCATTGCTGACCAGGAGCGAGCAATTTTTTGGTAGAGGAATGGAACTCATGTTGCAAGGCCGCTTTGTCCAACACTGATCGATTGCTGAAGATGTTTAAGCTTCATGTTCTGGAGTATCCGCAGAATCATATCATGCAGAGGCAAGGGATTGAGCTGTCCGGAGGTGTCAGTTTTCCAATTGTCCAGCAATTGGTAATGAATGAATTTCGAGACGAAGGACCATCCAGAGATTGTTGGCGTGATAAAGTAATTATCGACAAGCTCGAGGAGAGCAGGCGTATTACTTTCTGTCTGCATTCCCCTTCGGAACGAACCCTTCGGACTGAGCAGCATAGTTTGCAAGATCTCGCGTGCTTCGGCTTGATATTTGAAATGTGTCAAGGAGCCCAAGCTTGAAAAGGCTCGGAATGAACGTATTGCAGGAATGCCCTCTCTTGCGATGAAGAGCAGACAAGCATTTCGCTTCGCGATCGGATTCAAAATGTATGGTTCGGCATTCAAGTTGACGTCGGGTTGTGATGCATTAAGATATCGCAGTAGTGAGACTGTAAGTCCCGCATGGCCACCAAGAAAAGAATTGATGTATTGAGAGGCATATCGATCAATCGGCCAGCCTTTTCTTCTCAGATTGTAGGTTTCGTACATGGCCTTCAGTTCGTCAGAATCCAGTAATAACGTTTGAAAGTCAACTGGTTGTATTTCGATGGGTGTTGTACCTGTACTAGAGGTTCTATTCAAAGAAGATGGACCTTCGCCGCAAACGCCACATATGACTACATAAACCGGCAAGGTTTTTGACTGTATGACCTTGAGAGTCTCCCAGAAGGGGTGGAACCGACCGAATTGGCTCATTTGCTGCACCTCATCGATGACAAGAAGGCGAGGGCTTGCATCCCGATGTGTCTTCTTCAGATTGAGTAGCTGGCGCCACCCGTCGCATACCGGTGCTGTTACTTGCTGATTGACTCCTGGTAATCCAGCCTGCTGAGTCATGCGCCGGGCATCCTCCACATCCCTACTAGTGAGACAATAGTATTGGCTATCAGCAAAGAGATACTTGTATCGCGTGACAAGTTGTGAAGCGATGACCGTCTTACCGGTGCCAGGCGGAGCTCGTATGTGAAGTACGTGATAATTAGAAAGGGCTTGAAAAATGGAATGATGAGCTTGACTGCGAAAGATCTCGGGGCAAACGTCTTCGACGACGAGCGGGGGACATGGGGTGGCAGGTGGAGTTGTCTCACAGATGATACTGTACACGTGCCCGTCCTGCAGGTTGTCGCTCGTTTTGACGATTGTGCCTTCTGTCGGACTCATCTCGCTTTGTCTGACAGTAAAGCGAGCCAGGTCCCTGTATTTCCTACCAAGGTATTGGTATAGTTTGGCTGCTTTTGTATTAGCCACAAAAGAAAGATCGAGCTTATGACTGAAGCCCAGTATGGCCTGATGCGAAATGATAACATGGATCATAATAGTCGGTCCAAATCCTGGAGCAGATTGCAAGAATGAGATGAGAAGCCTTAAGAAGATCGAATTTGACTATTACCCTCTGGCACCACCACCATGAAGTGGAGTCGCCTTGCGTTGACTGGAGACCTGCTCCAACAGTCAGAAAGAGGCCGCCAGCCTCCTTTAAGCGGATATGCCTTTCCATACTCTGCGGGATCTTTCAGATCCTGAAGATGATTGAACGATTAGCAACCCGGGCTCTGACATCGGAAAATGGTGGGTCTTGCCCTGATTGCGCTTATCTCAGCGAATGATACACCTTCCTCCTTCTCTTCATTGCGGGGGCGATCTGTATCGGATGGAGCATTCTAGTAAATGTAGATGTTAGCATACAGATGGTAATACTTCAGATGGTCTTGTATAGCCTTACCTCATCCAATTTGTAGATCAGCAGCCTCTTTGCATCACACTGGATCATAGAGTTCTCCTCTTTGACTTTCTTCTTCATATCGTAGATGTCGTCAGTGGGATCGATGTGTACATTGAAAGTCTCGTCCTGCCCGACTATGATTCCTCTCAACTTGTACATGTCGTTGCTCTTCGCTTGGGATGTGGTGCGTGGGTGCTGCTGTAGGTGAGAATCGTCGGATGTGCCTCAGTGAGAGTCTGAGAGTGACGTGCTAATAGTGTCAGCCGAAATTTATCATCAACGACTGTGGGAATGAGACTGCTATCATGTAAGTAGTTGAGATAGAAATAAATTACGAACCAGTAAAAACACATCATGGCCTGTTGCTCGAAAGAAGTCAACTTCCTGGTATACACCAAACCGCTTCTCGAGGTGGAGTTGCATGACTCGTTCAGATCAGGTTCATGAATGTGAGGGCATTTGGGCGGCTCATAAGATACACGGCCAAATCCAGAAGCAGCAACTTCAGTCATTCCACCATTGCGAAAGATTCTCATGGGCCTATAGCAAGAATAGGTGTTATAAATCTACTTCTAATGCAGATAACAAAGTGACTGACCTTTGCCATGTTTCCCATTCACCAGTAACATCACTATAAGTAACAGGACAGTTGATCTCGTGGTAAAAATCCAGTTGCATCTTCAGATCATGAAGCTTGGCTCGTTCAGACAGATTCAACACTGTTGGCCGAGCATATGGAGTGAAGAGACGACGCTTAGAAGACATGGGATAATGGCAATTGAGTCGATTTAAATACAAGACCCCACTCAATATACAATGACTTTGCGAATTTCCTGTCTTCATAACTGTTGAATACAAGCCATTGGATTTGGTGCACCTGACCGGACAAAATTTTCCCAAGAGAAATATGTATTTATTGGAAGATCCGATGCCTTGCAGAATGAAGCAAGATAAAATGACAACGAAGGTGCTGGTAGCTAGGGACTGACATTGGTGGAAGTATTGACTGACATTGGTGAAAGTATTACATTGCGAATTGTGACTGATCTATAATTATGACAAAAAATGGGTTAGGGTTCATTATTTCAAAAGGAAATACGCGTGGGATGACAGAGGCTGCAGAGACACAGATATAAACAGGGCATGTAATTCATTCCTCAGAAAAATTGAGGGCAGACAGCGAAGTCATCTATTGTGCCTTCATTTGATGGTATCGAGTTAGACAAATCGTCCATGGACTCTGGTCGCCAAGTGATACTCGTCAAAAACTACATATCTGGTAACTCCCGTTGTAACAAACGAGTCCATGTACTTTCCTTCCACCAATCATCCATCTGATCAATGCGCTCCCACAGCGTCTCCTCATCGACACCATATACCTCATATTTACCTCCGTCAAGGGGTCTACCTTCACGCTTGGCCACCTCGAGCGCAGGTTTATTTTCTCCCCTGAACGTGTGTATCAGGCCAGTGGTTAGTCCGGTAATGATGGACGTACTTGAGCAGTTCCATCAATTCCTTCCGATCGGGGAAAAACAAGCGAGGTTCCAGGACAGCGAGAATACCGAGGGAAGCGCGGTAGAGGAACGAGTCGCCTTCTAATACGATCACATCCCATATGCGGGCGCACGCCTCGAATGGTAAATGATCCAAAAACAGAGGCAGTAACCAGTCATTAAGATAGGCAGAGGGCACTATCTGGTGTTGCTTGAAATTGAAGTAAACTGGAAAAGTTTACGTGGGTACTTTGAGGTACAGTGAAGGCAATAACCTACTTTTCGGCATTCCGTCCGCAAGTAGTGTGTCAAAAATTCTTCAAAAGAAATCAAGTACGATGAGAAATTAAGTGTCAGGATTTCCCACCTGTAATAAGCTTCGACCTGAATTTGAGATCGGTCAGTATATTCGATGTACTATGTAATTGGCTATTCATATTCACTTCTTCTCGAGTTCCCGCCTCTCCATAGAAGCTACGCAGACAATGTCGATCCAATAGGTTTCGCATTGCTACGAAGCCCTGCTGGACGGGCATGTTGATTAACAGCATCGCAGCAATTCTTGCAGCACCAAGGGTGTACCCCAGGCCTTCATCGCTCCGCGCCACAACCCAGGCACAAAGCATTTCCTTCAGTTCTTCATATAGGGGACCCGTCTGGGAATGAAAGATGTGAAGTGAAGGAAGGGTGGTCGAAATATCTTTCTCGATCATTTCCAGACTATCCCTCGGAAAAGTCTTTGAGCTAAGGGCCTTTTTCGCCCGAGACAGACAAATGCGATAATGATCTACAAAGGCTGTAATTGGGCACAATCCAAACATGAACCTTTGTACTGACCGACGTACCTTTGCTTAACGACAAAGAATTGCCCACAGCGCACTCCCACATAGAAGCTCTAAGTTTTGCGGGGATACCCTTCCACCATAGCTTTCGTAGTAAAGGATTTTTGTGCACTACCTGCCAATCTGGTACAATCTCCTTCTCCCAAATGTGTAATGATTCTTCAATGCTCTTCTCTCGAGCTATGCGACGCTCATGTAAAGCTTTTCGTTTCTTTTCCGCTACAAGGTTTCAGTGGAGGCAATTCAGACAAAACTAAATGGATATTTCACCTGCCACACGACTACTTCTCATCATAGACCGCCATGCCGCCATATGTTTAGCATCCTCCTCACGAGGCTTTGGAGGGAGAAACACAGGACGAGTTTGGCTCATCACTTTCTCGAGCGCAGATGGTCCTGTAGAGCGGTTTGGTTTGTGCCCGTATGGTTTCTGCTTTCCCTGAGGTGAAGAGGCAGAGGATGAAGTAGAGTTGGACCTTGAATGCGTTTCAGAAGTTGAGGGAACAGCGGAAGCAACAGGCACTATAGGAGTTGCACTGAGAGGTCGTGGGGTTTCCAGAGAGGGATGAGGGGCTTCTGGTGGTGGAAGAGATTGCGTGGACTGGGCTGAGCGGAGGGGATGCTCAGAATATAGAGACTGAGGAGTACTTGGGCGTTCATGTTGATTGTCGGGCTGGTGTAGAGGTGATGGAACACGAGTTGCATTGACATGGGTATCTTCGTTCTCTAGATTGGGTACTTGTGGAGAAGCTTGTTCCCCAGCAGGCTCCTCGCTTTCATTGTCTAGCGAGATTTGTGAAAACTGGTCAGATAACTGAGGGCTCAAGGGGTGGGGCGTTGGGGGTGGTGACGGGGATGGAGAATGGGAAGCACGGTCATTATGGTCGTCAATATCTAGTGTAGAAACAGAGAGATTTTGGCCCTCAAAGGCGCCATTGGAACGGTCAATAGACCACGCAGATTGGATTGGTATGCGCCGTGCTCTGGCTATGTCCTGCCGCATTGCTTCTGGAGAGAACCTGGAGGCGAGCTCGTCTGGATCAGCAGCAGAGAAGGGATCGTCGTCGGATAGAGAGACATGGTGAGCAAAGTGGCCATGCATCTGTGAGTAAGAACAGGAACGGTGGCTGTGACTTTCGCGTCTTGCCATGATCGCTGAAGTCCTTCTCGTCCTCGCAGGCCATTCCTCCTCTCTCTTCCCTACAGACCACACCCTTCACCCTTCATTCGCGCCCCTTCTTCATCCAGGCGAACAGCAAGCTCTTGAAGCTCTCGGCCTCATTGCCTTCCGCTACCGAAAAATCAAGGCTGCATTATCCAGCCTTTCTCGATCATCATCGCGCTCAATATGTGCTCTTTGCGCGACTCTCAACCGCATCTTACGAGACGAATATGAGTCTCTTGTTGTAGCGACCGAAGCAAAGATCCTCAGCCGTGACGCAGACCTCGTCGCCGCTGGTTCGTTCGTGCCGCTTTCGTCACTTCGCGCGACATTCTCAGATTGGGACGCGCCTCTTGCCGCATTGGCCTCTTTGGTAGAGGAGTTGGAGACGCAGAATCAATGGAGACCTGGCCCACTCATTGATATGCTCTTGACGCGCTCTCACACAGGTGTACACCGTGTCGCAGATATTCTTTCACGTCTTTCGGTCGCTGTTCAACGAGTATGGCGGACTCAGCTCACAGCTTTTCTTGTCCATGGATCCATATCTAATGTAGATCCTCTTGTATCCGAAAATTATACGTTCCTTGACGGGTCCATACCCTCGTGTGTTTCAGCACAATCACAAGATTCCATTGCCTATGTCGGACGAGCTATAGCCACCGTCAAGGCAGCCAAATGGCAGAAACAACTTCCTCAGAGTCTCACGATTGCACATACCAATCTCTTGGAGAATGTCTTGCCTCAAGATCAGCACATGTTTGACCTTGTCATCTCTCAGATTAGAACGAATGTCAGCGAATGGCTCTGGTCGAATGTCTTGACACAAAAGGATGTTGAAGACGCGGTAGAGACGTTGTACGCCTTTTTTCCGCCTCTCGCACCTTTCGCTTACGGGAAAAGTTCAGAGCAAACTACTTTCTCTTACGAAATGGCGAGTTCAGTCTTGCTGTCATTCGCGAAATCGAACGTCTTAAGCTTTCTCGCTTGACATTGCGTTCTGGGCCCACATCTATGATACGTGACCGAGACTTGAATCTCGTCCTTCTCCGTGCTTCTCTTGGCACTTCAGCACAACACGACCCAGCCCTTGCACGCCTACAATTCTCCTTACCCTCAGGTCCACTTCGTCCCCTTCTTCCGTCCCACACTGCTCCTACGTCGCCGACATCTCAATCGGCACCGTCTACGTCAGGACAAGGTTTCGACCTATTTGTCTCCCATCTTCTAGGTACACCGCTGAATCTAATGTACAATGTAATCTGGCCGCTTGATCTATTCCTCCATCCAACGGAACTGAACGCGTACACTGGCCTCTATTCTTATCTATCAGCCCTTCGTAAAACCCATATGCGAGTCCACAATTGCTGGACTTCTCTCTCGAATGCCCAGCGAGCTCGTCGACGATGGACCGGGCTGGGAGAAGGCGGCACCACGGAAGATCTTGAATTGAGAAGCAAATGCTTGCGCTGTGGGTGGGGCGTTGTTCGCGATATGGAGTGGTTTCTGGATACACTTCTCGGATACCTCATGACGGACGTGATTGACGTCGAGTTCAGAAAACTGAAGGAACTCCTTGTTCAAAAGGTTCCGGCTGCTGTTGATACACTGCCGGAAGCACGACTGAGTGCGGCTGCCACCCCGAAACCTTTGGATTTCACTACACTCCGTGCCATTCACGCTACATATATTGATCGCCTCCTTACGGGCTGCTTATTGACGAATACGACACTAATGTGTATCCTTCGTCCAATATTAGACATATGCGAACAGTTCGTTGCACAGGTAGAACGGTGGGGAGGGGATGTTCTTCCCGCTCTTTTGTTTGAGGGAAGCTTGAATGGAGGAGATGAAAAGGTGGGAGCCATGGTGAAGGAAAGGTGGTTGATGGTGTCTGAGATTAATCAGGTGGGTTTTGCTTCCCATACATACAAACATTCCTTCCGTTGGTTGACAAGCTGTAGACTTTCCAAAAAGCTCTGGACTCTTTTTTTGAGCAACTCGCCATGTCGATTTCGCAGCAGCCATTTACGACTGCTGCGGATGCCTCCAAGTCTGTCATTATGAACGCAAGTATGGCAAACTACACAACTTTGAATGCCTCGCGGGTTGCCAAGGGGTTGGATGGGGGCCTGGGGCAAGTCCGGCGGCATGTGGAGCATCTTCTGCTTAGGTTGGATTTCAACGGTAGCTTTTCCAAGCGTAGAGAGAGCGCAGGTCAAACAACGGATATCCTTGCAGACTTAAAGTAGTATTTATCACTAAACCGATAAGATCGTACCCACGTCGAATGATTGTGTAAGGGACGATGAGAATTTTTTAAACTGCTCATTGACGCGTTGAGTCACTGATGTTCTATGGAGCGCGTCGGCCGGTGATGCTTGTGATAAAACAGGGTTTGGAGGTGCGATATACATATGGTGTAATCTGATCAGACTTGGCGATAATCAGCAGGACAGGCGCCCTGTAAATTCCGAGCAATGAGTTCCACGGCCCAACGTCTTTCTCATCAACTTCAGATACTGCGTCCATTGCACCAAATGGCCTCTCGTTCGTGTTTCTTCTTCCTTCTTCCTTGTCGTACTCAATGCCGTTGCAGAGTATACTCCTCGCCTCATCGGTGCCCCCAACACCCTCGGTAAAAAATTTCTCATCGCAACTTCATTAATTAAGCTGATTGTAAAACAGAGCATCGCGTTTACATCGAGCAGAATGGCTCTGTCGTGTCTCCTTTCCACGACATCCCGCTCTTCGCTGATCAGAACAATGGCATCTTCAACATGATCGTCGAAGTTCCCCGTTGGACCAACGCGAAGATGGAGATCTCCAAGGAGGAGTCCTTCAACCCCATCAAGCAGGACATTAAGAAAGGCAAGTTGCGGTATGTCCGCAACTGTTTCCCCCACCACGGGTACATCTGGAACTATGGTGCCTTCCCCCAAGTAAGTCAATCTCGAGTTGCTGGAACAAGTATTGTATCTCATCCTAAATCTGCTAATCACAGACCTGGGAGGACCCTGCTCAGTCGCATGCTGAGACCAAGGCCAAGGGTGACAATGATCCTCTCGATGTCTGTGAGATCGGCGAGCAAGTCGGCTACGTTGGTCAGGTCAAACAAGTCAAGGTTCTTGGCATCATGGCTCTCCTCGACGAAGGCGAGACCGACTGGAAGGTCATCGTCGTTGATGTCCTCGACCCTCTTGCTTCCAAGCTCAACGATATCGAGGACGTCGAGCGTCACCTTCCTGGTTTGATCAGGGCAACAAATGAATGGTTCAGGTATTTAAGTTGTTCCTTACTCTTTTTTTGTATCGAGCTCGAAATTTTGTTCCAGGATCTACAAGATTCCCGATGGAAAGCCTGAAAACACTTTTGCTTTCTCCGGGGAGGCCAAGAACAAGAAATACGCCACTGAGATCATCCACGAGTGCCACGAGTCTTGGCGTCGTCTAATCACTGGCGAGTCTCCAGCAAAGACTCCCAGCTACGACCTTTCCATGTAAGTTCCTCCTTCGATCTCATCTCTCCTTCTAATCGATGTCTACAGCCGTAATATCACGATCCAAAACTCCCCCGGCTTCGTTCGCAGGGACGACCCCGTTTACACTACTCTTCCTGCCGATTCCAGGAAGCCTCCTGCTACCATTGACCCTTCGGGTAAGCAGCATTTTTTCTTAGGACCAGTCAATAAAACTGATTTATCTCTAGTATCGAAATGGTTCTACATTTCATCTGCCCAAGTCTAGGGCTCTTGACAAGGATATGCAGGACCTGAGCATAGAACTTGGAGAATAAAATGTTGATGACTACTCCTGTCCTGTCTCGACCTGCGGTACATATCTAAGCGGTTCTACTCCCGTTGCGTTCGCACAAAAAGTCACGCGAATAAATTTTTCAGAAATAAACAATTTTATTTGAGTGATACGTCAGCAAATTACATTGAGGGTATGATTAATCTATGACTGATGATAGTTTACAACTCTCCCGAGCATTCCTGTCGAGTGTTGAGTCTTAAGGTCGTTTTTCTGAACCAACGTCGGGCTGTGCCGGTGGATATCGGCAATAACGGTCAGAGATTGAAGTTACAGTCCAGGTTCCTGATGGGTGAGTTGAGTTTGGGGGGAACTCAGATTAATCGCAGATCACGTACCCTCTAATGCGGAGAACACAGAATACCCGTTTGTCATAACACGAGAGACTGTATGAGTTTCCAGCACCTTTCCAGGTTTGCCGCCTTTCTTAGAACTAGGTTCCGAGCGTTGATAAGTAAAAGTGAAGGGAGGTTCGCCAATCAAAGTGAAAACGATTTCCGCCTGATCACCTATACAATGTTAGACACAATCTGCCCACAGTCTATGGCGGGTGATACTTACCTTCATGAATATCTTGGTAAATTCTTTTGCCATGACCGACCTGAGCAGAAGGGAGAGGATGTACTGTAAAGTGGATATCTGCGACTGCTGTTTTGCAAAGCTTTTGCTGGTGAGCGATAGAAGTGATGGTAAATTCGCCCGGCTGCTGTTGAACCAATGAGAATGGGGACACTTTAGCTTCAAGGCTGTGTGCCTTTCCGTTGATGCGGTAACTACCATTCAAGATAAGTATGATGATGAATGGATACCGAAAAGCCATACCCAATATTCCAAGGTGGTGTGCCTTCCAGTTGGAATTGAGTGGTCTCGCCAACACAGTAGTCAATTCGGCGGTCAAATGGAACGATTGCTGCGGTTTCAGCAACATCTACCCAAATAGAGTTTGATAAAGGATCCAACGCCGAAGGTGCACAATTCAAAGTGTCTTGGACTGACTCGATAGTGACGAGGTGGGGTCCAACAGATCGGAAGACATACGAAGGCAAGTCGACTTTCCATGTATAATCAAATACTTGGACAGTGGTCCTTTCAACTTGGCTAGTGCCCACGTTCTTTATGGACATCTGAAGAGAGAAGGGAGGCGTGCCTTCTAGTAATACAGTTCCCTCAGCTGAAAGGGCATCCAAAGGAGTGAATTGATCGTTCAAACAGTACGACATGCGATTACGGTTCTTGAAGCGAGCAGAAGGCCGCATGAAAATCTCTTGTTCAAACAAGAGTCTATCAGCCCGAGGGATAACGGCAGACCGATGTTTTGCGAGGGGATAGTCTGCGTCACCGATCTGTTTGACTTCATAGTACATGCGACCGTGGCGTGACGTTTGCAGTTGGAAACGAGTCCTTGATTGTATGCTGTTGAATGTAGGCTGGTCAATGACCTTGGTCCCGCCGTTATCATTTTGTCCAATGTTATACATGATTTCAAAGGGCGGGCGTCCTTTCTCAATGTTGATCGGTTGTATACATAGAGAAAAGGCAAAAAACAAACCTTTCAAGTCAAGATCAACATGGTCGACAGTACCTTCACATACAGGGGGTAGAATGTGCGAAGAATTGTGGGGTTCATATAGGGATTTCGTTTCGGGAGAAAGCTTGGCAGAGGGCCTCGGAACCCAATTAACCTCAAAGGTTGAGGCTTCAGTAATGACCGTTCCAGGGCAGCGAGAGTCGGCAATCTACAGTATAGGCCTCGATACTCGCCGAATAAATTACAAGGAAGGAATCTTACATCCAAAATTTCAAATGTTCCCCTTTGAGTCACGACCAGGTCGTCATTGGGATTGTTCACGGTCCTTGTCAGAATCTTGTTATCGTCTACGTGACGGTACTTGAGTCGCCATGGCTAAGAACATGGTTATATCAGTGAACCGTTCATCAAAGAGCAAACGAACTAACAGCATCTCCAGTGAGTCGTAGAGGGAGACTGGCTGATTCATTCTCAAGAACAGTAGTAGATCGTTTACCTCCACTATTGTAGAACCTGGCGGTCGCCTAGCACACATTAAAGCTTGACAATGGCACACAGGTCACGAAACAAAAACACACCAACCTTGACTCCTTTTACACTCACTGTGATTCCTGGATTCGAGACAGTCCGCTTGCACTTATAGACGTCCTCGATGCTCACTGATTGTAGAAAACTCAGTAACATCCCAGCGCTTTCGGTAAGTAATTTACCGATATTGATGTCAAATGTTCCCTCGTCACTATTCATCCCTTTGGGTATGGGAACCAATATTGACTTCCTTGGAGTCTCAATCCCTTCTATCTGTAGGACTTCAGAACTCCTGGGGCCGACAACTTGCATTTCAAGATTCCATGGACCAGTTCCCTGAAAATGCACCCAGAGGGAATTAGTCTCTGGACAGCGACTTCATAAGATAACTGGCTTATACCCTGAGCTCAACATCAACTGATACAATGTCACCATCACAGCTATTAATCCTCCTTTTGCTGCCGCCCTGGCTTGCAACGAAGTCCGCAGCTGCGAGAGGATGTATCACTTGGTCGATACTAGGGCCTGTCAATTCCACCTTCTTGTAGTAGGCATCGCTCAAATGTGTAAAAGTAAAAGTGTAGTGACCGCTACGTTCTGGTTGCAGAGTTAATTCACCCCGCGAACTTGAGAGCGTCTTGGATAGGTCGCGTGGAGATTCATTGTCGCGTTGCATACGATAGTAGACCTGAAATGGAGGTGTTCCCCGTAAAACGAGAGATGCAGATACTCCCGTGTCTCCGGAACTATTTCGCCCCGATGAGGAGTGTTTCTGATCAAATAAGAACTGGTTTACCATTCATGGATCTGTTTCCACTCTATCTCTGCTGTGGGCAGAGGTTTTTCTATGACTCTACAGGTTTCAGGGGATAAGATATCTCCCAAGCACCGCTGAAGCAAATTTCCAGTGAGAGGAAGCTCCCAAAGATCAGTATACTGCTCCTAACCTTTCCTTGTACTCCAACGATTGCATATTCCCCGGGTCCGTTGACGCGTACATTCAAGTCTCCCTGAGTTTTCATAGTTTTGTTCCACGGTTGGTGGCGCATGTTATGCTTGTCACCATCCGTAGAAGGTTTATACTTCAGCGATATTTCCCAAGGAGAATCAAACTCCTCCGCATCGTTGACTGATATTCCCAGAGATGCTTCGCTACCTATCAAGAGCGAAGTCGGCGAGCCAGGTCCACATGACCTGAATGATACCTTCGGTCGACGGAGCACCACCAATGAGCGGGTGGTTCTAGTCTGGATCGATCCCGAGAAATCCCCAGAAGTATCAGGACCGATGCGTATTACATTACCGACACTGTCCGTGACCTCTTCAAGTGCGTAGACGTAAGTTCCAGGGGTATCCAAAGCAATACTCAGAGGTATCTTCATTTCCTCTGGCGTACCTCGACGTACTTCAGATACGTCCTCTTTGGAAGCATCGTTTTCCTCAATGCCTTCCACAAGAAAGTGCTCCCGTCGGCCATTGATCGTCTTTAACCACCGCAGGCTTAATGGTGGTACACCGTATACCCTGATCATCAGCTCCAAATCTGGATCTTGACCGCTGCAGCGCACGTTATCCTCCATGAGTTCTTTATCAATGAACTCGACAGTAGGGCAGGGAACAACGTTGATTGTTGAAGGGTATAATATCCGAACTGGTACCCGAGATTGGTCAAGAAGACTCTCCAGACGTAGCCTTCCCGGCCTTGATATACGTATGTGGACAATGGACTGTGTACTTTGAAGGAGAGATCGAGCGCCTTGTGATTCTTGGGCTACATCTTCATCATCATCATATTCGTCGTATTCGTCAGAATCGAGAACAGATGTTGATGGACGTGAGGCTCGAAGCGCTGCAAGCCGGTCTTGTTCGATAGCTTTCAGATCCTTTGCCGTCAATTCCAGGAATTCTGGAATATCATGGCCTGGAGGTGTCAAAGAAAACCTGAGTTCAGCGGGAGTAGTGTTATTGAGTAGCACTGGTATGAGAACAAAATTATTTGGCGGGGATAGACAATAGGGTAGAGAATCAGGATTGAGCTGAGCAGTGCTTATTGGGGACATTCGAACGGTATGTTGACCAACGAGATGTGCGTCTTTTGTGCCAGAAAAGGCTAATAATCCAAACGTAAAAGGAGAAATATATTCGAGGAAACCTGAAGATTCTGTAACTGTGCTTTGTAGTTGAGAGTCTACAATATTGGTTGAGTCTCAAGGTTGATAAAGATGTTGGTCAGTAAACGCACTTGAATTTGACACTGCACCATTGGACTTATGCGGAAGGTTGAGGCTGATCCCTCCGAACATAAGCCCATCCAAGAACCATAGAAATACAATCTGGAGCAAGACTACGGTTCTGCCATACGTCAAACGAGGTATGCGAAGGCGACTAAGTATCAAGCAGTAGGCAAAATCGACGAATAGCCATTTCCTGCAACTTGTACTGCCTTCGCCTCCACTGACAAGATACCAGGAGACGTCCAGGACTTTAATTGCCTAAGAATGACAGTGAGGAGAAAGTAAGCTGGAAATCCAGTTCGCGTACCTGGCAGAGAAGCCCTAAACTCAAATAATAAAGGCGCTGCGAGGGAATGTCCAGGTACTTGTCTGGAATCAATGGCTGGAGATCTGATGAAGGAGCAGGCAGCTGCGTTTTGTCGTGAGCCGGCATGACTTTAGACATATAGAATCTAAGGCTGGTGCCGACGTTGCCCACCAAAGTGTTGGTGGCAAAGAACGAGGAAATTCAGCTGTTACCACGTGACCGCATCTGGGAAAAGTGACCATCCCATCCAATGCGGCCCGTTGGTATGTACATGTCTGATGACCGGTGCAGCGCTTGCCTATATCTCTCACGTCCGCCTGCGTAAACCACAGTAGCTTCTACGATGAGTCTGCCTCCTCTCCCCAAGATCGAAGGAGATGTCGACCTTCTACTCGACGTCTTCACCCACGGCTCTCTAAGATATGGCCAGAATGTCGGGATGAACGATGAGTATGGCGACACGGACCGTCTTGCGGAACTTGGCAATCGTATTCTAGACTTGGCTGTCACCTTTCACTACTTTTCCAAGCGACCTATCATCTCTGCCACGGATGTCGCTGTACGTTTTCCGGGAATGGAGGCATATACTGTTATAAACCTGAACTATTCTTTATTATTTGAACATAGCGGCTGAGCAGCGAAGCGCTCTCTCCTGAAAAGCTCGAAGCTTGGTTGGAATCCTATGGTCTCAAATCCAAATTGCGCTTTGCTCCTGGGGCAGAGGACAACGTGGGCTCACACACTGTATGTACACCTCATTTGAACTGGATCATCAAACATTCAAAATTGAATTTTAGGAAATCCGCCGTTTTTTTAATACCTACGTTGGTGCCTTATACATCCGCAGCGGAGGCAGCATTATTCAAGATTGGATTTCTCGATTGATCGATCCAGATGCAGAGCCCAGACCGTTATCACAAGAGCCAACCATTTCTCCTGATCAGCCGGTGTGGAACGGAGCTCCTACTCCAGTGCCACCTTCCAGTTCTCCTCCGCCCCTCCCGCCAGATAGAATGACTACAATAAGTATGGCCCCACCTAATTTGGCCCCAACCAATTTGGCGCCACCCAATTTGGTCTCCTTGGCACTTGTTAATCAGACTGCTTCACAACGGGGAGTTATTGTAACCTATGCCGCAGAACAGGATGGACCTCACCATATGCCGACTTGGACTGTAAAATGCCTTAGTAGGTACAACAATGTTTATTAATGCATTTACTCATCCTTGAATTAGTGAACGGGGCTGAGCAAGGTCGTGGTACTGGCAGAAGCCAAAAAGTTGCCAAGGAAGAAGCAGCTCGTCAGGCCTGGATTAAGATGGGATGGTAGTGGTAGTGAGTAAAGGAGCGGACTCTTTATGTTATACTGTCAGGCTGCCAGAAGTCTTGACTGTTACAGGCAACATGAAGGGCAGGCTGACAGTACAACGTAATGCTTGTTGCGCTCTGCTATTTTTTCTTCTTCTTCATATTTCCTATGTGTAACTGATCTAGACTTTTACTGGACCCTTAACGGAAACGAAACATGATTCAATGTTGAAGTTACTGGTTTGGTATATACTGTGGAACATTCAATATATAGTTTTGTCCGAAGTAACTGTCTTGTTAAGAATCTGCAGGTAATTTCTTGATACGGCATAGGTGCCACAGAATTTCGCATCAAGATATACCTAACTCAGAGACCAAAATAGGAGATAGACACCCACGAGGCCCAGAAGAACCTTCAGTGGAGCGTCCATATTGGACACCGTTCCCGTAACCTGGTTCAGAGTATTTGAGATGTCAGTCTTGTCGATAGGCGCAGAACCACCGCCCAATGTTTGTCCTTTGCCAGAGAATACACCAGACGACGAAGTGCCAGAGTGCCGACGTAAAGCATTCTCAAGGGCACTGTCGTAAAGGATGTATATGAGTCAATCTCGTATACACTAAAAACAAACTGACGCTTTATCCGCCCCTCGAACCTGATCCACCTTGACCTTGCCTCTTAAGAACACGAAAGTTGGCCTGTAGTGCTGGCAAATTCAGTTGAGGGTAGATAGACGCTGCGAACGCTTACATGGCAGATACTGAATATTGGCTTGCTACATCCCTTGCACTGTCGACGTCACATTTCATAAAGTTGACGGTTGTGTACTGCTTGGAAAGAGCCTCATATACTGGTGCAATTGCATGGCAAGGGCCACACCTTGTGACAGATCAGCACAGATATTGATTACTGCGCCAAAAAGTTACCAAGTTGCGTGGAAGTCAATGACCTGACAAATTCAACCTTGAGTCTTCCTGCGAAGGTCAAGAAAAAGCAACATACAGAGAGCTTGTCCTTGGCCTTGGACAAGGATGCGTCCAAGTCAGATAATGAAGAAATTTGTGTAATTGGCATAGTTCAGTTTACTGAGAAATCACTTTGCAATTGGTAGCAAGAGTCTTGAGGCCAGATTTTGGTCATAGGTCACGTGCCACCTGCAGTTTGGTGGGCGGGAGTCAGAATAGGCCCCGGAAAGTTTCCGAGAAACTTGTCCGCGAAATAGCGGATTTGAGGGGAAATTCTGACCAAATCTAAGTCCCGACTTTGCGGATTTGAGGCCTCTGATTATTGCGGATTTGTGGCAGTTAAAACTGCGTTTTCACGCGACCAATGAAAACGCTTGAGGAAATCTGTCACGTCACGTGTAGCCCTAAGGCGTACGCGAACGAGATCGGTGATCGAGAAAACAGACACAACCTTATTCTGGAACCTATTTAAACACTGAGGATGTATGTTCGAGACTAACTTTTACCCTACGAATCACTATTTGTTCCATTCTGTTGTCGGCTACCTTGAGTGAAGAAGAGCCCTTCTTGCTCTCTTACACTTTTTTTTTGAATCGAACAAATAGTCTCGAAGATACTACGATTGCTTGGGAAGCTTCTTGCCTTCAACTCGGTGCTTCTGGTTAGACAGGTGTCTGTTGTGTTGGTTTCCTGGGGCTTCTACCCTGTAATTGGGGGACGGAGAGTGTCTTGTTCTGTTTTTTGGGGAGATACTGTTGGGGATTTCCTTCACATACGTGGTATAAAAAGGGGGAACCTGGATTGCCGTCTTGTCACACCTGTTGGACACCGGCTGGGTTCAAACTAGGCAACCTGGCACGCACACGCTCGCAAAAGACTCTAGGCCAACGTTCTCGTTCTCGCTCCACGTCACGCTCTCTGGGCTCCCGCTTGCCCCTCTTGTCTCGAGAATCCTCGCCTCTTACAGATCCTTCTGTCTTGTCCTTGCCCTCCACACCGCCATTTATAAAACCCGCCTTACCACCCTCCTCGCCCTTGTCATCGTGTTCATCTGAGTCGTCGGACGATTTTGGTGGCCCTCCATCTCGCATGTCGACCATGCCTTCTACAAAGACAAACCCCTCAATGGCGGAAGTGACCCAGGTGTCATCAAGTCACGTGCCGGTGATTGGGAGAGGGTCGATTGGGCCATGACAGTTAGAAGAGTTTAAATACAGCTGCAGATGCTACTTTAGCCACAAAGTGATTGAGGAGGATAAACAGGTGGAAAGGATTATGTTTAACATTGAGGCACCGGTTGTGCATGCCTGGGTGAGGGAGAATGAAGTAGAGTTGAGAGGATTGACATTTGCCGTCTTCATGGCTCGTCTTCGGGGGATCGTCTTGTCTACTGATTGGGCCTGGAAGGTTGCTCAGACCTTGTTGAAGAAGCAGACTGATGAAGAAAGTTTTGATGTCTGGGTTAGCACGTTGAGAGAGGCCAACAACATTTTCATTACCTTGCCACGTTTCCACATTCCTTCCAACAAATTATGGGATCACATTCTATTGCATTGTCACGATGACGTTCGAAGGGAATACGCACTCGGGAACAAAGATAATTGTTATGATAATATTACCAACCTCAACCAGTGGCTTCGCACGGTCTCTGATATTGACAAGATTATCGCCTCACGTAAAAGTCAGATCAGTAGATACCTTGCAGACTCGATCGTGGCTGCAGGCAAATCGCAGTTGAAGAACGTTATGAACAATGTCAAGTCAGCATCCACAGGACAGACAATGAAGGCCACGTCCACTGGCACAACTTTCAATGCGGCGCGAGTTGATGTTTATGAACTGACAACAAAGGAGCATGCTATTCTTTAAGGATGTTATCAATGTCGTTGTCTTTACGTTGATCATCGGGCAGCAAATTGCCCAGACAAGGGACAAGCATTGAAGTTAGAAGAGTATAATAAACAACGTTTGACCACCGAGTTTGCAACTGCTGTGCAAAAGGAGTATTTGAAGAAGAAGACAAAGTCGGGAGGAGTGGGAACGGGTGGAGCAATGGCCTTGGTCACAGTGGCGGCTGTTTTTGAAGGGTCATCAGATGAGGAGGACAGCAGTGATGCGGGTAGTGAGTACATGCTTCCCCTTCACATCACTTATTCTTGTTTTGTTTCGGGGCCTACCATTGGCTCCATCAAAGTGGAGAACGCGCTTATTGACACTGGCGCCCCCCCAGCTCTGATTTCTACAATGCTCGTGAATGAATTAGGCTTAAAGACTCGACAACTTCCTTGCCCACTTTCAGTTTCTGGTGCCTTTACCTCCGAAAAGAAGAATGAAAATCAGTGTTTGTCAGAATACGTAAAACTTGTAATTGTATCACCTTGCACCCAATGGCAGTCTAAATTCCAAATGTTCATTGTCTGTCCAAATCTGCACACTGAACTTATCTTGGAGTTGGATTTTTTGAAATGAAATGGCTTAGTTATTGATGCAGGAGAGGGGACAATCATTGATAAAGCCAATGGGTTCGATCTTCTGCATCCGCCTGATTCCAGATTGCGGAAGAAGGAGGAGACAATCATGCCACGTGTTAAACGGAAGCTGAAGAAGATGAAGGAAGCTGCAGAGGAGAAGTGGATTCAAGAAGGGAAGGAGAAGATGAAGCATTTGAGGAAGACTGTTCACGCAGAGCTAGCTACAGTTGTGGACAGCAAAACACGACCAACTTTTTTGACCCAATTAGGTAGCCTCCTACAATTAGTTGCAGCCCCAGAAAATAGTCAGAATACACTCCTTTAGACATTCTCCTTCGATTTCTACAAGCACTTTTTTGTATTTTTTAAATTTTATAAATTTGAACTCAAAAATTTGGCCAACTTGCTAAAAAAAATTGAGAAAAATATATAAAATATGCCAATCGACAGTGTTTGTTGCGTGGACTATGAATCTAATAAAAAAATTTTGATTATAAATCCAAAATCAAACTTAAAAAAATATCAAAAATCAACAAAAAAAACAGATCCTCTCCACTCCAGCTGCAAAATAGCACCAAGACGTCCTGCAAAATACTGTCAAAACACTACTGGGCTTCGTAACAATCCAGCTAACCCAAATTCTGTCCCAAAGTGCAACAAAGTTAGTTGTACCACTGAAACATTTGTTGACCAGGCTTCCTTACTTGGATCAGACAGCGAATCTGACATTGATCGTGGTTTGATATGGAACGACATTTCCGAAGGAGCTGCTGCAATAGTATCAGAATGGGAGGAACAAGAAAAGGAGGAGCTACGCAACTTGGATGAGGAGAACGGAGCAGATTTAGATGAGGAGGAAGACGATGTGATTGGTGATGATCCATGCTGGGATGATGAGGATCTTGGCAGGAAGATGGTTGGTTTGGCAAGGGCATATGACGAAGATCCTCAGGATCCAGATTGGGTTTTGTACACAGTAAAGAAGGCGAACAATAAACAAGGTTAGTGTCAAGTTGATTTAATAAAAAATGAAAGACTTATTCAATGATAGAGAGGCCAAAGTCATATATAAAAGGTCCTGATGTAATGAGCAAGCGTCCAAAAAATGAAAGACTTATTCAATGATAGAGAGGCCAAAGTCATATATAAAAGGTCCTGATGTAATGAGCAAGCGTCCAAGAACTGCTTGTCGCTATAAAAAAGCATGGAAAAATCAGAAAAAGTTGGATACTTTCGGGTTTACCATACAGTCATCAATTGAAGAGCCTTGTGTCTCTGAATGCAGTGATATGGAAGTATGAGTTTGTGAGGGAAGTGTCGAGGTCCAGGTTCTACCAGAGGCTGAAGTACAACTTCAGAAGGAAGGAGTCGAGTATCAGATTCCACCTCTGTCTTTGGAGGAGATTGAAGAAGAAGCTTGGGAGGAGGAGGTGAATGAGGCCATCTTGCCCAGTTCATCGGAAGTGAAGCCATGGGATGCGTTACGAGAGCAGATCAAGAAGGACTTGAAGAAGGGCGAGAAAAAACTGCCAATGTCAAAGTTGAATCAGCTGATGGTTCTTCGTAACTTTGCAACTTTGAGAATAAAGAGATATGGGTGCATCGCTGCCAGCACAGAGATTGCACGACAGTGGAGTGAAGCTGAAGGTGTTCACTTTGCTTGCAAGATTCGTGCACTTGCTCGACACTATGAAATTTGGGAGCAGCTCCCAGAAGAACGCCGTGGTAGGAGACACAAAGCACGCACCTTGCTCGCTGATGAAGAAATTAGAAATGCCGCCCTCAACTGGCTTAACCTCCAAACCCCTGGAACAGTCACTTCTCATCGATTTCTTCAAGCTATCAATACCACAATCCTCTCCTCTCTAAATATTGCACTAAAGGCTCCATTGAGTGAACAAACTTCTCGTCGATGATTAGAAAGACTGGGATGGAAGTTGAAAATACTTCAGAAAGGAGTTTATATGGATGGGCATGAGCGAGAGGATGTTATTGCCTATCGCCGTGATGTCTTTTTGCCCCAGATGGCTGCGTTTGAGGTTCGCATGGCAAAATATGAGGGGCCTGACTTGATGAGGGTGCCACCAGTGCTGGAGGATGGGCAGTAAGAAATCATTCCACTGTTCCAGGATGAATCATGCTTTACTGCTAATGAGTACAAACACAGCGCATGGTGAGTACCAGATTTTTGCAATGTTCAATTTAGTAATCACATAATATTTTAGGTTGAGTGAGGGCCAGACAATGCTCCAGAAAAAAGGTCGTGGGCATCTTATACATGTGTCAGAGTTCATCACACCTGAAACTGGACGACTTGTTCATCTCAATGCTGATGGAGAGATTGTTGATGAAGCTCGCAAGATTATCTATCCAGGCTCAAATGGTGATGCCTGGTGGGATTGTACTCAGCTGCTAAATCAGGTTAAACATGCAATCAACGTTTTTGAGAAACAGCATCCACAATGCCAAGCTCTCTTTATTTTTGACCAATCATCTGCCTATGGATCACTTTCTCCTGATGCATTAAAGGCTTTCGAAATGAATAAATCAGATGGTGGCAAGCAACGGATTCAACGTGATACAAGAATTCCTTACTCAAACCCATCAGTAAAGCAGCGAGGAAATCTTCAGAAGATGACACTTCCAGATGGCAGACCTAAAGGGCTGCAGCATGTCTTTGAGGAGCGAGGATTTGACATAACAAACCTCAAAACCAAGTGCTCTCCAATCTGCTCGACTGAAAACACAGGTTGTTGCATGGCTCGTCTCCTGAGCCAGCAAGATGATTTCAAGTATCAGGATTCAATGCTCAAAGTTCTTATTCATGGAGCCAGACACTTGTGTATCTTCTTACCAAAATTCCACTGTGAATTGAATCCTATTGAAATGGTATGCTCATTTTTTTCCTTGAAACTCATGTCAAAGCTTATAAAGTTCTATTAGTACTGGGGTTGGGCTAAGTATCGCTACCGGGAGCATGTAAAGAGTGGGTTTACAGAGGCAAAGAAATTGGCTTGTAAATATCTTGACAGCTGTCCAACAGAAGTGATTCGTCGCTTTATCAACCGTTCTTGGTGATTCATGAATGCTGATAGGACCCCATACAGGATCAGCACATCAACGGCAGGCTACAGCAACACAGCACAGGTCCGGGATACCTTGGTGTGCGCTAACTAACCAATTTTGGCAATATTTGACGGCTGCGCATGGCAAGAAGCAGATCCAATCAATGATAGCGCTGACGGCAGACAGAATGACAACTGACAGATGGCATCAGTCACTGACGACAGTGCTTAGCAAGAAGCCTGATGATCTATCAAAAACTGATGGACAGCTTGGCGTCTGACACCGCTTAGCGCCTCAATTTGGCACCTGACATCACTAAGCATTTTGGACAGACAGAAGGGTGATGGATTGATGGTTTAGCTTTGCAATCTGTTGCCTGGCGTTGCTAAGATTCTTGAATGGACGGTAGGGATCTGAAACCGTTGGAGCTACCCCTATGAAATTTTCTAGCTTACCGCACTTTGGCAATGGTTGGTCACTAGCGACGGTGAACTCCTTGTAGTATATAAAGTACTTACCGACTTGTACATACAGCATCGAACAATAGACCAGAGTTTCCTGCTCCCCTTTTGTCAGCCTCCCTTATGCTCGAGATCTCATTTACGGTCGGCAACGTCGAGCTCGTCAGCAGTTGCAGACTTCATCGCTAGCCTTTGACTTATTCACGCCTTGCATCTACGGCAGGCATTTACGACGCTTAGACTTTGCTAAGCTTACTGTGTTCTTGCCGTTGACATTGCCGTGTTCGCTTACCGCTCCCTTCATAGGCGCTTTACCTTAGCGCTCTACACTTGCCGACTCCCCTTACTGACTTTTCCTCATTTTCATAGGCGCGTTCTCTGGGACCTGCCTGGGACTCCTCATATCACTTATAGCACGCCCAACGCAAGCTATTGGTACGGTAATACTATTGTTATATTTGTTACTGACCAAACTTTGGGCGTCATCAATGCTTATCGCAGAGGTCTTACTGGCAAGGCTGCAGCATAGGCTGTTCGCAACCAACGATCCCACTGTCAAGTTTCTCAGAGTGCAATGATGTCGATTGAAGCAGTATTGAACTAGAATTACTAAAAGTAGTAGTCCCTATTCAATAAATTATCCTCAAAAATTTGGCCGCCTGAAAACATCATGGGAAAAACTTTGGAGGGTTGTTTTTCGATGTATTTCGAGATCCTGAGTTCAGACCTGGAGTCGGTTTGACCCAGATAATTGTCCTTATTGAGAAGTAAAAGTTGTCGTGTTTAACTGTCCACAACTGTACCTTTTTCCAATGACAAGCACGACGTTTTGCACACTTGAAGAATCATACGATGTCCAATGACTCATTGTTACTGGGACTCATACGGACATGAATAGAGGCACTGGCTTTTAAAACACTTCTGAAAAAGAAGGACAAGAACATTAAACAACAATATCGCACACTTTTTCCCCCGGATATTCCACATGCGGATGAGCTACCGACAAGTGTCTATCATCATATCCAAGTGAAACCCCTTGCGAAGATTAATGTCACCCGGTCATATTCTTGCCCAAGAAAATACCGTGACAGCTGACAAACTCTGATAGGACAACACGTTAAAGCAGGGAGAATACAGCCTTCATCATCACAATACGCAAGTCCCTCTTTCATAATCCCTAAAGCCGATCCAGTGGTCTTGCCACGATGAGTAAACGACTACTGTCGGCTTAATGCTAACACCATTCCCAACAATTATCCATTGCCACGTATTGACGATGATGACGCCCAAAGTTTGGTCAGTAACAAATATAGTTATAGTGTTACCGTACCAATTGCTTGCGTTGGGCGTGCTA
>JAMWFC010000046.1:2614135-2648046 GCA_027475525.1 Macrolepiota albuminosa | reverse complement strand
GTTGATGTGCTGATCCTGTATGGGGTCCTATCATTTCCCCCCAACTGAAAAATTGACTGTCCTCAGTCACCAAATAAAGCTACTGTTACCGCTTTTGTGACAAGTGGTCCGTGCGTTCTTGAGATTTTGCTTATAGTCCTGGCGCGTGAGTTTGGACTTCACATCTTTTTCCCCATCTTTATCTGGCGCTCTAGAAACAAAAATGTCTTTCCGTATTCCAACTCCACCCCCCGTCCCATCTCAAGCAGCCCAAGAAGCCGCTTATGCCTACATCGCTAAGGCAAATAATTTTGTTAGGCGCATCGAGGGTGTGGGCGCGGAGGCGCCTTCAAATTTGGTCATTGTGGTTATGAAGTTGTTGGAGCGCTGGTATGAGGTTCGTGTCCTTGGCGTAGGCTGGGACAAGAAGATTGAGGTGCAGGAGTGGTGCCGGGCACGGTACGTGGATAACCAAGGGGCTGAGTGGCTGGGTCCCTTTTCTTGCTTTGTAAGGTTTTATGGTTGCTTGCCGCGTTGCTAGCTAACCGATTCCCTAGGCGCCTCCTGCCGTCCCAACTATTGAGGACAAATTGGAGGATATCCTCTCTGGCACCTTGCCAATGACGGTAAGCGTGCCTGCACCTGAGTAAGTATCTCTGATCCTGATTTCTGACTTAGCTGTGGTCTGACTTGTCTCCTCATAGCAAACAGGAGGTGCTGGCACCCTTGGCGTGGATGCAGGTGGAGGAGGAACTTTCTACCGCCGCCTCCCGTGACGCTAAGGAGATTACAAGGGCGCTAGAAGAGCGGGCACGTGCACAGGCATTGGTGGAGGAAATGGAGGAGATCGACTGTGGGAAGGCGCCCGTTGCCAAGGGACAGGATTTAATTGCGGCAGGATCCAGCAAGGTTTTGCACGCCGGCAGTGCACAGAGCCCAACACTGCCAGCTAGCAGGAAGGGCTCCCCAGTAAAGCCGGGTAAGGCTTTGAAGAAAGTGAGTTTTTACCTCTTCTTGCCGCTGCCATGCCATGCCAACCACTGTTTCCAAGTCTCGTAAGAGAAAGGCTCCCCAATACACGGTAAGTGTTCTTTCAGACCTAGGCGATGTTTACCAACCTATGTCTGCAGGCGCCAACGCAGACCACCTTTACCGATTCTGAATTGAAGAGTCTGCTGGTGCCACACCAGAAAGACGCCGTTCTTGACGAGGGAATGGAAGTGGGAGTGGTCTTGCCCGAGATGAAGAACAAGAAGACTGTTGGACTTGCGGTAAGGCAGGAATTTAAGGATTCCCAGGGGGCGGTAAGCTTAGCGCTTTTTCTATTACCATGCTTACTGACTTAGGTACTAGTGCGACAAATGCTGGGCTGACAACAACCCAGAGGGGTGCTGGTACCCTACTGGTGGTCAGCCCTGCTATCGGTGCGGGACCCTTAAATGAGCTTGTACTCTGGATGGCGCCAAGAGTCGCGAGCGCGGGGGAGCTCCCGACACGGTGGTGGAACGCACTTTCAAGCATGCCGTCTTGGTCAAGAGAGCATGAGAGTTTGTTAAGGGAGAGAAGAAGAAGAAGGCTGCTGGAGACACGGCAACAATCAGCAAGAGTTTCCTAGCGCTGCCGACGCGTCAAGGGGACGAAAATGAAACTGTTGGCAACCGTGGCGCTGGTGAGCGCCAAGAGACTACGGTCCCTTCAAAACAACAAGTCCCTTTGCCCGCCAAAGGTAAGGGCAAGGCCAAGCGTGCACGGGTAGAGTCTCCTCCCTCTACCCCCAGAGATGTGGAGATGGAGGAACTGGAGAAGGCGCTTGCCGCCAGTCACCTACCACCAAGGGACACTGAAGCCGGGCCCAGCAAGTTACTTTCCCTCATCCACCTGAGAGGGGCTTCTCTGCCGACTGCCAATGAGGATGACGCGGTAATGGACCCGCCGCCAAGGGAAGAGCCTCAAGAGGCGGAACCTACGGTGGCAACAACCAGGGGAGAAGGAAGCCCCCTGGCAATGGCTAGTGACAAGGACGTGGATGGGGAGCCAGATGAGACCTTGGCAACCCAGCGTGAAGGTGACAAGGAGGAGGCCCCCGCAAAGGAGGTGGTAGCGGGAGAAGGGGAGGGAGCGGCAGGAGTTGCCAGGGAGGAGCCAGAGTGGCACTGGCTGCCTCCCTACGGCAACGTTGCCCCCTGGGAGGTATCAGACCCTGAGGACGTTGCCAGATTGGAGCTGAGGCGCCCCGTAATTGCCAGGGTCAGCTCTGCCTGGACTCCTCAGCCTGAACCAACAGTTACTGGCAACGCCTTCCAGTGGCTGGGGCAAGATCTTGTCTACCCGGTCGTGGCACTCAATCTTCGCGACATGCTGGAGCAGTAATCAAGAAGGGCAGCAACGATGGAGTCTTCAATGAAGCGGGAACGAGAACAAGTTTGGGGTCAGCTAATGGCGCTGTGATTGCGCTATTCCAACCTGGGTCGTAGCCTTCGCGTGCTTCGTGATTACCAGGGGGATTGCCAAGCTGCCATGGATTGGCAAGCTGCCAACAACATTCTACCTGGCGACCTTCTCCCCCTTTGCGACTCCTCTTTGCCAGTATCGGATAGTTCCCTGCCGCTAGACGACGATAGTGATTGAGCAGACCTTAGTGTAGATAGGCCGCTTATTGTATAGCTTTTTGATACCGCCTGATTTATACACTTTTTGCCGTTTCCTTGCTGAGTGAAAGAATTAAGTCCAGTCTGAGTTAGCAAACCAGCACAGGGTAAGTCAAGTAAGGCAAAGGGAAGATGAGCGGTAAGCATTTTTAAAGTAGGTGTCAGTAAGAAGAGAAGTAGGTGAGGGACTTAGACAAATTTTGAGGAAAAAGGGAAACGCTCAGTAAATCATCATAGCGAAAAACCCTTGGCGAGAGTTGCGCAGTGCGCTAAGTGTTGGCAACACGCTAGCGCTGCGACTTGACTATGTAAGGAATTGTCTGTTGGATATAGTACAGTAAGTATTGGCAAGAAAGATAAGTAAGGTAAGTAATAGAAAGAAAGAGCTTATCAATATATAGTCTTTTCTAATCATTTTCTTCTTCTTCAACCAGAGTCGGCAAATCATCATCGTCCAATAATTCTGTTTCTTCAAGTTCCCTAAGTTTAGTGGTGTCGATATCTAGCGCTTCAAGCGGCAAGTCAATCTGTTCCCTGGCAAGATACGGTAATAGGCAAAAGGCGGCAACAGGTCGATGTAGTACTGAACCATCTAATTCACAGAGCACGTAAGCGCCTCCACGGTTACGAGAGATAACTACCAAAGGTCCAAGATAGCGCGGGCGCATTTTTTTATTGTATGAAGTCTCGATTTTGGAGTTGCGCATAAGCACTAGCGCTCCTCTCGGGAAGTTGTAATCTTTGATAGTAGCGCTATGCTTGTTTTCGAATCGCAGGGCTGCTTGGCGACGGGCGCTAAAGACTACCTCGTGGAGTTGCTCTAAATCTTCTTTCCTTTGCTGGAGATCAATAGCTTGTCTGGCGATCAGATTGGTAGTCGCCAAGATACTGTTGAGTGCTGGTTGCAGATAAGTTGCTTCTATAACGTCGGCAGGGAGTAACGGATGGGTGCTAGTAGCCGCGTAATAGGGAGAACAACCCATGCACTTACGAATGGTAACTCTTTCCGACCAAAATACTAAATAGGTTGCTTCGCTCCAACAAGATTTGTTGCCATCGACTGCCTTGAAGAGCGCTTGCCGAACGTCATAGTGTGGTCTTTCTACCAGGCCATTGGTGCGTTTGTTGTAGCCAGATACTCGAATGTGGTGAATGTTGTATTTCTTGGTGAGATATGTCAGCGCTTTGATAATTGGCGCACCATTATCCATGACGATTTCTCTTAGCGCTCCCCAATGGCAAATGACGTCCTCAAATAGCCACTTGGCGACCGCGTCCATATTTTCTCTCTGAAGCATTCAAAATTCAGGCCAGTGGATTAGCAAGCAATGACCTTGAATAATGTACTTGTAGCGACCAGATTTGGGCATGTGCATAGTATCGACGTAGATTTTGCTGAAGAGGGGAGCTGGCATTGCAACGGTTGGCGGTATGAGCACTTGGCGTGTTTGTTGAATTTGGCAAAGGTGGCAAGTCCTAATGTACCAGGCAATGTCGGCACTAGCATGTGGCCACCAGAATTGTTCTAACAGAGAAGCTCGGGTAGCGTACAGACCTCTATGTCCTAGCTCGTCATGCATGGCACGCAGGACTCGTAGGCGACTTTCTGGCTTGATGATCAGCTTGTGAGCACCATCTCAATTTCGTCACCAAAGTCGGTTGTCGGTAAAGAAGAAACGGGTAGCGTATCGGATAAAGGTCGCGTATTGCTCGTCGGTAAGGCCTGCGGGTCGCTTGAGGTCTTGTAGCCATTGTTCAACGATTAACAAGCGACTGTCTTCTGCCTTTGCTTTGGCGGATCGGGGAACGGCGTCGTAGGTCAAGTTTTTGCTGTCTTCTCTTAGTGGATGGGGTTCTTGTACGACTTTTACGGGAGGCAAATTTTGACTGAAAATGCTTGCCGTGTAGAATGTGTGGGGTGCGCTAAAGATCTCGGGTGGTAAGGGACAATGGGATGTAAAAGGATACTGGCAGGCTATTGCCGTCGTAGTAGGGGGATTGGCTGTTGTATAAGGTGCACGAAACCATGTAATCTGTCGATCCAGTCCTCGAAATCACTATCCGCCTGGGGATCCACTGCCGGGTCGCCAGGCTGCCGTGGTCGCCTAGAGAGTCCATCCGGTCCATGGAAAGAGCTCTTGACGTGTACCAACTCAAAGTGAAACATGAGGATGGCGACTACCTACCGGTTCATGCTAGCGGATGGCTGGATATCGGGATTCTGCAGCATGCCTTTGATGTACCTAGCGTCGACTTCAACTATAAGGTTCCGCATGCCAATCAAATACATCCTTAGCGACCAGAAGGCTTTGAAGAGTCCATAGAGCTCTAGCTTAGGCTGACTGTAGCGAGATTCTTGGTCGTTTAGCGTGATAGACCCAAAGCGGTTGTAGCGTCGCTGTTTCCGATTATCGCTAAGGCACTGACACAAGAAGTAGCCAACGGCAATGTACGAGGTATTCACCGCCAAGATAAGTGGGTCGGCAGAGCTATAGTCGATAGGAACTAAGGGTTTGGCGTCTTGTAGGGCTTTTACTAAGTCTCGTTGTGCAGTGACCTGGTCTGGCCCAAATTCGAAGGGCTCGTTGGCGCGGGTGAGTTGGTTAAGGGCATGTGCGCAATGGGCAAAATTCTTGACAAATATCCTAAGAACGCCAACGGTACCAAGAAAGGTGCGAACTTCAGATAAGTCGCGGCAAGGACCCCATTGCTCCAAGAAGGCTAAGCGAGACTCGTCGGGAATGCGACCGTCGGGAGTGCAGATGTGACCAAGTATTTTGAACCTTGGCGCGCAAAGGAGGAGCTTGTGACCGCTAAAGGTTCCCCCGCTATACTTCATACGTTGGAGAACTCGGTTAAGCAGCTGGAAAAACTCCCATAGCGCTAAGCAAATGTTGGGGTTCTCGGGATGGGTCGCTAGTAAGCCGTTTACGAGTCGCCAGTCTTTGGGGCCTTTGACGCCAACGTCATCAATGAAGCTAAGGACATTATGTGGTATCTCCCGTTTACGAGTCGCCAGTCTTTGGGGCCTTTGACGCCAACGTCATCAATGAAGCTAAGGACATTATGTGGTATCTCGGGTTGGAGGATGAAAGTGATGTCGTCATGAAATATAGGGACTGAGTTTGTCCAGCCCATTGGTAAAGTGGTATCTTGGGTTGGAGGATGAAAGTGATGTCGTCATGAAATATAGGGACTGAGTTTGTCCAGCCCATTGGTAAAGTGACTAGGCACAACGCGCCAAATGGAGTTTGAAAAGTGGTAAGGTCTTGGGAAGAAGGATGTATGAGGCATTCGTCGTAGCCAACGTAGAGGTCAAGGGTGGCGCCACAAATACGCCCGGCAAAGGACTCAGCAACGTGGTCAGGAAAAGGCGGTACGCCAGAGTGTCGTATGATAACTCTATTCAGCGGCTCGAGACTGTGGACTATGCGTAGATTGCCGTTCTTTTTGAGGACACAGAACCATCAGAAGCGGTAAAAACTGTTAGAGGGTTTGTAGACGCCAGCCTTGATCTTGGTCCTAATGATTTGGCAGACCTCGGCTTCGATTCCAGGCGGTAACGGTCGATTGTGCTCAGTCCACGGCACGTGAGGAATGGTCAGGATTACGACAGGTGAAAAGAAGTCTGTACGTAGACTGCCACGTTCCGAGTCCTCCCAGGCGAAGGCTTTATCTTGCTTAGCAACAAGGTCGGTAAGGACATTCAACTCATCTTTGGTCAAAAATCCTGTGTCATGTTCCTTCGCGAATTGTTGTTGGCGTTCCGCGGTAAAACATCCTGTGGGCTGAAAGGGTGGCGGATTCGGTGATAAGGTCGGTATGTCGGCAAGAGGGTCGCCAATGATCTGGCGCTCGATTCTAAACGTCTCGGGAGAGTGCGTAGCGACGGGTTTTGTTTTAAGCGCAACTGGCTTATATTTCTTTTTAACTTGTACCCCTTTCCTTTTGGGAGCGTTAGCTTGGTTATATACAGAGGTGGAAAGGGGAATCGTAGCCTGAGGGGCGGCAAGTCCAAGAACGGCAGGAGACAAGACTCCAGGAAGGGTAGTGAGATAAGTATCGGTAGACGCAATGTTCTGAAAAGATTTGGAAGCGGTAAGGTACAAGTAGGCAAGAGAGGAGTCGGTAATGTTTTGATTTTTTTGGAAAGGCTCTGCGTTGGTAGCGGATAGAGTAGTTAAAACGTCTTCGTCAAGAAAAGCAGTAGTCATAACATTTACAAGACCAGTAGAATGGTCATATTCCAGCGTTAGCGCCACATCTCCGTGATTGTCGCCAATCACCTCCTCAATGGTCTGTGAAAACACCGGTGGGGAGGCTCGTTGGCATGCTGGTCGGTAAACTCTGGGGGCTTAGCGTGGGCGCCTTTTTGTTGTCCCCTAGGGAACGTTGGCACCGTTTGTTGGATTCCGGAATTTGGGTCGCTAATAGTTAAGGTTGTCTCGTCGTCGGTAACAGTCTTGACGACTGATTGCGCCAAGACGTCGAAGGGTCTGCCAAGTAGTAGGTCGTTGATGACGCCCAAAGTTTTAGTCAGGAACAAATGTAGCAATTGTGTTACCGTACCAAGAGTGTGCGTTGGGTGCGCTATAAGTGATGTGAGGAGTCCCGGGCAGGTCCCAGAGAACGCGTCTGCGAAAAAGGGTAAAAGTCGGTAACGGGGTCGGCAAGTGTCAAGCGCTAAGGTAAAGCGCCTAAGAAAAGAGCGGTAAGTGAACACGGCAAGGTCAGCGGCAAGAGCACGGTAAGCTTAGCGAGATCTAAGCGTCGATAATGCCTGCCGTAGTTGCAAGGCGCGAATAAGTCAACGGCAAGAGCACGGTAAGCTTAGCGAGATCTAAGCGTCGATAATGCCTGCCGTAGTTGCAAGGCGCGAATAAGTCAAAGTTTAGCGAGAGTCTGCAACTGCCGACGAGTTCGACGTTGCCGACCGTAAATGAGCTCTTGAGCGTAAGAGAGACTGAAGTAAGTGGGGAACTCTGGTCTATTCGTCTGATAATGTATGTACAAGTCGGTAAGTAATATATATACTACAAGGAGTTCACCGTCGCCAGTGACCAACCATCGCCAAAGTGCGGTAAACTGGAAAATTTCATAGGGGTAGCTCCAATGGTTTCAGATCCCTACCGTCCTTTGAGGACCCTTGGCGCCACCAGGTGGCAGATCGCGGTACTAAACCATCAATCCATCACCCTTCTGTCTGTCAGAACACCTAAGCGACGTTGGGCGCCAAATCGAGACGGTAAGCGGTGTCAGACGCCAAGGTCAAACGCCAAGCTGTCCGTCAGTTTTTGATAGATCATCAAGCTTCTTGCTAAGCGCTGTCGTCAGTGACTGATGCCATCTGTCAGTTGTCATTCTTGCTGCCGTCGGCGCTATCATTGATCGGATCTGCTTCTTGCCGTGCACGGCCGTCGGGAATGGCTTAAAATGGGTAGAACGCGTGCGCTAAGTTCGGAACGAGTGCGGCAAGGTTTCCGGAGCCGGTGCCGAGCCTGCCGTTGATGCGCCTAACCTGTATAGGGTCCTATCATCGTATGCCAGGGAACGTAAAATATGTATCTGCAAGTAGAAGGTGATGTCACCAAGGGTGCAGGGCACATTCTTGGCGAGGCCTAAGGATCTGTCCACTGTACCGTTAGCGCTCTGCATGTTTAGTATAACGGTAGGGTCATAAATGAGGCCCAAATTGTTAGCGACTTCAGCTGCCATAGAAATAATTTGAGACCCGCTATCCACGATTGCCTCTACCTCGTGCTTATTGCCTACTGTTAGCGCTACTGAGCGGATAGCGTGCGATTCTTGAGCGACGGTAAGGATTGCGGGGTCTTCTCCATGGTCTACTGACCTAAGATAGGTCTCTACTGGGTCCACAGAGGTGGCGTTAGCGATGGTGTTGGCAGGAGAGTCTTCAGCGTCCAGAGAGTCGACGGTAATGGAAAAACCAGGGAGCACGTCGTCGAGTTCATCAACCTCGGCAACGGTTGTCGCCAAGGGTCGTTGAGGAGTAACTGCCGTCTTGACTTGGTTGCAAACGTCGGGAGCAATACTGCAAAGTTCTTCTACTGACAAGGTGACAGCGGTTTTCATAATGCGGTTGAAGACGTAGTTGGATTTCTCTATGTCAAAAATTGGCGTGGTAGGCCGGTAGCCACCCTCAGGATGTTTCTCGGGAGCGGCAAAATTTCGTTGTGCAGGTGCGTGATAACGGTCGGGAATCTCTGAGTAGGGATGTAAAGACGGCAAGGGCGGTTCAGGAGCGGCGGCGGTTGACGATGGTTCTGGAGTGGTAGCTGGCGGAGTGGCAGGAGCGGAAGTCAGTAACTTGCGAGCGGGAGGCATTGGCTTGTATCCTTTAAGAGGCTGTTTGGGCTGCTTAACTTCAACCCCATCAAAGACCTGATTCTTAAGCAAATCCAATTCCTGTTGGAGCTTGGCGATACGTTCTTCCCATGAGAAAGTAGGATGGTCGCCAACGCTGTCGAAGTGTAAGACCTCGTGGATCATTTGCTGTTGGGTCGCCTGTTCAGGGTCAGGGTTGGCATTACCAGAAAGCGTGCCGGTAACGATTTGTCCTGGGTTGCGCCTATGCCATTCATCGTCTCACTCCTGGAAGGACTTCTTGTCCGGGTAGTTGGAGATGGTGGCACCAGTGGTGAGGACTATCTTGCCATTGATAGCCCTTCGAATTCTTCCTTGCCAAATATAATTTTTGAGGGTAGCGCAGCATCCTCTAGTCATAGTATGTCCAATTTCCCCACAGAAGTGGCAAGGGCCAGACGCGGGTACATTAGTGGGTCAGTTAGCGAGATTGGTGGTAATCATAGTTTCAATACGGGTCATAGCGGATGCGACAGCAGCGGTAACGGCAGCATTAAGATCCTCCTTCTTAACGAAGTCGGCAACAGGAGGTGGGATGGGAATGATACCGTTAGTTCGCTCAGGTGGTGGGCTCGTCCTAGCACATTGCAGCCCAACGCCAGTGTCCGTCCCCTTGAGAACCCATTTACCAGCTTCAAAGACATCAGCAACGTTATATGGCTCGTCCGGATGATGGGCCTGATGAACTATCTCTAAACGGCGAGCAATGCGAGTCCAAAGTGAAGTCGGGATGCCTTGTTTGAATAGGCGACGTTCCTCGTTAATGTATAGCTTGCCGTTTTGTACTAACCACCTAGCAATCTTTTGGAATTCACGGTAATACATGGAGAATGCGCCAAGAGATGAGGTGCCATTGTCGAATGATTCCTGTATAGTTTCTGTAATTCGTTTACCGAGTATCGGGTAGCTTCTTCAGCACCAGAGTATAACTGAATCACTGCCGTCTTCCAGCCTTCATACGAAGCGCCTTGGGCTGGAACGGGTGGGGCGGCAGGAACAAAGGTGGCAAACTCGGCAAGGCCTGTCCACGTCTCTGCTGTGTCATACAACACGTATCTTGCCGCGTACTCTTTCATCTGTGTGTGGTCGGTAATGCCACAATCCCTGAATAAATACTCTAATTCCTTGAAATACTGGGAGAGTACTCTTTCATCTGTGTGTGGTCGGTAATGCCACAATCCCTGAATAAATACTCTAATTCCTTGAAATACTGGGAGAGCTCCCATGGCTTGGACTCGTCCCATTTCGGTGCTGAGAAGTGATTTTGTGGCGGCATGCGCTGAACTTGTTGTTCCATGGCGACGGTGGTACTGAGTTCGGTTAGCGGTTGTGGGGAAGGAGTTCTAGAGATTGGCGACGGGGTAAGGGAAATGAGTTGAGAAAGAGGCGTTAACGGAGTAATGGGGGTGACTGGTTGCGGTACGGCAAGCGGCAACACTAAGAGGTCGTCAGCGCTAAAGTCAAAAGAACGCGAGAAGAGATCAGAAAATTCGTCTACAGTGGCGTTCTGTAGTTCCTGTGCAAGAGAGAGACCCGGTAAGGCACCAGGTGGTTGTGGAGTTGATGGGTGGGAAGGAGCTATGCCTTCTGCCGACTGTTCTAGCAGGCGGCACCTATGCTGGAGACGGGTTTCTGGCGGAATTCTGCCCTAGAGATCCCTCGCGGTGGGCTCCAATTTGATGATGCCCAAAGTTTGGTCAGTAGCAAATATAGTTATAGTGTTACCATACCAATTGCTTGCGTTGGGCGTGCTATAAGTGATGTGAGGAGTCCTGGGCAGGTCCCAGAGAACGTGCCTATGAAAATGGGGAAAAGTCGGTAAGGAGGTCGGCAAGTGTAAAGCGCTAAGGTAAAGCGCCTATGAAGGGAGCAGTAAGCGAACACGGCAATGTCAACGGCAAGAACACAGTAAGCTTAGCAAAGTCTAAGCGTCGTAAATGCCTGCCGTAGATGCAAGGCGCGAATAGGTTGAAGGCTAGCAATAGTCTGCAACTGCCGACGAGCTCGACATTGCCGACCGTAAATGAGATCTCGAGCATAAGGGAGACTGAAGTAAGGGGAGCAAGAAACTCTGGTCTATTGTTCTCTGTTCTATGTACAAGTAGGTAAGTACTTTATATACTACAAGGAGTTCACCGTCGCCAGTGACCAACCATTGCCAAAGTGTGGTAAACTAGAAAATTTATAGGGGTAGCTCCAATGATTTCAGATCCCTACCGTCCATTCAAGGACCTTAGCGACGCCAGGCGACAAATCGCAAAGCTAAACCATCAACCCATCACCCTTCTGTCTGTCCAAGATGTCAGGCGCCAGATCGAGGCGCTAAGCAGTGTCAGATGCCAAGGTCAAACGCCAAGCTGTCCGTCAGTTTTTGATAGATCATCAGGCTTCTCCCTAAGCGCTGTCGTCAGTGACTAATGCCATCTGTCAGTTGTCATTCTGTCTGCCGTCAGCGCTATCACTGATTGGATCTGCTTCTTGCCATGCACGGCCGTCAAATATTGCCAAAATTGGTTAGTTAGCACGCGCTAAGGTATCCTGAGCCTGTGCTGTGTTGCCGCAGCCTGCCGTTGATGCGCTGATCCTGTATGGGGTCCTATCAACGACATTCTGGCTGACTGTACTCAGCCAGGTACACGTTTTTGGGGCAAAATTGACTTGACTAACGTCTTTTTTCAAACTCTTGTGCATCCTGATGATATCAAATACACCACGACCTTAACATCTTTTGGCCTCTGGGAGTGGGTTGTTATGCCGATGGGCTTGAGAAACGCACCTGCGACTCAACAACAATGCGTAACCTTGGCCCTGTGGCAATACATCAGAAAGATTTGTCACGTTTACCTGGATGATATCATAATCTGGTCGAAAACCATTGAGGAGCATGAGGAGAACATACAAAAAGTGTTAGATGCTCTGCAGCAAGCTTGTTTGTTTTGTTCTCTACAGAAGAGTGAATGCTCCAAAATCGACTTCCTGAGGCATCACATCTCAGAAAGAGGCATTGAGGCAGACGTGTCAAAGGTGGCAAGAATCCTAAATTAGCCGCGACCCAAAAGAGCGAAACATGTCAGACAATTCCTCGGCCTTGTTTGATACATTGCTTCTTTTCTACCTGCCTTGGCAGAGCATACAGCCGTGTTAATACCGCTGACCAAGAAAGAGTTTAACAGTGCGTTACCCCTGTGGACTAGGGAACATGAGTTTGCCTTTGAAGGGATCAAACAACTGGTGGTAGGACGAGATTGTCTAACAACCATTGATCACCAGAATCCCGGAGACAATAAGATTTTTGTCACTTGTGATGCTAGTAAGCGACGTACTGGAGCCGTCTTGGCATTTGGGAAGACATGGGAGTCAGCACGGCCTGTGGCCTTCAATTCAAAACAGCTGACGAGAGCTGAGAAGAATTATCCAACACACGAGCATGAGATGCTTGCCATTGTTCATGCCTTGAATAAGTGGCGGACTGACCTGCTTGGATAGCACTTTGAGGTCTATACAGACCATAAAACCTTAAAGAATTTTAAAACACAACGCGACTTGTCAAAACGCTGATGACGCCAACTGTGGTTGGGTGCGCTAGACGTATACGCAGTACAACGCTGTCTCCAGCGCCTGATGTGTGGGTTTGTGAGGAGTCCCAGCAGGGTCCCGGTGTGCTCGAGCAGAGGTGATAGGGCGATGCGCTAGATGATAGCGCCTCAGGTGCTACCTAACAAGTGGTAAGCGTCGTAGTTTAGAAGAAGTTATAGAGAATAAAACAAATAGCGCAGCGTAGTGTGCCCATAGGTGGCACCATAAACGACGAAGACGAGATAGACAAAGCTAGCGCTGAACTTAGTGACAAAGTCAGGCAATACTAGCGCAATTTGAATGCTAAGTGTAACTGGGTGCTCAAGAGGTTACAATTCGTTGCTATATACATGGCAAGTAGCTAGTTTTTATATTATGCACTACGGTATTTCCAAAATAAGTCCATTGATGGCACTACCAATTAGCGCCTCTCCTCATGGTTGTAGCTAATGGCCACCTGTCAATGGCGACCTGCAGCATATGGGTGACGGCGACCAACGGCAACTCTAAAACTACTTAGAAATGATATGAATTTGCTCACTTTTTGATGTAATTTAATTGGCCATGCCATCCCAAGATATGGTTGGAGAATCCTCGACAGATGCCGTGAGCACTAATCCCAGCGCTAACACTGTACCATCTTTTGACAAATTTAAATGTTGGGTCTGCATGTATCCTGTCTCGTCGTCATTGATTCCTTTAGACTTCTGATTGAAGCACCTTGGTGATTGACAGCGCCAATTGCTAACTCCTTTTGATATTGATCGGGGTTTCATCAGAATCAACTTTCCTCCATTGTGCTAGCACTATGAGTTCTAAGCCTCCTTGGTCTTCAAAATAAATGAGTGGAGTGTGCTGAGGGGCTGCTACTGGTGTTTAAGATGAATGAATAAGTCTTGCCATAGAGCACCAGCACTAGAGCTGCTCTGTTCCCCAAGCTGGTTGCTAGAGTCTCCAGTGTGTCAAGTGTTGGTTGACCTATAATGTCCCTTGATGCGCTCAGTCTGAGTAGAAGCCTATCAACACCAAGCAAGATGGATGGAGTATTTAAAGCAATTTGACTATGACATTCATTATATATGGGAGGAAGATAACACCGTCACAGACGCACTCTCAAGATTTCCAGAGACAGAGGTCAAGGTTGGGGTTGTGATGGCATTCGAATCAGAGGAGGGTATTGTGGAGTCGATCAAGGAGGGTTATAAATTGGATGAATACACGAAACAAATTCTTGATGACAGACGGCATGGAATGATTGTTCCTGGTGTGGAATCAAGGAATGGTCTGCTTTATGTGGGGGACCGATTGATTGTGCCAAACCATGGAGAACTGCGTGAAAGTTTATTTCAGACTACGCACGATGAACTCGGGCATTTCAGAAGTGACAAAACGTATGCAGCCTTGAGACATTCGTATTATTGGCCAAATATGAGGTGCAATTTGGTGAAAGGGTATATACCTTTGTGCATGGACTGTCAACGGAACAAGTCTAAGACCAAAAAGCCAGTTGGACCTTTACATCCATTGCCAATACTTGAATGTCGTTTTGGATCAGTGACCTTGGATTTTGTAGGTCCACTGCTTATAAAGGACGGTTTTGATGGATTTTGTTCTATGACATGTCGAGCAGGCATGGAAATTCGAATTTCTCCATGTAAAATGAATCAAACGGGCAAAGAGTTCGCTAATATTTTTTTCCGCGACTGGTATTGTGAAAATGGGCTGCCTTACAAAATCATCACAGATCACGATACACTGTTCACATCATCTTTTTGGAAGGCCCTGATGAAATTAACTGGTGTCAAACATAAAATGTCGACTGCTTTCCACCCACAAACAGATGGTGCATCCAAAAGATCAAACAAGACTATTGTTCAATGTATACGCTTCCATGTCAATCGCTTGCAAACAGGGTGGGTAAAAGCACTGCCTCAAATTAGGTTTGGAATAATGAACACGGTTAATGCGTCTACTGGTTACTCCTCATTTCACTAAAGTCAGGTTTCACTCCTCATATACTGCCGCCTTTGGACCCCCCACCTCCAATTGACACGCCGATGGAGGACTTTGCATTAAAAAGTCCTAAAAGAAATAGAAGGGAACTTTATGGAGGCAATGGATAATTTAATGACGGTGATAGAACCCCATACAGGAGCAGTGCATCAACGGCAGGCGACGGCAGGCTCGGCACCGGCTCCGGAAATCTTGCTGCACTCGTTCCAAACTTAGCGCACGCGTTCTACCTATTTTAAGCCATTCCCGATGGCCGGACACGGCAAGAAGCAGATCTAATCAGTGATAGCGCCGATCGGCAGACAGAATGACAACTGACAGATGGCATCAGTCACTAACGACAGCGCTTAGCGAGAAGCCTGATGATCTATCAAGAACTGACGGACAGCTTGGCGTTTGACCTTGGCGTCTGACACCGCTTAGCGTCTCGATTTGGCGCCTGACATCGCTTAAGCACTCTGACAGACAGAAGGGTGATGGAGTGATGGTTTAGCTTCGCGATCTGTCACCTGGCGTCGCTAAGGCTCTTGAATGGATGGTAGGGATCTGAAACCGTTGGAGCTACCCCTTTGAAATTTTCTAGTTTACCGCACTCTGGCGTCATTAGCCACTGGCGACGGTGAACTCATTGTAGTATAAAAGTACTTACCGACTTGTACATAGATCATCAGAGAACAATAGACCAGAGTTCACTACTCCCCTTTCCTCAGTCTCCCTTACGCTCAAGAGCTCATTTACGCTACGGTCGGCAACGTCAAACTCATCGGCAGTTGCAGACGCTCGCCAACACTTGACATACTCGTGCCTTGCAACTACGGCAGGCATTATCGACGCTTAGACTTCGCTAAGCATACCGTGCTCTTGCCACTCACATTGCCGTGTTCGCTTACCGCTCTTTCATAAGCGCTTTACCTTAGCGCTTTACACTTGCCGACTCCCTTACCGACTTTTACCCATTTTCACAGGCGCGTTCTCTGGGACCTGCCCGGGACTCCTCACATCACTTATAGCGCGCCCAACGCAAACTCTTGGTACGGTAACACTCTAGTTACATTTGTTACTGACCAAACTTTGGGCGTCATCAAATTGGAGCCCACCGCGAGGGATCTCTAGGGCAGAATTCCGCCAGAAACCCGTCTCCAGCGTAGGCGCCGCCTGCTAGACCAGTTGGCAGAAGGCATAGCTCCTTCCCACCCATCAACTCCACAACCACCTGGTGCCTTACCGGGTCTCTCTCTTGCACAGGAACTACAGAACGCCACTGTAGACGCATTTCCTGATCTCTTCCCGCATTCCCTCGATTATAGCACCAACGACCCCTTAGCATCGCCATTTACCGTACCGCAACCAGTCACTCCCATTACTCCGCTAACGCCTCTTTCTCAACTCATTTCTCTTACCCCGTCGCCAATCTCTAGAACTCCTTCCCCACTACCGCTAACCGAACTTGTTAACACAGTCGCCATGGAACAACCAGTTCAGCGCATGCCGCCACGCAACCACTTCTCGGCACCGAAATGGGACGAGTCCAAGCCACAGGAGCTCTCCCAGTATTTCAAGGAGTTGGAGTATTTATTCAGAGATTGTAACATTACCGACCATACGCAGATGAAGGAGTACGCAGCAAGATACATATCATATGACACGGCAGAGACGTGGACAGGTTTGACCGAGTTTGCCGCCTTTGTCCCTGCCGCCCCACCCGTTCCGGCCCAAGGTGCTTTGTATGAGGACTGGAAGACGGCAGTGATCCAGTTGTACCCTGGCGCAGAGGAGGCTACCCGATACTCGGTAAACAAGCTTCAGAAGCTAGTACAGGAATCTTTCAACAGCGGCACATCGTCTCTTGGCGCATTCTCCACGTATTACCGCGAGTTCCAGAAGATCGCTAGGTGGTTAGTACAGAACGGCAAGCTATACATTAACGAGGAACGTCGCCTCTTCCAACAAGGCATCCCGACTTCGCTTTGGACTCGCATAGCTCGTCGCCTAGAGATAGTTCATCAGGCTCATCACCCAGATGAGCCCTATAACGTTGCCGACGTCTTTGAAGCCGGTAAATGGGTTCTCAAGGGAACGGACACTGGCGTTGGACTACAACGCGCTAGGACGAGCCCACCACCTGAGCAAACTAACGGTATTATTCCCATCCCACCTCCTGTTGCCGACTTCGTTAAGAAGGAGGACCTTAACGCTGCCGTTACCGCTGCTGTTGCCTCCGCTATGACACGTATAGAAACTATGATTACCACCAATCTTGCTAACCGACCCGCTAATGTACCCGCTAATGGCCCTTGCCATTTTTGTGGGGAAATTGGCCACACTATGACTAGAGGACGCTGCGTGACTTTAGAAAACTATATTCGCCAAGGAAAAATTTGACGGGCTATCGACGGCAAGATAGTGCTCACTACTGGCACCATCATTCCCAACTACCCAGACAAGAAGTCTTTCCAGGAACGAGTTGATGAATGGCATAGGCGCAACCCAGGACAAATCGTTACCGGCACGCTTTCTGGCAACGCCAACCCCGACCCTGAACAGGCGACCCAACAGCAAATGGTTCACGAGGTCTTACACTTCGATAGCGTTGGCGACCACCCTACTTTCTCGTGAGAAGAACGTATCGCCAAGCTCCAACAGGAATTGGATTCGCTCAAGAATCAGGTCTTTGATGGGGTTGAAGTTAAGCAGCCTAAACAACCTCTTAAAGGATACAAGCCAATGCCTCCCGCTAGCAAGCTACCGACTCCTGCTCCTACCGCACCGCCTGCCACTACCCCTGCTACCGCTCCAGAACCATTGTCGTCCGCTACCGCTCCTGAACCGCCCTTGCTGCCTCTCCATCCCTACTCAGGGATTCCCAACCGTTATCACGCACCAGCACAACGAAACTTTGCCGCTCCCGAGAAACGTCCTGAGGGTGGCTACCGACCTACCGCACCAATATTTGACATAGAGAAATCCAACCACGTCTTTAACCGCATCATGAAAACCAATGTTACCTTATCAGTTGAAGAGCTTTGCAGTATTGCTCCCGACGTCCGCAACCAAGTTAAGACGGCAGTCACTCCTCGACGACCCTTGGCGACAACCATTGCCGAGGTCGAGGATCTCGACGACGCGCTCCCTGGTTTTTCTGTTACCGTCGATTTGCTGGACGCTGAAGATTCTCCTGCCGACACCATCGCTAACGCCACCTCTGTAGATCTAGTGGAGACCTATCTTAGGTCAGTAGACCATGGAGAAGACCCGGCAATCCTTACCGTCGCTCAAGAATTGCACGCTATTTGCTCAGTCGCGCTAACCGTAGACAATAAGCATGAGGTAGAGGCAATCGTGGATAGCGGTTCTCAAATTATTTCTATGGCAGCTGAAGTTGCTAACGATCTGGGCCTTATTTACGACCCTACCGTTATACTAAACATGCAGAGTGCTAACGGCACAGTAGACCAATCCCTAGGACTCGCCAAGAATGTGCCGTGCACCCTTGGCGACATTACGTTTTATCTGCAGATACACATTTTCCGCTCCCCGGCATACGATTTACTTCTCGGCAGACCCTTCAACGTCTTGGCGCGATCGGTCGTCAAGACGGTTACCAATGACGAAACCACTTTAACTATTAGCGACCCCAATTCTGGAATCCAACAAACGGTGCCAACGTTCCCTAGGGGACAACGAAAAGGTGCCCACGCTAAGCCCCCAGAGTTTACCGACCAGCACGCCAACAAGCCTCCCCACCGGTGTTTTCACAGACCATCGAGGTGATTGGCGACGATCACGGAGATGTAGCGCTAACGCTGGAATATGACCATTCAACTGGTCTTGTAACTGTTATGTCTACTGCTTTTCTTGACCAAGATGTTTTAACTACTTTACCCACTACCGACGCAGAGCCTTTCCAAAAAAATCAAAACATTACCGACTCCTCTCTTGCCTACTTGTACCTTACCGCTTCCAAATCTTTTCAGAACATTGCGTCTACCGATACTTATCTCACTACCCTTCCTGGAGTCTTGTCTCCTGCCGTTCTTGGACTTGCCGCCCCTCAGGCTACGATTCCCCTTTCCACCTCTGTATATAACCAAGCTAACGCTCCCAAAAGGAAAGGGGTACAAGTTAAAAAGAAATATAAGCCAGTTGCGCTTAAAACAAAACCCGTCGCTACGCACTCTCCCGAGACGTTTAGAATCGAGCGCCAGATCATTGGCGACCCTCTTGCCGACATACCGACCTTATCACCGAATCCGCCACCCTTTCAGCCCACAGGACGTTTTACCGCGGAACGCCAGCAGCAGTTCGCCAAGGAGCACGACACAGGATTTTTGACCAAAGATAAGTTGAACGTCCTTACCGATCTTGTCGCTAAGCAAGACAAAGCCTTTGCTTGGGAGGACTCAGAACGCGGCAGCCTCCGCACAGACTTCTTCCCGCCTGTCGTAATCCCGACCATCCCTCACGTGCCGTGGACTGAGCACAACCGACCGTTACCGCCTGGAATCGAAGCTGAGGTCTGCCAAATCATTAGGACCAAGATACAGGCTGGCGTCTACGAGCCCTCCAATAGTTCTTACCGCTCCCGTTGGTTTTGCGTCCTCAAAAAGAATGGCAACCTACGCATAGTTCACAGTCTTGAGCCGCTGAATAGAGTTACCATACGACACTCTGGCGTACCGCCTTTTCCTGACCACGTTGCCGAGTCCTTTGCCAGGCGCATTTGTGGCGCCACCCTTGATCTCTACGTTGGCTACGACGAACGTCTGATACACCCCTCTTCCCGTGACCTCACCACCTTTCAAACTCTGTTTGGCGCCTTGCACTTAGTTACCTTGCCGATTGGCTGGACAAACTCAGTCCCTATATTTCATGACGACATCACTTTCATCCTCCAACCCGAGATACCGCATAATGTCCTTAGCTTCATTGATGACGTTGGCGTCAAAGGCCCCAAAGATTGGCGACTCATAAATGGCTTACCGGCAACCCATCCCGACAACTCCAACATTCGCTTAGCGCTATGGGACTTTTTCCAGTTGCTCAACCGGGTTCTCCAACGTATGAAATATAGCGGGGGAACGTTTAGCGGTCACAAACTCCTCCTTTGCGCGCCAAGGTTCAAAATACTCGGTCACATCTGCACTCCCGCGGTGGTACGTTTAGCGGTCACAAACTCCTCCTTTGCGCGCCAAGGTTCAAAATACTCGGTCACATCTGCACTCCCGACGGTTGCGTTCCCGACGAGTCTCGCTTAGCACTCCTAGAGCGATGGGGTCCTTGCCGCGACTTATCTGAAGTTCGCGCCTTTCTTGGCACCGTTGGCGTTCTCAGGATATTCGTCAAAAACTTTGCCCATCGCGCACATGCTCTTAACCGACTCACCCGCGCCAACGAGCCCTTTGAATTTGGGCCAGACCAGGTCACTGCACAGCGAGACTTAGTAAAAGCCCTACAAGACGCCAAGCCCCTAGTTCCAATCGACTATAGCTCTGCCGACCCGGTCATCTTGGCGGTGGATACCTCGTACATTGCCGTTGGCTACTTTTTATGCCAATGCCTTAGCGACAATCAGAAACAGCGACGCTACAACCGCTTTGGGTCTATCACGCTAAACGACCGAGAATCTCGCTACAGTCAGCCTAAGCTAGAGCTCTATGGACTCTTCAAAGCTTTGGGTCTATCACGCTAAACGACCGAGAATCTCGCTACAGTCAGCCTAAGCTAGAGCTCTATGGACTCTTCAAAGCCTTCCGGTCGCTAAAGATGTATTTGATTGGCGTGCGGAACCTGATTGTTGAAGTCGACGCTAGGTACATCAAAGGCATGCTGCAGAATCCCGATATCCAGCCATCCGCTAGCATGAACCGGTGGGTAGTCGCCATCCTCATGTTTCACTTTGAGTTGGTACACGTCAAGAGCTCTTTCCATGGACCCGACGGACTCTCTAGGCGACCACGGCAGCCTGGCGACCCGGCAGTGGATCCCCAGGTGGATAGCAATTTCGAGGATTGGATCGACCGACTACATGGTTTCGTGCACCTCATACAACAGCCAATCCCCCTACTACGATGGCAACAGCCTGCCAGCATCCTTCTACATCCCATTGTCCCTTACCGCCCCGAGATCTTTAGCGCACCCCACACATTCTACACGGCAAGCATTTTCAGTCAAAATTTGCCTCCCGTAAAAGTCGTACAAGAACCCCATCCACTAAGAGAAGACAGCAAAAACTTGACCTACGACGCCGTTCCCCGATCCGCCAAAGCAAAGGCAGAAGACAGTCGCTTGTTAATCGTTGAACAATGGCTACAAGACCTCAAGCGACCCGCAGGCCTTACCGACGAGCAATACGCGACCTTTATCCGATACGCTACCCATTTCTTCTTTACCGACAACCGACTTTGGTGACGAAATCGAGATGGCGCTCACAAGCTGATCATCAAGCCAGAAAGTCGCTTACGAGTCCTGCGCGCCATGCATGACGAGCTAGGACATAGAGGTCTGTACGCTACCCGAGCCTCTCTGTTAGAACGATTCTGGTGGCCACACGCTAGTGCCGACATCGCCTGGTACATTAGGACTTGCCACCTTTGCCAAATTCAACAGACACGCCAAGTGCTCATACCGCCAACCATTGCAACGCCAGCTCCCCTCTTCAGCAAAATCTACGTCGACACCATGCACATGCCCAAATCTGGTCGCTACAAGTACATCATTCAAGGTCGTTGCTCGCTAATCCACTGGCCTGAATTTCGAATGCTCCAAAGAGAAAATACAGAGGCGGTCGCCAAGTGGCTATTTGAGGACGTCATCTGCCGTTGGGGAGCGCTAAGAGAAATCGTCACGGATAACGGTGCGCCGTCGCCAAGTGGCTATTTGAGGACGTCATCTGCCGTTGGGGAGCGCTAAGAGAAATCGTCATGGATAACGGTGCGCCCATTATCAAAGCGCTAACATACCTTGCCAAGAAATACAACATTCACCACATTCGAGTATCTGGCTACAACAAACACGCCAATGGCTTGGTAGAGAGACCACACTTTGACGTTCGGCAAGCGCTCTTCAAGGCGGTCGATGGCAATGAGTCTCGTTGGAATGAGGCAACGTATTCAGTGTTTTGGTCGGAAAGAGTTACTATTCGTAAGCGCATGGGTTGTTCTCCCTATTACGCGGCTACTGGCACCCATCCGTTACTCCCTGCCGACATTATAGAAGCAACCTACCTTCAGCCAGCACCCAACAGCATCTTAGCGACTACCGATCTTATCGCCAGACGAGCTATTGACCTCCAACGAAGGAAAGAAGATTTAGAGCGACTCCACGAGGTAGTCTTTAGCGCCCGTCGCCAAGCAGCCCTACGATTCGAAACCGAGCATAGCGCTACCATCAAAGATTACAACTTCCCGAGAGGAGCGCTAGTGCTCATGCGCAACTCCAAAATCGAGACCTCCTACAACAAGAAAATGCGCCCACGCTATCTAGGACCTTTGGTAGTTATCTCTCGTAACCGTGGAGGCGCTTACGTGCTCTGTGAATTAGATGGTTCAGTCCTGCATCGACCTGTTGCCGCCTTTCGCCTATTACCGTATCTTGCCAGAGAACAAATCGACTTGCCGCTGGAAGCGCTAGATATTGACACCGCCAAGCTGAGAGAACTTGAAGAAACCAAATTATTGGACGATGATGACTTGCCGACTCTAGTTGAAGAAGAATAGAATGATTAGAAAAGACTATACTGATAAGCTTTCATTTTCTATTACTTACTGTACTTATCTTTCTTGCCGATACTTACTATACTATATTCAACAGACAATTTCTTACATAGTCAAGCCGCAGCGCTAGCATGTTGCCAACGCTTAGCGCCTTGCGCAACTCTCGCCAAGGGTTTTTCGCTATGATGATTTACTGAGCGTTTCCCTTCTCCTCAAATTTTGTCTAAGTCCCTCATCTACTACTCCTCTTGCTAAAACCATACTTTAGAATACTTGCCGCTTGCTTTCTCTATGCTTTACTTTCGTTGCTCTCTGCTATTGCGCTAACTCAGATTACGAGACTTATCCTTCCACTCGGCAAGAAAGCGGCAAGGTTTATATACGAGGGCGGTAACAACAACAAAAAAAAAAATATATACACGACGGCCTATCTACCCTAAGGTCCGTCAGTCTTCATCCTCGGGAAGTGGCAAGGAATCGTCGAAAGGCAAGAGATTGCCAACCTGAACATGGTTGAGGGCCTGCCACTCTAGCGCCTTGTTGCAGTCGGCTTGGTATTCTTCGAGAGTCTCCATGCTGCGAGTCAAGTTTGAATACCGGAGTCGCAAGGCCATGATTTGTTGCTGAACGCGCTCGCGCTCGCGACCCAAGACCGCATGCATGCTTGCCGCCCGTACTCCCAGCCGCTCTATAACTTGAGGAGGGTACAGGGCCACCACGAGATAGACCAAGTCCTCCCCCAGCCACTCGTAAGAGTCGCCAGTGACTCTTGGCTGAGGCTGGGGGGTCCACGACGAAGGCCCACTTGAGCTCATCCAGAGCTGCGTCGCTAAGTCACCCTCACTCATCCAGGGGGCGGCAGGCTCCACCGTCGGCAACTCCTGGGACTCGCCAGGAACGTCCCGCAAGGTCTCCTCCATTTCCCCCTCGGCATCCTCATTGCCGCCCTCTACCTCCTCGCGACCTGGTGATCCTTCCTGTTTCTCCTCCTCCCCGGCTAACTCCTGCGCGCCAGCGGGCTCTCCCATTACAACGTCACCTTCATCTCCTGGGGCGCCAGCAGTCGAAACATCGGCAGGCGCATCTTCAGGCAAGACAAGAGGGGACAGTAGGCGGCTGGGGCCAGCCTCACCGCTAACAGGAGGGAGGCGACTGGCGGCAAGGGCCTCTCCAAGCTCCCTCATCTCCGTGTCCTCAGCAGTTGGAGAGGAGGGGGGCGACTCGATGCGTACACGTTTGGCCTTACCCTTGCCCTTGCTTGGGGAGGGGGCCTTGCGTTTTTCCTGGCGCTCGCCAGCGCCACGCTTGCCGACCGATTCCGATTCATCTCCTTGGCGGGGGAGGGGGCCTTGCGTTTTTCCTGGCGCTCGCCAGCGCCACGCTTGCCGACCGATTCCGATTCATCTCCTTGGCGTGTCGGCAGCGCCAAGGAGGACTTGCTGATCTTCGCCGCCCTCCCAGCGGCAACCTCCCTGCGTTCCCCCTCAACAAACTCCCTCGCCCGCTTGACCAAAACCGCCCAGGAAAAAGTCTTCTCGACAAAGACATCAGGCACGCCGCCACGCTCACAACTCTTGGCGCCGTCGATCGTACAAGCACGCTTAAGAGTGCCGCAGCGGTAACAGGGTTGGGCGCCAGTGGGGAACCAGCAACTTTCGGGGTCATTATCGGCCCAGCATTTGTCACACTACCTTGCTTGAGAACAAAAATCATACGAAAAGGCTAAGACAACTTACCGCTCCACGCGAATCTTTGAACTCCTGGCACGTTGCCAGGGAAACCGTGTGCTTGTTCTTCATCTTGGGAATCTCCACTCCTCCCTCAATGCCCTCGTCCATGACAACGTCTTCCCGGCACAGCAAGAGCAAACCCTTCAACTCTTTGTTGTCGAAAGCTGTCTGGCTAGGGAGCTGGGAGAAAGTCAGTAGAAGGTCGGCAAAGTGTCACGACGGCATACCTCGTATTGAGGACCCTTCCCCTTGCGAGACTAGCAAAAGTTAACATCGGTAAGAAGAAACGCCAACGACGGCAGACTCACCTTTTTCTTCAAAGCCTTGCCAGGCTTTGAAGGCGAACCCTGTGTGCCTGCCGGCAGTGTGGGGCTCTGAACACTGCCGGCGCGAGACCCCTTGCTAGAACCCTCGGCAACAGACTCCTTCTTCTGCTCCTTGGCGAGCTCTGCCCTCACTACCGCCAAAGTGTGCGCGGCAGCGGCAGCGGCAGCCTCCTCCTGTTCTTGCTCAATTTGTAAGCGAGCAAGGGGCTCCAGCACCTCTTGTTTACTGCGAGGAGATAGTTCAGTCCATAGCTAGAGAAGGAGAGGTCAGAAGCTACTTACTTGGTTGCCGATGCGCTTACGGTCATTGGCAACGCGCCAGAAAGAATGTCCTCCAGCTCATCTTTGATGGTGGGGACTGGGGGAGGCGCCTAGAGAGCAATCAGCTAAGCAACACGCTAGGCGCCAAGACAACTTACGAAGCGGAAAAAGGGTGCTAACCACTCAGCGCCATGATTATCGACGTAACGGGCACGACACCACTCCCGCACCTCGATCTCCCGATCCCAGCCAACGCCAAGGACCCTCACCTCATACCACTTCTCCAGCAGCTTCATTACACCAACCACAAGGTTTTGGGACGCCTCGGCGCCAACGCCTTCGATATGACGGATAAAGCGGTTGGCCTTGGCGATGTATGCGTAGGCGGCTTCCTGGGCAGCCTGAGAAGGAACGGGGGGCGGAGTTGGAATACGGAAGGACATATTTTTATTGTTGAGCGCCAGGAAAAGATGGGGAGAAGAAACAAAGTCCAAACTTAGGCGCCAGGACTATAAACAAAATCTCAAGAACGCACGGACCACTTGTCACAAAAGCGGTAACGGTAGCCTTATTTGGTGACTGAGGACAGTCAATTTTTCAGTTGGGGGGAGATGATAGGACCCCATACAGGATCAGTGCATCAACGGCAGGCGACGGCAGGCTCGGCACCGGCTCCGGAAATCTTGCCGCACTCGTTCCGAACTTAGCGCACGCGTTCTACCTATTTTAAGCCATTCCCGATGGCCGGACACGGCAAGAAGCAGATCTAATCAGTGATAGCGCCGATCGGCAGACAGAATGACAACTGACAGATGGCATCAGTCACTAACGACAGCGCTTAGCGAGAAGCCTGATGATCTATCAAGAACTGACGGACAGCTTGGCATTTGACCTTGGCGTCTGACACCGCTTAGCGTCTCGATTTGGCGCCTGACATCGCTTAGGCACTCTGACGGACAGAAGGGTGATGGAGTGATGGTTTAGCTTCGCGATCTGTCGCCTGGCGCCTGACATCGCTTAGGCACTCTGACGGACAGAAGGGTGATGGAGTGATGGTTTAGCTTCGCGATCTGTCGCCTGGCATCGCTAAGGCTCTTGAATGGACGGTAGGGATCTGAAACCGTTGGAGCTACCCCTTTGAAATTTTCTAGTTTACCGCACTCTGGCGTCATTAGCCACTGGCGACGGCGAACTCATTGTAGTATAAAAGTACTTACCGACTTGTACATAGATCAGAGAATAATAGACCAGAGTTTACTACTCCTCTTTCCTCAGTCTCCCTTTCGCTCAAGAGCTCATTTACGCTACGGTCGGCAACGTCAAACTCATCGGCAGTTGCAGACGCTCACCAACACTTGACATACTCGCGCCTTGCAACTACGGCAGGCATTATCGACGCTTAGACTTCGCTAAGCATACCGTGCTCTTGCCGCTCACATTGCCGTGTTTGCTTACCGCTCTTTCATAAGCGCTTTACCTTAGCGCTTTACACTTGCCGACTCCCTTACCGACTTTTACCCATTTTTACAGGCGCGTTCTCTGGGACCTGCCCGGGACTCCTCACATCACTTATAGCGCGCCCAACGCAAACTCTTGGTATGGTGATGAGCTCCCATTATAGATGACCACGGATAGCACCAACACAAGCACCTCACATTGGCACACTGGGACCACCAGGAGCGGCACGTCTTAGCGCTCCAGGGGCTAATTTTTGCATATTTTTATGTTAATAACTCGCAGCTGGAGCCTCTAATTACTCCAGGACCACTCTTTATGGCACCATCTATTCTTAGCACTCCTCTTGACACCTTGCCGCACCTTGCCACTCACCCTTCAGGGCCGTACACGGACACAGACACTTGGCACCCATGATGCTCTTAGCCGGTGGCAGCAGGAATGATGAAGTATTTTATGACAGACAGCTTGGAGTTTCACCTTAGCACCTGACGTCGCTTAGCTTCTTGCCGACTCAGACCGACAGCATGATTGTGGACCTTTTTCACCATATAGTTTAATTCAGGGCATTTACTTACATATAAATACTTACTTTTTGTTAGTAGTACACAATCAATTTGGCAGTAGGGATTGTATCCCAACATTTTGGTCACCCTACGCAACAGACTACCTTTTGTTGACCGTGTCGGCAAGGGGACTCTGCTTTAGTTCTCTCTCACCCTTTCTGTCTGCAATCTCTTAGTGCCTTGCAACTACGGCAAGGCATTTGCGCTTAGATCTGCTAAGCAATCTTGTCATTTTATCATCTCTTTTAGGTGCTAACACTTAGCGCCTCTTAGTGACCCCTTTACAGTGTCTCTTAGCGCCTTTCCTTGGCAACTCTCTCTCGCGCTTCTTAGCGCCTTTCCTTGGCGACTCTCTCTCACGCTCCTTAGCGCCTTTCCTTGGCGACTCTCTCCCGTGCTCCTTAGCGCCTTTCCTTGGCTTGGCGACTCTCTCTCACGCTCCTTAGCGCCTTTCCTTGGCGACTCTCTCCCGTGCTCCTTAGCGCCTTTCCTTGGCGACTCTTTCCCGCGCCTCTTAGCACCTTTCATTGGTGATTTTTAGCATACTCTTGCCACATTTTTGGGCCTTAAATAAGCGCCAATCTCCTCTTTTCCTTACCACCAACCTCTTGCCTACTGTGCGTTCTCTGGGACCTGTCCGGGACTCTCTCCCATACTTAGCGTGCCCAAAGCTATATTGACTAAGTAGCTGTACTAGGGATAGTGCACCTTAGCGCAATTTGGGCGTCATCAACGGTAACACTCTAGTTACATTTGTTACTGACCAAACTTTGGGCGTCATCAACGGCAAAGATCAATCAGGCACACAACGCAAATACTCACCAAGCGGAAGAAATTGTTTATAAAGTTGGCAACAAAGTGATGCTTTCAACTGTTAATTGACGGTGCGAGTACATGCAAAAAAAAGATGGTTGGGTCGCAAAGTTCATGCCTCAACAGGATGGTCCTTTTGAGGTCCTGATGGCTTATCCTGAATTGTCGGAATACGTTGGGTCGCAAAGTTCATGCCTCAACAGGATGGTCCTTTTGAGGTCCTGATGGCTTATCCTGAATTGTCGGAATACATATTGGACTTGCCTTCGACTATGTCCATTGTCAACAAATTCCACGCCAGTTTATTGTCGCCTTATGTCTCTAACAATGACGAACTTTTCCCATCGTGGTGTTTGGAAATGCCAGGGCCGATTGTGATAGAAGATGGACAAGAAGAACATTTTGTTGATTGCATATTAGATGAGCGCAGGTGAGGTTGTGGTATGCAATACCTCATGAGATGGCGAGGGTATGGACTGGATCACGATGAGTGGAAAAGTGGGAGGGAAATGGAGGACACTGTGGCCTTGGACGTGTGGGAAAAGAAGAAGGACGATCAGGAGTGATAAATTTTCTGGAGTGGGGGTGAGTGTAAGCATGCTGCTTACAAATGCAAACAAGATCGCACACACAAGTAGGAGGCGTATGCGAACGAGATCGGTGATCGAGAAAACAGATACAACCTTATTCTGGAACCTATTTAAACACTGAGGATGTATGTTCGACTAACTTTTACCCTACAAATCACTATTTGTTCCATTCTGTTGTTGGCTACCTTGAGTGAAGAAGAGCCCTTCTTGCTCTCTTACACTTTTTTTTTGAATTTTTTTTTTTTTTTTTTTTGTTCAAAACGTGATTCCGGTCGGCTTGATCCTAGATGTGGTGGATACATAGCTTTCTACTAATGAATCTCGTCTTTTCTGTTCCCCCCATCCTTCATTGCTTGGCGCACAATCTCTTCCAATGATTTAAATATTTTCTTTGTACTTGCAAAGAACATCTAGGTCTGGATCGCCCAGCCAACGGGGGCAAAAAAAAACTGCTTGTTGGGTGAAAAGTGGATGACCTAGAACCAGCATCTCATTCAACGTTTTTAATAACATGTTATGGCTCTCATCTGGATGTCATTTATTTAGTGGCGTAGAGAGTGGCCCTGGGCAGGTGAAGAGCCTGTCATTATATCAAGACATCTACATTCCATTTGCGACGTCACCGTTTTCAAGATGCCCTGAATCCACAGATATCAATCACATCGCAAATTCCCATGAAAAGTGACACCTGTTGCTATCCTAATACCGTCATAACTCGTACAGGCTCCTCGTTGTCGCCACTTCCGCCGGTGATCTGTCTCAGGTCCAACTCCATAATAGGTCGCTGAGTTGGGCAAACACGATGGTGTTCAAAAATAGTTGTCATGGGTTACAACTGCTGAGTCATTTGTCACAATTTCAAAGGATATAGTGAACACGATGGTGTTCAAAAATAGTTGTCATGGGTTACAACTGCTGAGTCATTTGTCACAATTTCAAAGGATATAGTGAGTGGCCAGGCCCCTTCAATCCAGCGAATGTGTCAGGTTCCGCTGACGATGGGGGCTCCCAACTGCGAGCGGGTCCTTACTAGGCGGACTCGACGTCTGCAGGTAACTCCGGGAGCTGGGGATGTGCTTCCGGAGATAGCTGGCAGGGCTCCGGAGGCGCTCCGGGGTGTGCGCAGAGAGTCGAAGGTGAGGCTGGTAGGGATGGAGTCCTGGGCTGAGTCTGGGACATGGCAAAGCGGAGGCAAAGCCAGGAGGCAGAGGAGATACTGAGGGAGGAGGGTCGAGGGCGACCTGAGACCGGGGAACAGAAAAGAAAGAGGTAAGACTTAAGACCAGGAGACTGAGTTGGAAGAAAATGAGTAGATTCAATAAGTAGATAGATGACAAGCATAGAGATGGGAGTTATAGCAATATCAAAACTACCGTAACGTACTATGAGCTGCGGATTAAGTACCAGGTGCTGGGTGAGCTCTGGGCCCCCCCTCCATGTGGTGCATCCTGTGCGGTGTATTGTCTGGGTGTCAGTCCTCTGCGGTCATGTGGTTCCGGAAGTGTAGATGGGTTGCGGTGTATTGCCCAGGTTCGGGAGTGGCGCCAGGAGGGCGGCGTTAAGTGGGGGGGCGGCCCCCGGCTTGATCGATCGAGGCTTGGGATGGCGTCCGGGGCACGTGGTGCGTTGGCGGGGCTTCAGGCCTTATCCAGGGGCTGGGCATCGGGTTGGGCCAGGCTGGCCTTGGTTGGGGTGGCATTGGATCTAGTCGGTCTTGGCCCAATGTGTCCTGGGGACGCGCTGGGGGGTTGGGTTTCAAAGGGGGGGTTCCAGGCAGGAATTACTGGGGGGTCGGGATGGCGTAGGTGTGGTTTGTGACAGAATGATAGAAAAAGCGTGTTTTGCATATCCAGCATACACAAATAAAGTAGCCAAGAGAGTGTAATGATGGATGGTGGGGGTAATAGCGAGTTTCTGCACGTCACGTATAAAATAAGAGGCAAAGTAGCCAAGAGAGTGTAATGATGGATGGTGGGGGTAATAGCGAGTTTCTGCACGTCACGTATAAAATAAGAGGCGCGACTGGGCTCCTGGAAGTCAAGTATGCAGGAAATGAATACCGTGAACATGGAGGGGAGTGACAATCACGCTGGGAGTGATGATCAGGCCGGGAGTGACAATCAGGCCAGGAGTGACAATCAGGCCAGGAGTGATGGTCAGGCCAGGAGTGATGATCAGTGATGGTCAGGCTGAGAGCGATGATCAGAGTGATGATGAGGCCAGGAGTGATGATGAGGCCAGGAGCGATGATGAGGCCGGGAACGACGATGAGGCCGGGAACAAGGATGAGGCTGGGAACAAGGATGAGGACCAGGAACAAGGACAAGGACCAGGAACAAGGACGTGGACCAGGAACAAGGACATGGACCAGGAACAAGGACGTGGACCAGGAACAAGGACGTGGACCAGGAACAAGGACGTGGACCAGGAACAAGGACGAGGACCAGAAACAAGGACAAGGACCAGAAACAAGGACGAAGCCAGGAACGAGGACAAGGACCAGAAACAAGGACGAATGGAACAAATAGTGATTCGTAGGATAAAAGTTAGTCTCAAACATACATCCTCAGTATTTAAATAGGTTCCAGAACAGACACAACCTTATTCTGGAACCTATTTAAATACTGAGGATGTATGTTTGAGACTAACTTTTACCCTACGAATCACTATTTGTTCCATTCATCCTTGTTTCTGGTCCGCGTCCTTGTTCCTGGTCCTCATCCTTGTTTTCGGCCTTGTCCTTGTTCCCAGCCTCATCCTTGTTCCCAGCCTCATCGTCATTCCCAGCCTTATCATTGCTCCTGGCCTCATCATCACTCCCAGCCTCATAATCACTCCCGGCCTCATCATCACTCCCAGCCTCAGCATCACTCTGATCATTGCTCCCGGCCTGATCATCACTCCTGGCCTGATTGTCACTCCTGGCCTGATTGTCACTCCCGGCCTGATTGTCACTCCCGGCCTGATTGTCACTCCCGGCCTGATTGTCACTCCCGGCCTGATTGTCACTCCCGGCCTGATTGTCACTCCCCTCTGTGTTCACGGTATTCATTTCCCATATACTTGACTTCCAGGAGCCCAGTCGCGCCTCTTATTTTATATGTGATGTGCAGAAACTCGCTATTACCCCCACCATCCATCATTACACTCTCTTGGCTACTTTATTTGTGTATGCTGGATATGCAAAACACGCTTTTTCTATCATTCTGTCATAAACCACACCTACGCCACCCCGACCCCCCAGTAATTCCTGCCTGGAACCCCCCCTTTGAAACCCAACCCCCCAGCGCGTCCCCAGGACACATTGGGCCAAGACCGACTAGATCCAATGCCACCCCAACCAAGGCCAGCCTGGCCCAACCCGATGCCCAGCCCCTGGATAAGGCCTGAAGCCCCGCCAACGCACCACGTGCCCCGGACGCCATCCCAAGCCTCGATCGATCAAGCCGGGGGCCGCCCCCCCACTTGACGCCGCCCTCCTGGCGCCACTCCCGAACCTGGGCAATACACCGCAACCCATCTACACCTCCGGAACCACATGACCGCAGAGGACTGACACCCAGACAATACACCGCACAGGATGCACCACATGGAGGGGGGGCCCAGAGCTCACCCAGCACCTGGTACTTAACCCGCAGCTCATAGTACGTTATGGTAGTTTTGATATTGCTATAACTCCCGTCTCTATGCTTGTCATCTATCTACTTATTGAATCTACTCATTTTCTTCCAACTCAGTCTCCCGGTCTTAAGTCTTACCTCCTTCTTTTCTGTTCCCCGGTCTCAGGTCGCCCTCGACCCTCCTCCCTCAGTATCTCCTCTGCCTCCTGGCTTTGCCTCCGCTTTGCCATGTCCCAGACTCAGCCCAGGACTCCATCCCTACCAGCCTCACCTTCGACTCTCTGCGCACACCCCGGAGCGCCTCCGGAGCCCTGCCAGCTATCTCCGGAAGCACATCCCCAGCTCCCGGAGTTACCTGCAGACGTCGAGTCCGCCTAGTAAGGACCCGCTCGCAGTTGGGAGCCCCCATCGTCAGCGGAACCTGACACATTCGCTGGATTGAAGGGGCCTGGCCACTCACTATATCCTTTGAAATTGTGACAAATGACTCAGCAGTTGTAACCCATGACAACTATTTTTGAACACCAGGCCACTCACTATATCCTTTGAAATTGTGACAAATGACTCAGCAGTTGTAACCCATGACAACTATTTTTGAACACCATCGTGTTTGCCCAACTCAGCGACCTATTATGGAGTTGGACCTGAGACAGATCACCGGCGGAAGTGGCGACAACGAGGAGCCTGTACGAGTTATGACGGTATTAGGATAGCAACAGGTGTCACTTTTCATGGGAATTTGCGATGTGATTGATATCTGTGGATTCAGAGCATCTTGAAAACGGTGACGTCGCAAATGGAATGTAGATGTCTTGATATAATGACAGGCTCTTCACCTGCCCAGGGCCACTCTCTACGCCACTAAATAAATGACATCCAGATGAGAGCCATAACATGTTATTAAAAACGTTGAATGAGATGCTGGTTCTAGGTCATCCACTCTTCACCCAACAAGCGGTTTTTTTTTGCCCCCATCGGCTGGGCGATCCAGGCCTAGATGTTCTTTGCAAGTACAAAGAAAATATTTAAATCATTGGAAGAGATTGTGCGCCAAGCAATGAAGGATGGGGGGAACAGAAAAGACGAGATTCATTAGTAGAAAGCTATGTATCCACCACATCTGTGCGCCAAGCAATGAAGGATGGGGGGAACAGAAAAGACGAGATTCATTAGTAGAAAGCTATGTATCCACCACATCTAGGATCAAGCCGACCGGAATCACGTTTTGAACAAAAAAAAAAAAAAAAAAATTCAAAAAAAAAGTGTAAGAGAGCAAGAAGGGCTCTTCTTCACTCAAGGTAGCCGACAACAGAATGGAACAAATAGTGATTTGTAGGGTAAAAGTTAGTCGAACATACATCCTCAGTGTTTAAATAGGTTCCAGAATAAGGTTGTACAAATAGTGATTTGTAGGGTAAAAGTTAGTCGAACATACATCCTCAGTGTTTAAATAGGTTCCAGAATAAGGTTGTGTCTGTTTTCTCGATCACCGATCTCGTTTGCATACGCCTCCTACTTGTGTGTGCGATCTTGTTTGCATTTGTAAGCAGCATGCTTACACTCACCCCCACTCCAGAAAATTTATCACTCCTGATCGTCCTTCTTCTTTTCCCACACGTCCAAGGCCACAGTGTCCTCCATTTCCCTCCCACTTTTCCACTCATCGTGATCCAGTCCATACCCTCGCCATCTCATGAGGTATTGCATACCACAACCTCACCTGCGCTCATCTAATATGCAATCAACAAAATGTTCTTCTTGTCCATCTTCTATCACAATCAGTCCTGGCATTTCCAAACACCATGATGGGAAAAGTTCGTCATTGTTAGGGACATAAGGCGACAATAAACTGGCATGGAATTTGTTGACAATGGACATAGTCGAAGGCAAGTCCAATACGTATTCCGACAATTCAGGATAAGCCATCAGGACCTCAAAAGGACCATCCTGTTGAGGCATGAACTTTGCGACCCAACCATCTTTTTTTTGCATGTACTCGCACCGTCAATTAACAGTTGAAAGCATCACTTTGTCGCCAACTTATAAACAATTTCTTCCGCTTGGTGAGTATTTGCGTTGTGTGCCTGATTGATCTTTGCCGTCATTAAATTATCCATTGCCTCCATAAAGTTTCCTTCTATTTCTTTTAGGACTTTTTAACGCAAAGTCCTCCATCGGCGTGTCAATTGGAGGTGGGGGGTCCAAAGGCGGCAGTATATGAGGAGTGAAACCTGACTT
>JAMWFC010000046.1:2559645-2614035 GCA_027475525.1 Macrolepiota albuminosa | reverse complement strand
CTGATGTGTTACAGAAACCACTTCCAGTAGAGACATCCGAAACCCCCGAAGAGAGAATTATCCGGATACAAGCACTGACTGCCGCCCGAAGAGCAGAGCGTGAAGCTCGTGAACGTGATGCGGCCCTACTTCGTGAGGCTGCGGAAGCCGCTCGGGCTGCCGAAAGAGCTGCAAAAACAGCGGCCATCAGAAAGAGCGCGATCCTCGCTGACCAACGGCGGGCCGAACGTCTTCGTCGGGAGGCTGCCATGACCCCGCGCGAAAGGATTGCATATGATGCCTCCCTGGTTGAAGGACTTCCGATCCAACGCCAAGAGCCACGGCCGGAGCTGCGTGCTCGTCGAGCCTCCCCACCGCAGGCGCGCAGTGCACCGAAGCCGTCTCGTTTCCCCAGAAAACCAACTTTCCGCATCCAAACCATGCCCTCTCAGGATGCCAATCTAGCCAACGCGAAAGACGACATCACGTTGGAGATCATTGAAAGCGGTGGAGACGAGAAAGAGCCTCCTGAATACACCATTCCTGATGTCTCCTTTACCAATTTCGACAACTTGTTTAGGCCATCCTTTGAGCGCAGCGTGGAGACCATGATTCGCATACCGGAAGCCTCATTCAGCCGAGGGCAAATGCGGATACTGCGTGAAGCTTATGGTGGAGACTATCGTCGCTTGGCATCTCAAACGAGTGAAGACTGTGTCACGCCGCCTCGCCAGCTAGGCCCGTTGAAGCATGCCCAGTCTGTTCTATCTCACAGAGCGATGTGTCCACTGGAGCTCGGATCAATGCCCTTAACATCATTTCAGAGGCGGTTGGTGGCGCGACAAGCGCTAGGTCGAGGTGTCCACTGGAGCTCGGATCAATGCCCTTAACATCATTTCAGAGGCGGTTGGTGGCGCGACAAGCGCTAGGTCGAGTAAGGCTATTGTTAGTTAGTATTGTAACAGGCAAGTTATATATTAATCTTAATCTATGATCACAAACGCGCCGACATTTCCTGTGGTAATCACCCTTTCCTTTTCGCATGGATAACCCTTGTTGTAGGGTTTTCGTCAACTGCGCTTTCTAGTAGACTGTAAGGGTGGACTTCGTGTACCCACGCCGGTATTTCAAAGTCTCTTTCCTCAGTGAACAAGTCGTTTTGTACCTTGCCCCCAAATGCATACCAATGTCGTCGTCCCTTGGACGCCTTACTTTCTGAACTACGGATTGCCTGTGTCATCAACAACCCACGATGTTCACTTTCTGCAACGTGCGAACCGTACCGCTTCGAAGACAGGACCGTTGAAGCGTGCGACGGTGATCGATGCCTGAACTGGGACACACTGATGGATGCAATAGGCGGTACGGATGGTTCTCTGGTACTATGCCGGGGCGATAGAACAGGTGGTTCAGGGGAAAGCTTGACACGTTTTCGCGGTCGCATAGCAGAGGAGGGCTGTGAACCAACAGACACATCTTGAAAATCGGGTGATGTCGAAACGCGAGGCGAGGCAGATATGCGTTCTCCTTCGTCATGCACAAACTCTGCTTCTGGGCTACATGGCTCAGTTTGTAAGACAGCAATATCAGGATTTGACATTGGTGTGGCTGGTACAGATGATATTTCTCGCTTCGGTGGTGGCGGAGTCAATGGACGGTAGGGGCTTGGTTCCTGATGCAACATGGAAGGTTGAGGGAAGGAATTTGAGATTTGAGGTGAAGGATAGCGATGTTCAGCAGCAGTATCCGCAGCAGTATTCATCGAACAGGATATTTGCGTAGCAGGTTCCTCTACATTTTCCTGAGTCTTTCGCTGAGGAGGTTGTTTGGGAGCAAGGGGAACACTTTGTTTTCTCTTCTGATAAGAGTTGGCTTTCAGGGAGGGTTTGCTCCCCTGATCGGTTAATCGAGGCCCGAGCTTGATTTTCAGCTTGGATCGCTCGCTGTCTTTCTGTACCGTCTCAATGAGAGGTACAAAATCAGGTGGGGTAAGTGTTCCCTTTCTAACAAGAGCCTGATCTGTTTCGGAAGGGGGCTCTGTGACGATTTGACCAGTCAGCCTTTTCGTCCTGTCGGGCGGTAAGAGAACGCGAAAACGGTCTTCGAGTGTATATGCGATCTTCAACATCTCCCGCCTACGTCTTTCACCTTCGGGATAGTTTGGACCACCATTGACTTGAGCGCCAAAAATGCTCCCTTCTTCGTCATTGGTTTCCGGATCTGTCTGGTTTAGAGGCGCGGGAAAGAGGTCTTCAGGAAGGGAGAGAAATGCCAACGCATCCATAGCGCGTAGTTGGTCGATGCGCTCCTTCAACTTGTACTGCTCGTGTTTAAGCTTCTCTTTTTCCCTGAGTCGAATACGTTTCTCAAAGGTTTCATACTTTCTGTGTCGTTTCTCGTACGTAGCATCGGAAGTTTCAATAGGACCCTATCTGAGCTTCAGAAGTTGTGGTACGTTTAGAGATGGTAGAACGTACTTCTTCAGTAGTTCCAGCTTGGGATCGGGCCCTGAGGCGCCCTGCTTGAGTGTCACCCATGCTTTTGAATTCCGGTGTTTCAATAGTCAACTGTTCTCTGTATGCCTTAAGAACATCGGGTCGCTCGAAATATCGTTCTTGTGCATGTATATTGACATGATAATCGCTTGATGATGTTGAAGCCAATGCTGAGTTTGTTGTCAAGAGGAATTGTGTTTCTGCCGGTATTAGGGGCTCGTTTTCAACTGTAGTAGCTCTATTTTTTAATCAAAAAGCCGCGAGCTGCGCGTCAACGACTTACATTTTCGCCGTTGTGTATCCATAATCATTATGTCGGTATCACAATTTCCAACACCGGGACCACCGCGCCTAGAACGCGAAGGCAAGACACGCTTTTGGCGAGTTTGCTGTCCAGAAGCTGAAGAAGCGGAAGCATCCATGAAGAGCAGCTGTCTTGCTGTTCAACGCAGTATAAAAAGATAACCAGCTCAGAAGAATGCCGTGGTAAATGGATTTGACAAGCGAGCTACAAGAGAGTGGTTCCAAATGATTCTCAAACTCTCTCTGACTTGATGACTTATTATTATCAGATGTACATACTTTCTACTATCCCAACTTAATGTATAGGACTCAAGGTTGTTGCTGTAAAATCATGAGGCAAAGTACCAATCTTTAACCAAGCACCCCATCGTTAAAACCTCCTTTTGGGGTACGAGAACGTAGTCCGTTCCTGGGAAACCATCAGGTCCCCTAATGATACATGCACCTCACACTCAAATGAAAATGGTTTACAAAGTGTACAGCGCAAAAACAGAGATACCGCGCCTGACTTCAATGGGCGCAGTCAGGGTCGGCCTATGTGCTAATCAATCGAAATAAGCCTTATCAAAGCTCGATCATGCATTGACAGAGATTTGCCTTACTGGCATCAATTTACACCTCGTGGCCCAAGTGGGCCTGTTATTTTTGATAAGTACATGACCATGTTGAAAACTCACTTACATCCTCTGGCATCCCCAGACGCAGCTCTTCAGCGACCAAAATATTTTCTCTCGTTCGCATAACAGAAAGGACTTGTTTTTATTTTTTCCAGCAATTCCTTCCATAACCCAAGCAGGCAGAGTCTCACTAAACTGGTATTTCATGACAAAGGAGCCTGCTAGGATGCTGATGGGTGAGTTTGAGAAAGCGGCATTGCAGATTAAACCAATATTGCCGAGATTGTTAAGTTATATTCTTTTCATTTACTCCTGAGAAATATCACCAAATTCATTCTTATGAAGAGTATGTGCACAACGAAGCTCGTATCCACGTTTAGGCGGGGATAATAGAGAGGGTATAGACCTGGGCATGGCTGCTATCCGTGAAAACAGTGAACACGGTAGTTCCGCTGGGAATTCCCGTACTAGAGAACGCAGTAGATCCATTATGCGTGACGAGAAGCTTGCCGCTGGATGTCGTCTGAAATCATGAAATATCAATAGGAGATATGAATCGAAAAAAAGAGCTTACAGCCGAGAATTTTGACGCAGTGACGCCATTACCACAGGCAAACACACCGCCAGAGACACCACAAGGACCCTTGGAAGATGTCATGGTGAAGCTGGAGGTTGTTCCTGAGAGGGTCATGGTTGCGAGGGTTTGAGTAGACCATGTACCAAGGGTAAGAAGGCCGCCGATCGAAGTCCCTGACTGGATGGCATGAATTGTTGCCCTAGTTGGAAGACTACCAACTGCTGTCTACCAAGTTATGAGATAATTGACTGATGGTCTGAGGATGAACTTGTATTACCTGGGTTGTAGTGGCCTAGTAATGCATTTCATGAATTGAACGAGCTGAAGGGCTTTCTGTGTTATAAGTGACGACTTACAGAAGTTGTGGTTTTCTGGTACATCTTTCAATCCCAGCTTTCGAGATAGGAGCAACAAGGATAACACACCGTAGTAGTGACCACAGGGCTTCCAGTTTTAGGAGGGTACTTGATTCCAGACGAGGGGCAAGAACCCGACGTCGGTGCGTCTGGAACTATCAGGAAACGATGATCATCCTTAATGCAAGTACATACTGATAGGGACAAAGGTGCCGTCAATCACAGAGCCCTTGAGATTAAAATACCAAGAAATAGTGTTGAGTACTCCCGACTGGCATCCAAGGGCAGGAGTGACCTAATAATGAATGTCAATCCAGAACCATTTTCAGTAGCCATATACTTACGCCGGCACTAGCTTTCAGTGCAGAGTTTAAAGAGGACAAGGTGTGCGTTGTGGATGATGATGGAGTGATACCGGCGTTGGCAAGCCAGTCATACGTCGGAAGGCTCTATACGATATGTACCTGGTATGAGCAGGGGATGGTGAGAGCTTTCCAATCAAGTCACCTTGAACAGTCTCACAACTGTGTTGAAGAACGCAACGGCCTGGAAAATCGTAGTAGGTAGCTGCACGCAAAATAATTAGATCAAGTCACCTCCGCACCCTTGGCACTGCCACTAGGTAAGCAACTAGTCCTTAGGGTGCTTTCCATACAAGTGAGAAACAGATCTAAAGCCCGAAGGTTTGATTTACCTCATACATGTGCCATGCGTGGACCACTCATGCTGGAAGGTTTGGGAGGAATAAATAGATTGATCAAGGCATTTGAGATCCCGATTTTACCTCCCAGAATTGCTCATTTCTACCGTTGATATCAACCCAAAACTAAAATTATCGCATTAATTGTGAAGATCACCAGGAAACAACCCCTTACCGTCTTCATGAAATTCAAGGTGTCGGAAGCGCCCTGAGCAGTCAAGAGCTATCGAACAGAAAGCAGGTTTTCAGGAATTCTGCGTGATAATTAGAAGTGCCTTACATTGTCGATACCTGTATAATCTCGGGAGGGATCACAATTCTCGTCAAAGGTCTGATCGCAGCTGTAGACGGCTCAGAAACTTCGGCTGAGCTGAAGTCGCCCATGAACATACTTGTCGGGCCAAAGTCCTGAAAATGAATTCAGTATAAATAAGGCAAGGGTGTCGTCTGGCTCACCATGGATTGTCCAGCTGTTAGTGGGACCAGTGGAAGGGTTGGTGTCCCAAAACTACCCACCAATTCAATGAAAACTATTGGAACGACATCATTAAGAATTACCTGTGTCTGCAGCAACAGACCCTATAACACCAGGATCAACGTAATTCTTATGGAATGTAGCCTTACAAACGTACTCCGGGGGACTCGAAGCAACAGAGGTTGGAAACTACACTGCTGTTGTGGCAGGACGCAGTACCAGTAGTTGAGCAACTAGAGCTAAGGGCACGAGCCAGGAGGTTCGACTTATCCACAGGGGAAGTGAAAGCCGAAGGTGTGGCGATCACATAGGGGGCTAAAACGGCCAAGACAAGATGAAGAGCCAGCATTGCTGAGATGCAAAAAGCTAAAGGTCCAAACTGACAGACGACAACCTTGCCAGGGTACGTTGCTTTATACCATGCTATCTGGCTCACAACAAATGTCTATATGTGTACCTTCGCGTTAGCGACGAGGCGCATGCATGGATGTACAATGTGACCGCACCCATGTGCCAAGAAACACCGTTGTCTATTCTTTTTAGCTAACTGTGAGAATGACTCCCAGAAGCCATATCACGAGGCTGGGCCATCTCTGGGAAAGCTATAGTATACGGCGAGATATATTGACCCCGTAGCAGTAATCCAATAGCAGTAATCCAACGCATGCGTTGCGGTTTTTATCGAAGATGCCATAGAGTGGAACGTTGACTTTGATTCCAGTTGAGGCACGTGTGATCGCATGCATGAAGAAGGAATTTCAGACGAATGCAATTCGTCGACAATGGGCTTTCGTTTCCCAAAAACAATCAGAAGCTCATGATGCACATTAGGCGACTTCTTTGCGTGTGGGTAGCGGCAGTGGGTTATCGTCTGTTTGAGGTCGATGCTTTCTTGGACAAAAATATAAGTTGGAGAATTACTAGACATGGTTGTGAGGAATGACAAGCATACACAAAGATCTCTAGATGGAAGGCTTCATTTGAGCCCTAGTTAATCGACTCACTGAAGTCTACTGTCGATATACGTGCACTATGTTTACCACCGCAGTAGCAGATGGTAGCAAACCTACTTACAAAATGGAAATTGATCATTTCGAAGATTTGTTATCAATATCAGGAGTTGCGTCCTGTTCTGATGGAACTGACCACTCATCTGTCCGGTCTGTTGGCATATAATTAGTTGCAACAGTCGTTTGAGGCGTGTACTGAGAATGTGCAACCATGCCTATGTTCATACCGAAAGTGTTTGCAAAACGAGGGTTTATATGCGGCTGAACAAACCCAGGGGAATAACCAGTGGTGCCAAACGGGAACACTGGGTTAGGCTGAAAAGCATTTGGGTATCCCCATGTGCTGGGAGGATTAGGAGATTGCGAAGAAGGATGGAAATTATTCTGAGCGTAAGATAAAGGACCGTTGGGTAATTGCCCGGTCGCACGTGCGATAGCGAAAGACGTCGGAGAAAGTGATCGAGGTTGTCGATTGTAGTCTGATGTGATGCCCTGTATTTGAGATAGGCTACCTGACCAGGAGCCATTACTTGCATTGCTCTTCTTTGCATAATTATCGGACCGGGCGAGTCCACGAAAGCCGCCTCGATCACCTTTCCCTCTCCCCCGTCCACGTCCACGTCCACGTCCTCCGATATCGCTTCGAGCACGGTCTTGGCCTCTCCTACCTCTCGAAGACACAGATATTTCTTGTTTCTCATAACGGTTGGAATCATTCCAATCGGTTTGGGATGCAGATGTCGGGAGTATTGAGGATGATGTATATTCGTCAGAGTAGGGATCATCGTAAGGAACTGGAGGAGGGCGAGAGGGCCCCGCGCTGAATCCAATATCATAGGGACCATGTTCGTCGTAGGGATTTTGACTAAAATGGCCCCCTTCATCCATATCCTGGTCATACATGTGAGAGGGCGTCGGCGATGTTTGCCTTGATGAAGCTGCAACCGATGGAGCACGAGATTCTCCTCGTCTAGATATAAATCAGACGGTATGAAGCTACAAATCCAGAAGATAAGGTACCTTCTTTTCATGTTAGCCTTGTAAGCTGCTTCAGTCTCGTCATCGGAAAACTCTAGCTCATGTTCCGCAGGTTCTTCATCGTGAACATTACTTGCATCACTTCCTTTCGCCTTCCTTAGTTGGCCCAAGAAAACAAAATTACTCCGAGCGGGAACGTGGAAAACTTCACGGGACACCTGAATTGTTTCAGGGTCTAGGGGAAAGCTTGTGTTGAATTTGACTTGATATAGAGGTTGAGACGTTGGACCAAATGTTTCGTAGATCTTGTTGAGAAATGGAAGATTAGCCATGTACAAGGAAGGATTCAGCAACGTACGTAGCCCAGAACTTGCCGGTCGTGGAAAACCAATAATGTGTCTGAATCCAAAGCCCGGTCAGAACCTCGATGTGCGTTTTCGGAAGGCACACCGTTCACAATGACAGTGTTCCCCATGATGGAAATGATCTCCCCAACCTTCTCAAGGACTTCTTCTGGGCCCACTTGGGCGATGTCAGGAACGACGATGTTTGTTTCAGTAATCTCATTCTTGGTCTGGAAATACGATCCGGAGGTCGGCACAGAACCACTGTCCTCGTCGTCGTCGAGGTCCAGGTTGATAAAGGCCTTGTCACTGGCATCAGATTGACCAGATTCTGAGCTTGAGTCCGAGTCCGAGTCCGAGTCCGAGCCTGAGTCCAGAACTGAATCATCGAGATTAGAGCCTGACGCTGGTCTAATGAGATGTTGAATGGGTCAAACAAAGAGTGAAAGCTAATTAGACGCACAATGGCTTTGAGGCATCATCCTCATTGTCAACCGCTGTGAGGTCAGCTTCGATTTCAGCTTCGCTCCCATCTTCGCTATCCGAACTGTCTATACAGTCTTCATCAACCCCCACAGGTTTGAGCGATGCTGTTGGATTGGCGGTAGGCAGAACACCAATGATATCGTGTATGAGCAGCAAGTCCTGAGGGATAGTCTCTGGAATTTTGAAGGCGTCCATGGACAAGCCAAAAGAAAGACGGTTGAACGAGACGCGTCGAGAAATCAAAACTTTCTTACGCCGCGGGTTCCGCACTGGTCACGAGGTCACGCGACATTTTTTTCCCAAACTTTTTCACGGTCACCATGCTCAGCAGCTTTCGCTATGCTACGTGTTTGTCTTCGCGTCGGCTCTATTCAACGCAACCAACCAAAGTCCCTGCTGCCCTGATAGGGCAGCTTAGGAAGCTCATCGACGTTTCGATAACGAAGGCTCGGGAAGCCCTTAGCGTATCGAATAATGACGTGAACCTTGCATTGGAATGGCTAGAAAAGGACCTCGCGATTTCAGGTGCTGCCAAGGCTGCAAAGTTGGCGGGCAGGTTTGCAGGCGAGGGAATGATCAGCACCGCTGTGCTGTCCAAGGGAACTGGTTCTCATCCTGGGGGACTGCGAGCTGCAATGGTAGAGTTGAATTGCGAGACAGATTTCGTGGGGAGGACGGAAAATTTTTCTCGGTTGGCTGCTAGCATTGCCCATACGGCAGCTTTCATATCAGAACAACATGGAGGAGAGACGGTATTCTATGATTTCCCGCTGGACTTGCTCAATGACGCGCCATTAATTTCTGAATCGAATCCGAATCCTTCGACTTCCATCACCGTCGGAAATTCGATACAAAGTCTCATTGCCCAAGTCGGGGAAAAAATATCGTTGCGTAGGGCTGTGGCTATAGTCAGCAATCCCCCACTCAAGCAGGGTGACCAAGGACTGAGCCTAGGAACCTATAATCATGGTGGTGGCACTGTCAATACCCAAGGTCGAATAGGATCTTTGGCCCTGCTTGCCTTGAAATCCCCTCGATTACCTCAATTACTTGCGTCAGAGGCATTCACGACTAATTTGACGCGTCTAGAACGTTCATTGGCGCGTCAAATCGTTGGTTTCCCAACAACGTCTATCACATTATCCGAGGGTCAGGAGTCAGAAAGCGCGCTGTATCATCAGGACTTCACGATGTTCCCAGAATATTCAACTGACAAGGTTGAAGTTGCGTTAGAGAAATGGAGGTCGGCGCAAGGATTAGCAGATGGCGGCGTGTCTGTTGTGGGCTTCAAGAGATGGACTGTCGGGGAGAACATGAACGCCTAGACATTGATCTACTTTTTATCCTAACTTAATCGAAATATTCAATACCAGCTGCCGGAAAGTTGATGTATGGTATAAAGATTGGTACGCAAAAATCATTTCTCCCTTTTGTCTACACGGAACACGTGAGGAAGGCCCAGCCAGTAGCCCAATCTATAGTTTTGGTAGCTATCCTTACAACAAAGGTTGCTGTAAGACGTGAGTACATGATCCACGATTGTTAAAAATATACTTACAGGTCTGAAAAATGAAAGATCCATTGGTCGTTCAGGCAGGCACTAGAATGTGGTACTTACATTGGATTCCACTAAACATGTAATACGTCCCAGCACCCTATAACAGATTACTGCCTGCTAACTCTTGAATTAAACTGACACTCACTGTAAAAATATGCCACCAGGAGTGCCCTGAGTGATGTTATTATGAGACATAGGTCCAAATTTCATTTATTTACGTGCCTTCAAGCAAAAAGGCACGAGGCCACCCGACGGCAACCTTCCAACGTGTCAAGTTATCACAGAAGATGTTGTCGAGATTCCAGATCAAAAACCCGAAAGCAAACATTGCAGCGCCAGTAGTGAAAAGCTTGCCTATAGTGGATTTAACCTGGCCAGGAATGTCCAATGTACGGTTCGACCATTTCAAAATATATGTGACGCGTGCGACCGTAGTGAAAACGATTGATGCAAACACCACTTGATGATATACAGGGTTTCGATACACCATACTGGGATAACATGAGTGCCGCAAATACGAAACACGAGTTGGACTGACTAGCTCCAGGTAAATAAGATATCGAAGACGATGAGTATGGCGACGAGCGCCCTGCTACGGGATGACTTGACACTGTATCCAGGTTGATCGTCGAATAGGAACCAGAGACTCATAGAACCGACATAGATCATAGGTAGTTCATCGGCAAGCTGTGCTTCAAACAATAAAGTCGCATGGAAAGCAAAACTACCAATGCCCACTAGGGCTATGCCCTGATATAATAGAAGTCGGTGGGATTTTTTCCGTGGGATACGACGTACTGTGTAGCCGGCGACATAACGGGTAGGTAAGGGCTGGCTTGCTGCAGCGAGGGCTCCGCCCGTGGGATACGACGTACTGTGTAGCCGGCGACATAACGGGTAGGTAAGGGCTGGCTTGCTGCAGCGAGGGCTCCGCAGACTGCGAGAGCAATAGTAAATAAGTTGGAAAAGGAGTTGGCCATCTCGGCAATGTAATAGGAAAATTGGTAATTTGCCTGGAGGAGATGAAAATAAAGGGGATTAAAACAAGTGTATGGCGTACCTCGCACCAGTCCAAGGTCGCGGTTACCGGGCCATAGAAACCCGGCTGATGCCACTTGGAGGACGTGGACAAATTCATGGTATTATTGCAGACGAAGAGGAGTGGATTGAGCGTTAGACATGGGACGCCGAGTTCATTAACACGTGATTGATAAGCATGGTTTCATGAACAACTGGCTCGGACGTGGACTACGGAGGATGTACGTGGCACTGAAGAAATGTTTTCGCTAGCAGACGAAAGACTAGAAAAAGAAAAGAAGCCAAGAGCAGGGTAAGAGGCAAGGGGCTGCCATATTGGGCTGTGAGAACGCGTGACTGCGATTTTAAGTCACGTTACACTTTCTACTTTTCGACCACCAGGGGCTGCCATATTGGGCTGTGAGAACGCGTGACTGCGATTTTAAGTCACGTTACACTTTCTACTTTTCGACCACCATGCACCGTCTCGCACGCAAGGCCAAAGCGCCGCTCAAGCGCTCTCTGTCTACTGCCCGTCCCCCTAATGTACAGATTACAACCCTCCCGAACAGACTACGAGTCGCAACAGACTCGACACCAGGACATTTTTCCTCCGTGGGTCTCTATGTAGATGCTGGGGCGCGCTATGAGACGCCAGAGATAGCTGGTGTGAGCCATTTTCTTGATAGAATGGCTTTCAAGGTGTGTAATTCGTTATCACTTGCAATCAAGGTCTTTTAAGGTTGATTCAGAGCACAACAACACGATCCGAGGAAGATATGGTCTCTGCTGTGCAAGCCATGGGTGGTCAAATATTTTGCTCCTCTACTCGCGAATCCATCATGTACCAATCCGCCCACTTCAATAGCGCCACGCCGACGGCATTGTCGCTGATATCCGACACTGTACTGAACCCGGCCTTTTTGGAGGAGGAAATTTTGGCTCAACGCGACGCTGCGTTCTATGAAAACCGTGAACTTTCCTCAAAGCCAGATATGATCTTGCAAGAAGTTTTGCATTCCGTTGCATATGGTGGAAAAGGGCTTGGAAATCCTCTTCTTTGCCCAGTAGAACGCATCGATTCCATAGACGGCTCATCATTACGCAGGGTAATGAAGGAATGGTATAGGCCTGAGAGGATGGTCGTTGCGGGTGCAGGGATGCATCATCAAGACCTAGTCGAGCTTGCAGACAAGTACTTTTCATCGCTCAAGTCAGGACCTACACTTTCATCCCAAACACGGACCTCCCCACAGATACCATCACACCTGCTATCATCCTCTTCTCCCTCCGTCTCCAAGTCCCTTACCCGTGCCGCCTCATTCCTTTTCCCCAATTCCGTTGCGTCACGAGAGTCTCGTTATACTGGTGGCCATCTTTCCTCCCAGATTCGAACCAGGAATTCAATCACCTTTACGTTGCGTTTGAAGGAGTGGGTGTCACGACGATGATATCTATGCTCTTGCTACAATGCAGGTGCTTCTTGGCGGGGGAGGTAGCTTTTCTGCAGGTTAGTACACGACGATGATATCTATGCTCTTGCTACAATGCAGGTGCTTCTTGGCGGGGGAGGTAGCTTTTCTGCAGGTTAGTATGCATCTCAACTTTCATTGATGTTGTCAACTGAGTATATCTCAGGTGGACCTGGCAAGGGCATGTATTCACGTCTATACACATACATCCTGAATCACTTTTCCCAAGTTGATCACTGTGCTTCATTCCAGCACATATATGCCGACTCATCACTTTTTGGTCTTTTCGCATCCTTCGTCCCTGCATCGTCTGGGATCAGGGGTGGGAACACCCCTGGCCAGATATTGCCTCATCTTGTTCACCAACTGAGCCTACTTCTATATACTCCCATCCCGAAGACTGAGCTTTCTCGAGCTAAAAATCAACTCAAGTCAAGTCTTATCATGGCGTTGGAAAGCCGCTCGATCGGAGTTGAGGACCTAGGTCGCCAAGTAAGTCCTGTTTTAATCCGCCTTGGTTTGCTTATTTGTCTCTTCGTATAGATTCTAGTCCATGGCCGCCAGGTAACTGTCTCTGAAATGACAGATAAAATTGACGTTTTGAAGGCCGAGGACATTCGACGAGTCGCAGCCCGCATTTTCGGTCCGCAGTCAGGAAACAAGCCTACTGTAGTTTGCATGGGTCATGACGAAATTGGCGATTGGGAAGAAGTTTTCACAAAATATGGCGTTGGCGCACCTGGACGTTTTTAGGCTATACGTTTAGTGGGAGAGTGTGTACAGATGGAGATTTGAGGTGGTATGAGATAAAGGCTTGTATGCTAGAGCAGCCTGTCGCTTTGCCCACCCATCTTCATTCAAACATGCACACGTCTTCTGCCATATTACTATTTAAATGCTAAGCTATGCTTGATAGAATTACATGGGATGAGGTCCACCTTATTTAGTACACTTGTACGCATACATACTTGCATTGCATGATTCATACTTCCCATCAGCTTTTTATTGGCGTCCAGCGAGAATATTGCCCGGTACACAAGTAAACCTCGGCGCCGGGTTCTTGTCCCATCCATGACTTCTGATGGGTAGGTTTAAGGTTGGTGATCTGAGGACAGGTCGATTAATAATGGAAAAGAAGCTAGTTGGTTTTTATGAGATACCATAAATCGCTGTCCGATCTCAAATGACCCAGGCGAGGATCCTTCAGAGAAAGACAAATGAAGGACATCCCAGACATTCAAGAGGGCTTTACGATTTCCAGGGTATTTACGAGTACAAGCATCCTGGACCACAATGATCCTGAAGTTCTTAACAACTCGAGGAGGGCAAACTTCCTGCGAGATTTCGTGAGTTGAAAGAATTGAAGCGGGTTGTATAGGGAAACTGAACCTGAAGCTCGAGCTCCATGTCTTGAGTTGCATGAGTTTTATCTCGATGAAGGCGATTGCGAATGAAGCGTGCCAACGAGCCACATTCGTTCCTCCCGAGACCTGCAATAACTTTGGGAGCCTCCAAAGGGTCCTCAAGTTCATCGTAGATATGCTCTACAACATCGAGCGGAAAATCTAGAAGAAGCTTGAGAAAAATCTTTAGCAATGTGGAAGGTGTGAACTTGCCATCCTGGCTGGACGTGAACTCCTGGGAACCGAGGCGTCGCTCTAGTCTATCAAGATATCCCTCATATCTGTTCCACCGTTTCTCATATTCCGCACGCAATTTTGACGTCTCATGTTCCCATCGTTTCTGAGCGATACGTCAATAAGTTTGGCATGGCGAGCAGACACGTCTACGAACTTTCCATTTTTCTTGAGCCGCCGCCTCTTCACTTTCATTCATTGGACCATGATGGGTTTGTATTCCACCTTCACCGGAAACAAACTCGATGTATGCAATGGGGTGCGCCTTGGAAACCGAATTCTGTCAATTTGAAGGAAGAAATGCATGCCAAGACTTGATCATACTTTCACCACCACTAGATCCATAGCAGTAACCACGCCACCATCTGGGGTCAGACTACGGAGGGTGGAAATGAAGGGACCCGGACTGAATCCTAATTTTGCATGCCACGGCGCCATATGCGAAGAATTCCCAGATATAACCAGTTTGGTAGAATTGTAAGAATCCAGAACCTCTGATCCTTCCTTCTTTTCAGATGAAAGCTGCACGAAGTAGATAAGCAAGCGTTATATGTTCATGAAGAAAAGAAGCACAAACGTATGCACTGGCAAAAGCGATCTTTCGACCGATTCGGATGTGACCACGGCGTATAGCGCGAGCCATGGGTGCATCAATCCGTGCACGTAGTCGATACCATCCATCCGTCACTTCCAATTCGGGATGTGCATCGGAAGGCATGCTGCCGTTTGAGTAGCTAGAGTTGTCCCAAATGATATCTGATACACAGAGAATCATTGGGCAGGCCGCAGGTGCATCCCGCGTGGTAACAAGACGAAGTGGTGGCCGCTTTCCTCGGTTGAGCTCACGCTCATACCTTTTGAAGCACTTAGTTGACCTTGCGATGTTGTCTTCCTGGATTGTAAACTTACCTATAGAACAGTTGTCGCATCACTTCGTTCCAGCACCAACGTTTTTGGTCAGGTAGTCTTTCTCGCTCAGGGTCAAGGCTAACCATCCCGGCGAGTTTCCAGAGAATAAGGCCCCAATGATTATTCGTCCAATCCTGAGTTGCTAGTGTGCATCCATTCTCAAGCAAAGAATTGAACGCCTGTACAGGACCGAGCTTGACCGGCGGGTTTGATGGAAGTGGAAGCACTGGCATAGAACTAGGGGTGTGAAATGAATAATACATAGCCATTGCAGGTGTTATCTGTGACAGTTCTGCGGCATTTCTAAGGTACAAGGATTAGGAAGATAAAGTGAACACTAGTAGTAAAAGACTCACATTCCCATGCTCTCAAGGTCACTTCGGGTGTACTGTTGCGGTACGAGACCCGATATGCGCAGAGTTTGTCGATTAGGAGGAGGGTCTGAGGGCAAGCATTAGATGACACTATTCAATCAATTGCTTTAGTCATACCCAGATTAAAGACACAAGTCCAAGCAGCTCCCGTATTACTAGATCTATCTTTTGTGAGCCAATCCATTTTGGATTTTGAAGAAGATTGGGCCGGTTTTGATTGAGAAGTCTTGAAAGACTCCTCGAGTTTCAAACGACCGGGCTGACCAGGCTCCATTCCAGGCTTGAATGGTGTAACAAATGCAACTGGACGCCTTTTTACGCTTGAACCTGTTGAAAATGCTTTTGAATGACGGGCGGGTGTAGTGACGGACGAAAAATCAGCAGTTATGGGTGCTGAGGCAAGCGGATGTTGTGACTTAGTTGTTGCAAATCCACCGAGGCGGTTGGGTGTAGTCGATGTTGGTTTAGAACTTTCTCCGCTCGCTGGGGAGGTTCCGACCTTTTTCGGCAAGAGAGGTGACTTAAAGGGTTTCGAGTTCTTGCTTATGAAAAGTCCGGTTGGAGTTATGGCAGAGGATACTTCAGACAATGGCCTAGAAAAGCCTGCAGGGCTCGGAGTACTTGGAGAATTAATACCAGGGAAATTTACGACTGGTTGCAAAGCCGGCCGGCGAGGAGATTTCTCAGAAAGACTTGAGGCTGGTTGAAATAGATTTTCAGAATTGTCTCTCGTTGAAGGAGTGGAAGGCCTAATCACAGGACTTGTGTCCAGAGAATCAGATTCCTGCCAGATATCCCTCATCTTTGCTTGTGCTTTGGCAAGAGCGACATTAGAGGGCGCAATGAAGCCTTTGTTTGAAGCCTTCATAAATCCAGCAAGCGTGGAAAGACTAGACGAGGCAGAATGAAATGTAATTGGTGGAATGGCACCTGCTGGCTCAAACCAAGCGTCATAATCCTGGTTTGGCGGTTCCTCGGGAGACGGAGAGCGGTGGGGATCATCTGAGATGTCAACATTGTTCACATCTAGTGTGGATGCTTTGAAAAATCCCACAATGGGTGTTGCTGAGGATTTTGTCAAGGTTGAAGCAGCGGCGAAGGTTGGTAGCGAAGCGGGGATAAATGAGGATGAAGCGTTTGACGGAGTCGTAAATGGGTTTTCAGGGTCATTCGTGAGTTCAACGGCATGTCTTTTTCCCTCTAAGGTATTTTGGGAACGGAAAGGGAAAATCAATAGTATCCTCAAGGGGAGTTGAAATGATTCTGACCGGGACTGTGATGTCGTGGTAACCCTTGTTCAGTCTGGCTGCTATTCTTGCCGGGTGATTGAGAAAAATGAGCCTCTAGTTGTTCGAGTGCTTCAAGGTCTGTTTGGTTGAAATCAGCTAATTGTTCATCATAAGTAGGTGAGGAGAGTCGTTGTCGCTTTCTGATGGGCGAACTGAATGGTGAGGAGTCTGTATGCAGGTCAGAGAGAGATTCTGTGATGTTAATAAGCATACCAGAGCTATAAGAGAGCATTGGGCAGATTGACGTAAGGAAAAGGAACGAAACTGATTAGGACTATAGTAGGAATCAACGCGTTTAGTCGCGTTACAAAACGTGGTCGTCACAAATCACGTTGCAACGGCCGCATTGTCCTGAGCTGCCAAGAAGCAACAACACTCGCGCGCGGACTCATCGTCGTTACAGTACAAAGGCTGCGATAATCCATCTATGTATCTATCCACATATCACTCCTTCCTTTTGTTGGCGCGTTATTGTTACAGTACAAAGGCTGCGATAATCCATCTATGTATCTATCCACATATCACTCCTTCCTTTTGTTGGCGCGTTATTGTGTCAAAGTCTTCGTCATAGCTTTATTCTTATCAGAAAATAGCACCAGTACAACAATGCAATATGTCAAACGAGTTGTCGCATATAAAGAAAGCAAGTGTGAGGAGAAATTGTGTTTCAAAACGTGCTGCCCTGTAGTTGACTTTTGTATTTTCTCTTCACTTTTTTAACGTCCGTCGCATTCGGTCGGATTTCATAAACCATCCGTACCGACGCCCTTCAGTGATGAACGGAGCTTCGTCAAGTCACTCACAGAATGCAGCAACTCAACGGGCAGTAAAACCGCCACCAGTAGGTCCTGCGCCGCCTCCTCCTGCGACTGTACCGCCAACGCCGCCCACCCACAATAATGCCACTCATCCGCCAGCGACCAATCGGTCAAACACAAACACACCCCATAATCACACCCCGGGAACGAATGGTCACCAACATACACAAAAAGGAAAGAAGAAGAATGATGCACCGCTTGACCCAGCCACAATGTACGAGAGTCTAAAGAACAGAATTGCTGCATTGGAAGAAGAGGAAGTCCTCGAAGAAGAGGAGGAGAAGAGATTCAGTATGTTGGTCTCATGTCTGCCATTTCATGCTTATGATTTTTTTCTCGTAGCTGAGGAGGCTGTCAAGTCAGTTAAAGGATTGGAAGAAGCTGCTATCCACACCAAATACATCGAACTGGTACAACCTGATGTTCCATGGCTATACGCCCGTCCATCTGACCTTTCATTGAACAGTTTGCGGAACTCAAGCGCCTGGAACGCGATCATGCAAAGGAGAAACAGAAACTCGTCAAGGACAAGGATGCTGGTAGGTTCATGTATCCAAGGATTCTTGTCATTTCTTTTTAGTGACAATTTCCAAGCCAAGGGCCAGCTCACTAAAGCGAATCAAACCAAGGCGAAAATGGAAAATCTTGCTCGTGAATTGCAAAAAGTAGGCTGACCAATTTTCATGCTAGAGCAGCTGATTCATACGGTGTACAGGACAACAAGAGACTACGCGTAGGTTAAGTCCTCAGAAGAAATAACTATTTTTGACTACAAAAACAGGAGGATGGAAAACGACTCGCACAAAGTGTCGAAGAAGCTCAGGAGGAGGTAACTTTTTTTCATGATATCTACTTAGAAGATTTTTAAATCTTCATCTAGCTTATACAAATGAAGAACGATCTAGCAAAGCGAGCAGACAAGGCCAAGTTGCAAGACATTAAGTATCGAGAAATGCCTGACATCGTGGTCAAAGTCAATTGTCGATACCGTGCCGAATTGTTCTTCAAGATATCCCGAAAAACCAAGCTGTCAAGGTTATTTGAGGCCTGGACAGATAGGATGGAGCAGTCTGGTTCTAGGAAGAAAGGCGATGGCAGTGACAGAGTGGGAACGATGAATGGATCCGCTGTAACTGAAGCCAACAGCTCACAGCCCTCAGGGTTGATCACAACTCCGAATATGCAATATATCTTCACGCATAATGGCAGAAATATAGATGCAGAACAGACACCCGAGGAGGTCGGTATGGAAGATGGGGACGAAATTCTTGCTGTGGAAATGATGGATTTGACAGAAGGCCCTGGACCCGAAGAATGGGTGAGTAGGACCCTTTTCGTGTCAAAGAAAATTTGATGTCGATCGCGTTGGTAGCTGGTGCATGCGGAGCCTCATCGGGAGAAATTACGCAAGCACTGGAGCAATGATCCTAAGGAGTGAGGTCTATCTTTTAATCCCTTTACTTCTTCTAACGCGGTTCCAGGGCAAGGAGGACGCTCGAGGACATTTTTGACAGCGTGTGCGTTCAGGTTGTGCTTTTCTTTCGGTATATGTGGTTTAAAATGACACCTTAGTGTGCGAGAACGTTTAAAGGAAGTTCTAAGACAGTACGAGCTCCGCGAGAAGCATTTCGAATGTGTGATACGGTCCAAAGAACTAGAGGTTCTACTCTCCAGAGCCCGAGCCGCAGAGCAAAAGCAGCTAGCTGACGGCGAGAAGCTCCGTGCAGATAAGCAAGAAGAGGAGGTATGCATCTGTTCGTATGATATTCAGGTTTCCGCATCTCAGGCCTGTGTGAAATTTTCTCTATCATAGAATCAGCAACTTCGAAAAGAGTTGGAAGATGCACAGAATGGGCAGACTATGCTCATTGACAAGCTGATTGCCTGTTGCAAAGAGGTATGCCTATTTCACCATTCCGGTGTCAATTATCTGAAAGAAGAGTTAATTCAGATCGTGCAAAAGCCTAATGCCGAACGTACACAGCGCCTGTTTGCATCTTTACGAGAAGAACTTGAAAGAAAAGGACCTCGAGGGGCGAAAAAGGCGGCTGATGGTTCTGTAGGTGGTTGAGTAGTCTACCTCATTTCACTTGCTTGTCGCACGCTTTTTGAAGCCAGGAACACATTAAACATTATACGTCCATGATAAGTCTATGATGTAGTAACACTAAGGAGTCCGAGAGTTGACTGGAAAAACAACAGATGTAAGAGAAAGCCGATTATGCCAAAAAGTCCAATTCCTCCACGCTCTCCACATATCCTGATTTCGTAAAAAGTTTACCTCGGATGCTCTCCAATCCCTCGCCGGAGTAGCTTACGAGGGGAGACAGCTCTATCTCGACTCCGTCTCCCACAGAAGCACCTGCATTCTCTAAGAATCTCTTGTGTTGCGCAAGTAGATCGCGACGACTCGTTTCCGGATCATCAGAACCTGTCCCAGGAGCATTCTTCAGAGGACTGAACTCCTCCTTTCTCACCACCTCCAGTACGGCAAAGTGTTCCGTGAATGGGAAGACATCAAAGACAAACATCTCAAGCTTCATGCCGTTAGGCTTGGTTGGATTAACAATCGCTTTCGTCTTCAGATCGACGTATGGAATCTTTTTACGTGCAATATGGAACGCGAGTTGCTCTTCAAATGATTCCACTTTATTGAGGAATTCGGTGGTATAGAAGTGATTTGCGATATTGCCCGCGCGGAAGGAAAGTTCGCCTGTCTCTGGATCACGTCGCTCAGCTTGCTCCCTGGTAATTTCAGAGTATTCTACGACGCTGAACTTTGAGTCGCGGTAGGCAACAACACCCACAGATTCAGTGGGGTGTGCTTTGGGGACAACCTTTGCAGTACAGTCTGCTTGCTTCTGAATGGAATATCCGAGGAAGATGGGGTCGGCAACGCGTACAAGACAATTGTCGACGCAGTAAGCGTGAACATAGAGTATCTTTCGCTTCGCCAGGTCAGAGAGAACGGTGTGTGATTTGTCGGTGGGAGAAATAGGGGTACGAGTTGCGGCATAGAGACCACCGTTTCCATCTGGGGCGACGGCGACACGCGAGGGAGTGTCAAGCAAGACTGCACCATCATCTGCCAGACAAGGTAATGTACCTGGACAGAAATGTATGAGATGACAGTGAATCAAATACTTTCTCAATACCTTGTTCAAAAATGATAACGTTCTTGGGATCCAGCCCGAAGTAGGAATGTAATGCAAAAAATTTCTCCGTTGTATGGCGGGTAGGTCCACTTGTCATGACATACCAGGGAATGATAACAGATCCAACAGGTTTCTTTGCCTTGGCCTCGGCGACCTGTTGCAACCGGATGATACGCTCTGCTTGGTATTGAAGAGTGATTTGTGGGAGGGTAAGCCAATGTCGTAGCAGCCCTTGGGTGCGGAGCTCCCGAGACGCGTACCCTGACCCCCCGCCATGAGGAGAACACCAACTTCACCGCGTGCAATCGCATCTAAACCGATCTCCCGAGACGCGTACCCTGACCCCCCGCCATGAGGAGAACACCAACTTCACCGCGTGCAATCGCATCTAAACCGATCTGACGCCATTCTTCGTCCTTTTCAGGAGTCCCTACTGACTCTGATGCACCCCTTGGAAGAGGTTCAATTGTCGCAGAAAGCGATGTTGGGCTCAGAACCCCTGATTCTGAACCAACGGCTTTTTTGTAGATGCGATTGACGCGTTCAATATTGAGTGCTTCTAGTTGTTCAGCGAGAGAGGCTTGCTCCTCTTGAGAGAGATCAGACCAAAATGTAAAAAGATGCTCCTGGCCAGCAGCTTGGTAACGTTTGCGAAGGGTATCGATGGACATGGTGGCGAGACTAATAGGACCGAATGATCCATGGAGTGGCGATTATTCAATATCGGCAATTGCCGATACTTGATTAATTACGGCCTTAACGAAGTGCTGTCGCCGTTTGCCATGCATCACGAAATTGTTTCATCGCCCAATGCTGCGCCTTGTTGATTCAGCAATGGACCCTATGAAGACTTAATGGACCGCTCATAACGAAACATAGTCTTGACGCGACAATACTTTGTTTGTTAAATATGTGGGCGCCGTACCCTGTGACGTACCTATCTCTACCTGAACTGGAATCAAGGCATTGGAAGCTTGAGGTCCAACGTCTGCAGTATTACGTTGAAATGCCACGTTTACTTCGGGCGCTAGCCTACAGAGCCTATACTGTATTCGGCAATTCAGAGTATGGCCTCCTTTTCGCCGTCGAAATATTGTATCCGTGCATGAGTACACCACGTGTTACTCAGAAAGGTATGAGGAATGTAGTTAGGACCAACGATGACCAACATTTGTCGGAAAGAAACTAACTCTCAACAGACGAACTTTTCCTCTTCCTGTGTTCCATCTATATCAGAATAATTGTACAGCTGTCTCCCATCCACATCTATTGGTCAGCACTAAACTTAGATTTCTCTGAAACGGACATCGTCGGCTGTCGTCTATTTTAGTGTCAAGCGATCATACTTGGGTATTTAAGTAATTGAAAACGCGAGACAAACTCCTTTCCCTGTGTCTCCTTTTACTCACCATGAGTATCTTTCGTGGTATCCTCCTCCTCAGCCTTTCAATCGTATCTCTCGCCTCCGTTACTCCGGGCTTCAACTACGGTTCTACCAAAGTTCGGGGCGTCAACCTTGGTGGATGGCTTGTCCTTGAGGTCTGTCCTCATCCATTTCTTTAAAAAGGTTTCAAATACCTCCCTTTTTGCATAGCCATGGATCACGCCTTCCATATTCGACAACACCAAGGACTCACGTATCATCGACGAATATACCTTTGGTCAATACCAAGACCATGCCAAGGCCCTTAAGACTCTCCAAGCTCACTGGGATTCGTGGATCACCGAATCAGATTTCCAGGCTATTGCAGCAGCTGGGTATGTAAACTAATCTTTACGTAGCGAGGTTTGCTTAACTATGATGCGATAGGCTAAACCATGTTCGCCTTCCCATTGGTTACTGGGCTTTCGATGTTTCTGGTGGCGAGCCATATGTACAAGGACAACTTCCTTACCTTGACAAGGCAGTATCGTGGGCGAGAAAGTATGGGATCAAGGTGCTCATTGACTTACACGGTACGTTCTGTCAAGTCCATAGTCTTGGGTCATATGTTAATTTGTACAGGCGTTCCCGGAAGCCAGAATGGGTTGGTTATAGTATATTTCTTGACTCAATTGAGTAGTTATCAACCGCCTTAGATTTGACAATTCCGGACAAAAGACGTCAAATCCGTGAGCCCAACTATACCGCTTTTAACATTGTACGCTCAATAATAGACACAGATCATGGTACCTTTCACAGTCAAATGTTCATCGTGCCGATGCGATCATCAAGCGACTGATCGATACTTACAAAGATCAGACTTCAGTTGTATCTGCCATCGCTGCTCTAAATGAGTGTGTTCTAATAAAAATCTTTCGTCTTTGCAATGTGTATGCTAATGAAGATTATAGACCGTTGGGTTCGCTAGGGGACCAGATGTTGAGCGTCACGCGGCAAGTATGTTATAATCACATTCAAGAGTTATACATACGCTGAACAGTATATGCAGTATTGGTATGACAGCTATGGAAATATTCGGTTAGCTCAGTTTCATTATTCATAGGAAGGTGTATCATTACATGTGTTGATGATCTAGATATCCCTATGGCACTTCTCAGCAAAGCAACACCGTTCTCGTCATTTCTGACGCATTTCAAGGCCTCGATTACTGGCAAGGATTCATGCCGAGCCCACAGTGGCAGGGTGTTATGATGGATATCCACAAATATCAGATGTTCTCTGTCCCGGTCAGTATTTGCCACGTATTCAAGTAGTTACTGTTAATCATAGATGACAACTTCAGGAGAATCAAAGATCTAACTCGGAACATATCGCGTTTGCCTGCTCTCAGGGCTCGGCGCTTGCCTCCTTCAGTCTGTGGGCGATTGTAGGCGAGTGGACTCCGCTGCCACTGACTGCGCGAAATATCTCAACGGCCGTGGTATCGGATCACGATATGATGGAAGTTTTCCAGGTTCCAGGCTGCCACTGACTGCGCGAAATATCTCAACGGCCGTGGTATCGGATCACGATATGATGGAAGTTTTCCAGGTTCCAGTCGTATCGGCAGCTGCACGGGCTTGACTGGCAAGGCGTCAACCTTCAGTTCATCATACAAGACCTTCTTGAGGCAGTACTGGGAGGCGCAGTCCAGCACTTATGAGCAAGGCCAAGGCTGGATCCAGTGGACTTGGAAAACTGAAATTGCGGATGAGTGGTCGTATCAGGCTGGATTGGCAAACGGGTGGATCCCAAAGGACCCAACAAACCGTGCATATCCCAACATCTGCGGCTGATACGGCTGAGTATTTTCCATCCAACCTTTAGTCATCATGCTGTCTATCAACATGATTCACTCCTTATATCCATAAACTCTCTTTACTTTCTTTCCCCTCCTTTTGAATGTCACTTTCGTCATTCCTTACTAAGCTATTACTTATATCCATAAACTCTCTTTACTTTCTTTCCCCTCCTTTTGAATGTCACTTTCGTCATTCCTTACTAAGCTATTACTGTACCACTAGTTACAGTATCGGACTTCTCAAATTATTTGACAGACTCGTGTATGTAAAGCATCGGAGTCCGTCGAGATCAACTGCGAGGATTGTATCAACGCAGGAAAATAAATTATTTCCCTTTCTAACTCTATTCTGGTCATGTAAAGTATCAATCGTCAAGGTCCCGTTGTCGACCTCTCTTGAAATCCTTGTATATACCAATAATGATATCGTTCATAGTCAATGTAACAATGCTGATTGATCTTTGAATTCAGGTATCAGGAGAAACGATTCACCACTCACGTATGAGGTGCAATACGCATGAAGTGGGCCGTAGAGCCTAAAAGCGTGTTGAGTAGGACGCGCGAAGCATAGGAATTGATGTAAAACCTTTATACCACCCGTATATTCCTTCCGCCTGGAAAGTCTTCCATAGACAATCTATTGGGTTTCTATAGAGAGTACCTTGTAATCTGCCATCAGGACCACGTATCGTCGGTTGATTGTACATTCGCGTTAGAGCCTGTAAGCAGTAGTTGTATTAGGAAACTAGGTTTTGAACTGGGTCCAGAAAGGTTTACCGTATCCGCGGGTTGCATTACTAAACACTTGCATGGATTTCAGAACTATGACACGGAGATTAATGGATGGGGCAGACGTACAACACATGCTCCAGAGACAGTACTACTGAGAAGGAATGTCCAAGTGCTATGGAGATTAATGGATGGGGCAGACGTACAACACATGCTCCAGAGACAGTACTACTGAGAAGGAATGTCCAAGTGCTATCAGCAGGAAGAATACCGTTCTTTACCAGCTGAGTTTTCGTAAAATTATAACTGGGAAGTTGAACCTGACGGATCAAGCTTAGAAAAACCACGATGAGCTCAACAAGCTAACGAATACCAACAGAAGAACCCATGGACGTTCGTAAAATAGCTGCGTCTATTCCACGAACGAGGCCGCGGAATCGTTCTGCCCGGAAAATGGTCGAAAGAGCGTCAAAAGAGGATTTGTAGTAGTGTTGTGCTCCAACCGGAAGTGCCGGCGAATAAGCCTAAAGATAATCCAGACATTATGGACCCTTCACTAAATTTGAGTTAACACACCTGCATCCGAGCCTTAATCAGGAAAAGGGGGTTTCCCAATGAGGCTATAATTCGCACACGATTTATGAGATACACGTATTACAGGCCCACACATTGCACGAGCACCTACCGCCAATGGCGCCACTCAAGGCACCAGCAAGGACGGAAGTGAACGGAATTTGAGTTTCGGCCGAATAACCGGCGAGCTGGTTAATGCTATGCCTTATGGGTTCGTAAAACCCTGTGAGTGCAGGTGAACTCGTGCGGAGGACATGAGAACAGCACACATACCAAGACGAGATCCATTGAGGAGGATCTGAAGGAATGCATGGCCAGTGAGAGTCATGCGAATGCTTCAAAATGACAATCTCACTTGATAAACGTACTGCGCGGAAATTGTAGTCAAGTCGCGGAGAATTATTGACGACTCACGGCAGGACCAAGACCACGTTGCACGCCTCGTAGACCCTCATTTACGTATGTCTTCCGTAAGACATCGACGGCATTGTTATAGACTTTTATACCGCCGCCTTTTGCAAGTTCACCTTGGAGCTGCAGACGCGTTTTGGCGACTTCTGCGGGATTAGAAATAGTAACCTATTTACAAAGACAGGTCAGGAAGAGCGACGACCATGATTAGAATAATAACTATACCGCGATACAGGCAGCAATACCACCACATACGAAGCCTTCCGTTGTGGAGATCGCCACAGGCTTTTTGTGTGCGGCAGACGCAGAAGACATCTACGCGTCGAAGGAAAACAAAAAAGACGGTATCCGGTCAAGCGACACCCTTTAAGTCGAGGATGTGAGTTAATTTGTAGACGCTCACGTGGGCACACTCATTAAGGCTTGGTCGATGCATCATTTGCCAATGCCCACTGCATGAGCTCGTCACTCAGCATCGGGTCCGTCGTCCTCGTCGGCATCCTCGCCGTCGTCCTCCCCGTCATATTGCGCATTTTCTCCTCACCCATCCTCCTCCTCCTCCTTTCTCCGTTCCTCATCGTCTCTTTCGGTCTATTATTCTTGGCTCTTAATCTGTTCCTCGGACACCGAGTAGACAAGAAAGCATCTGTCAAAAATGATCTCCACTACGCCGCGCGTCCCGTCGCATTCTCAACACCGGCAGCCTGGCAAGCAGTTCTTACCCGATCACAATGGTTACAGAACACACCGCAATCTTTTCCGCCATTGTGCCCTGATGCCCCCCTCGTTTCGTCCGCCTTGAACGATATTCTCATTATGATTGTTCGAGACTTCGTGCTTGTGTGGTATAAGGACATTTCCTCATCACCGTCCTTCCCAATGGCCGTTTCCTCAGTGCTACATGCAAGTCTGGGACGCTTACTCGACAGGCTGTCCACCATAGATCTTTCAGCTTTCACTGTCAAAAGGATCCTACCAAAGATTACGGCACATATAGAGCAGTTCCGTCAGTCGGAAGTTGCGCTGCGTGGGGCTGGTTTAGAACGCAAGCTAACACAGTCCGAAGAACTCGATTTACTCTTGGCAAACAAGTACTCCGGTAAGGGTGGAAAGCTGCATCCTGCAGTCGAAAACCTATCTACTACGTTCACAAAGCAAACCGAGGAGATCCACCTCCGGCAATTAGTTGAAAAAGCCCTACCCCATGTATTGCCGGATGTCGAAAAAAGAAGTCAAGTCTTGAAAGTAGTCGTTCGGGAAATCTTGGTGTGTTCTGTTTTGCAGCCAATAATGGACATGATCTCCGACCCTGATTTCTGGAATCGAGCCATCGACCAGGTGGTACGTCTGTTTTCACTTCACTTCATGCCGAAGATTACATGACATCCATAGGCTGGCGCGGCTATCCATCAACAGTAAGATGTACTCTCCTTCGTGTTTGTATGCCAAATCAATGGTGAATAGGAAGCTTATAACCAAAGTTCGAAACGTCTTAGAGGCGCAGTCACCACGATCCCAACCTCGAGTTACAACTACTGCGCCACTTGTTGCTACAGAACTCATCACGATACGTACTGACTTGCGACAATTTGAATCCTTCCTCCGGAGTATCAACCGTTGTTCATCCCTTTTGGATGCACGAAGACTCAAGAATGATATTGTTGGAGAAATCCGGAGAACAAGATTACTTCTCGGTAAGAGAATCTTACAGTAGTAATTCATTAGGTCCTTAATGTACATTAATACTCAAGCAAATCACGAAAAGGATGACTGGATTAACGGAGAGAAGACGGAGAGTGTAGTAGCTTTTCTTGACCGTCTCTACACCGCAAAGCGAAGAGTCGAGGAGAGAATCACTGTCCTGGGAGGTGACGACGATCATGATCAGGTATGCTTGCACTAAGATGTTCAGGCCTTATATATATTCACAATTATCCTTTAGAAAATGCCTTACCAGGAAGCAACTCAGAAATCTGGTCTTACCCTACGTGACATTCTCGGAAATCCTAGCTCCCTCTCGTATTTCATGGAATTCATGGATCGACGCCACAGATCTTTACTTGTTCAATTTTGGTTGACTGTTGAAAGCTTCAAAAACCCATTGGAGGCCGTTGATTCAGAGTCATCTGATGACGAGGACGAGACCTTGCAAGATTTATCTTCCTCTGCAACCATTACTGAGGACATTTCTATGATAAATGATCTTTATTTTTCTCAGTCTTCACTTCATCCAACCCTGGCATCAATATCCAAGAAACACATAAGCGTTATTCGTGCCTTTGCTGGAAGCCAGTCGCCACCCCCACTGTCAGCTCAACGCAAGGTCCGTAGAAGCGTTATGTTAGCTCAGAGACAGGTTGAAAAGGATATGGAACAAGATTTCGATGATTTTGGAGGGTCCGAGCTTTGGTTCCGCGTCATTGGCGATACCGATTTGGTCCGTCAGGCTACTCATTCGCAGGAGCAAACGTCTAGCTCCAATCAGAGTAGACAAATATACCCATCCCGCCCATCTTCAACACCCATAGAACTCACCAATAAACCTGTTCTGCAACGCACTGGAAGCGAGACATCACACTGCTCCACTGGATCCAACCCATCTCGCACTGAGAAGAGATTGTCTCCATCAAATATCGAGGTCTTAATGTCTTCTGTGAGGGATTCAGATTCCGAATCAACGCGACCTCCATTGTTCGATGATTCAGAGGACAGGCTTCAGAGGGAAGAAGAGAAGAGGATGGAAGCTATCCATGCAGCGCTCACCGATATCATGGCATTGGAACAAGAACAAGTTGAAAAATCTTCCAATCGAACCAAATCAGCGAGTCCGAAGCCAACGTTCAGTTTTTTACCTCCCTTTGACCGAAAGAAACGGCAAACCATGTTCGATGATGATGAAGATGAAGACGCGGATGACGCAGATGCAGACGATGTGGTTACTGATGAAGCTCGAGATAATCATCCACCGTTCCAGTTGGCTGGTCCCGGCGATCTTCAGTTGTCGTACGAAATTTCCCGCCTTGGAGACACTATTACAAACCTAGAGGCGCAAGATATTATGCTGGACACCTGATAAAGAAGGCAGAGCTGACTGGTGATAAGCAAGAGCTTCGGCTTCTTGTCAAATCCAAGTCGGCACTGAACAGGTGATAAAGAAGGCAGAGCTGACTGGTGATAAGCAAGAGCTTCGGCTTCTTGTCAAATCCAAGTCGGCACTGAACAGGGACCTTCGCGAGCTCAAATTCCAGAAGCAACAGTATGAGCAGCAAGAGTCTGCGAATCGACTAGTTTCTGACCGTACGCAGGTGTCTATCGTTAGTTCGACAGTTGGCGAAGAAGAGGGTAAATCTGTTGTGCGATATCTGGTAGAAATCCAACAGCTTGCTCCAGATGGTGGGCATGCTTCAGGATGGGTAGTTGCACGAAGATATAATGAGTTTTTCAACTTGCACAACAAGTTACGGGAGCGATATGCCCTAGTTCGTAATTTGGACTTTCCTGGCAAGCGACTTGTCGCCTCACTTTCTGGGAGCTTCGTTGATACCCGAAGGATCGGATTAGAGAGATACCTACAGGTAGGCAAACAATTCGTTGCTTGGTAGAAGATCTGACTGGTCGACAGAATGTAGTTGCTATTCCCATTGTTTGCGAAAGCGATGAACTCCTCGTTGCTTGGTAGAAGATCTGACTGGTCGACAGAATGTAGTTGCTATTCCCATTGTTTGCGAAAGCGATGAACTCCGAGCTTTCCTTTCTCGTGATTCTCCTTTTGTCGCCTCTCCAACACCGCCTCCTAAAGGAACGTCATTCTCTGGGAAAGACTTAGTCCGCAATGTATACCGCTCGGTGACAGAAAGCATCGATGACATGTTTTTTGGACCTTCAATGCTCGAGGTTATGATTCAGCGTTTGACTAAACAAGCAGCTGAATTTGCTGGAATTGTTGGCTCAGGTATCCATGACGAGGATCTCGTTGCGCAAGCTCTCAATGTCAGCGGTAAAAGTTCTCCTGATGCTGCATTCTTGCAGCTCTCCGGAGACTTGAAACCATTAGAAGGCGAAACAAGTACATCTACATTCTCAGCACCATCTGTGACCTTGTGCTTGCTGTCTTTGAGCTCAACAAGCAAAACAACTGGCTCCGCCGACAAGCCATCGTCATCATATCTGTGACCTTGTGCTTGCTGTCTTTGAGCTCAACAAGCAAAACAACTGGCTCCGCCGACAAGCCATCGTCATCATACTGCAGCAATTTCTCGGTGGAACCATTGAGCGGTCAGTATATCATGGGGTTCTCCCTGCTCAGCGTTGAAGTTGTTACATAGGAAAATACGTGACTATGTCAAGTCCTACCTTGAGGAGCCACGTCTTCTACCGCTTATCAAAATGTTACGAGATGGTATTTGGCCGGGTGGGAAACTGAAGCCGCCAGGTGTACCTCGTTCATATGAAGAGAAGATGGCCACTCGAGATGCGGCCAACAGAAAGCTCTCTTCTTTGGTCCCTGGTATGTGGCTTCCTCAAACCACTATTCTCGCATTTGCACTAACCTTTATTAGACCTTGCGGCCAACATGATTGGTCGGACCAACGCACGTCGTGGAGCACGAAGGATGTTCGCAGTGCTCCAGAATCGACGTCTAAACCAGCACATTGCCTACACCGTTGTCGATGAGGTATGAAGTACGTCTCCACGATTGACAATGGGTTGACTACTTTCCAGCTCTTTGGTGCACTGTTTCCTGAATCCGCGACGACAAAAACTCCTGGGCCAAGCCGCTAAGCTGCATTCCACCTCTTCAAGTTGTTTCTAATCAACTGAGGCGTCTCAGTAATTTCTACCTCACGAGTCTTCTTTACCTGTATCTAGGGGTATTATTGTATCTGCTGGGGTCCCTACAATCTCTTCGTCCTTGGATGAGGTGCTATCTGAGACGACCTCTGGTTTGGGCTCGACCAATTTGGCTTTTTTGTGCTTGTGGCGGTGCATCAGGACAGAGGACGCATTGGGTCATCGTAACTATTAATGTATCAGCCAATTCTTATGATAACGATAATTTTACGCACATTTTGAAAGCATGGAGGAGATACCCCCAGAACCTGACGTGTTCATTGTCGGATGCGTCCGTCCCGGTAAGACCTGATATCTACGTAGCCACGTTTCTGTCCCCCAGAACCTGACGTGTTCATTGTCGGATGCGTCCGTCCCGGTAAGACCTGATATCTACGTAGCCACGTTTCTGTGATACTCGGATTTAAGTATTGAGTCGTAGCTCGTATTTGCGTCTGAAGATCTGTTAAGATCTGGAGATGTTGCAGTTTAGGATCACCGCATTGCAACGAACGCGAAACAGACTGTATGTGAGGACTGTACACGACGATAGATCCAGAACCACCGACATATGGCACAAGTCTTTCTAGAATCGACCATGGTGTATGTGAGGACTGTACACGACGATAGATCCAGAACCACCGACATATGGCACAAGTCTTTCTAGAATCGACCATGGATCATATTGGCTGGCAATAATGAGACTGATGATCCGTAAATCGATGAAGAGGACAAAAGAATTTAACTACTGACGAGTCAAATTCTCCACTGAACAACTGTTCCCTTGTGTTGGTTAATGAATCTGTGACGGCTTTGCGCTTGTTCAGTCGCGACTTTTGTCTTTCTGATCGTATTTGATCTTGTGGAATATCTGACGGAGGAATGACTGAAAGGTTGTAAGCGTTGTGCCCCGGGTTCAAGCCATTCAAATAGATCTACTTGGAGTGTAACCTTCCTCAGATGTGGCCCAATTGTAAGCGTTGTGCCCCGGGTTCAAGCCATTCAAATAGATCTACTTGGAGTGTAACCTTCCTCAGATGTGGCCCAATTCAAAGATGCCAGAACGCCGGATACAACATGTGGCCTGAAATTCATGTTTGCCACTACAGGGTATGCCGGAGGCGAGTCGGTGTCACAAATAGTCAGCAATCGCCCTTGACCTATTATACGCAGATGTCCACGTGAATTGACGGATAGAAAGAAGACAATGGTCGAACCTCCCATTCGTTCTAGTATTCCAGCCACAACGAGTCCTGACGTGAATTGACGGATAGAAAGAAGACAATGGTCGAACCTCCCATTCGTTCTAGTATTCCAGCCACAACGAGTCCTGAAGCATCATCGACTGCAATGTATCGTCCACCTGGTCGAATATTTGCTAGATTTAATAGTTGGGACAAGGAATCAGGACGAAGATCCCGAATGCGCGCTTGATCCTTGTTGAACCAGTAGTCACAAACATTGAATAATGTAGGCTCTATGGTTGTGAATGACTTGGAATATCTGGACAATCATTAACGATAATCGCATATCCTTGGGTCAAGCGTACTTTTCTTCCTTCCGCTTCTTGTATTTTTCTTTGCTGTATTCCGTCTTCAGGGAGTAGTTGGCGTGTTGTTCTATTTGCCTTTTGATTATTTCCTATGGGCATACCTTCAAATCCAACTGCATGGTAAGACGAGGTAACTATACTCACTGAAACATGAACTCCAGTAGCTTTAAACTTTTGTATCTCTTCTATAGTAAGAGGCTGCACGAATTCGCCGTCATTAATAAGTTCATTGGTAGCGTCGGTATCCTCTTAGACTATTAAGAAAAAGACAAGATCTGCCTCTTAGTTGTATCGAGTCTCACCGACTTCCTGCAGTGTGCGAGAGGGCAAAACCTTTAGCTTTTTATTGACTATTTCGAACGTGAGACCATAGGGCTGATTAATTAGATCATTTGCATGGAAAGCACCAAGCCTCCCTATAGTGACTGTACTGGATGTTCATCAGGTACTCATACCTTGAGAAGAAAAGTTAGAGCGCACGAGTCTTTCTCGACTTTGACGCCTTTAATATCACCATTCGGTATTCTGAGCAAGACCAGGTCGCCAGCCTCGATTCGAGGCGACCTGGACCCCAGTACAGGCGGAGAGGATGGAGTGGAACTAGCCATGTGATGTATACAAGTCGAAAGTGTCAAACAAGGAAATCGTCAGAAGCAGATCTACGATCGAAGGAAGGCAAAAAAAAGTAAATATCGGATTACTATCACGTTACTAACTTTCGATTGAGCCATGGCAAAACCGGAAGATATCATGAAAGTTCCAGCATTGAGTAGCTCTGGTGCCCTACCCGATGAACTGACATACCTTATCACTGCATTTCTCCCAACCAGCTCGATTGACGGACGATCCAAAGCTTTTCTCACTCTAGCTGCCTTCTGCCAGGGTGTCAGGAACTCGTCCTCAAACCAAAAAACAGATGTAGATCACAATACGGAAGTTTTGGTTCGAGCTTTTGGCCTTCCGATAACTACTCGACTTGCAGACCCCGATGAGAATGAACTTCTTGCTGGTGTGTCGTTCTTGACGGCCTTATTCCAGGTCGACTGGAAATCCGCCGCCTCCATCTTCCAACAAGATGGGGTGTTAGAGTCAATCATGGCTAGTCTTGACTTGGCCCCTTCAGAATACGTAGCTCGCAGCGTTGCCCAACTTTTCTCACAAGCTATTGGGCATAGACCATGTCGTGGCGTTCTTTCCCCTCAAGCCGAAAAATGGCTGGACTTCGCTTCGCAAAATTCTACAGATACAAATACACGTACTGCCGCGACCACTGCTCTCATCAAACTATCTAAAGGAAGCGCCTTCGACAATGCAGAAGCTGTTGAAGGTGTAGTGGGAGATGGACAGACGAGAGCAGGGAGTCGGAAGGACGAAGATTTGGCTGCTTTTATGAAATCAGTCATCATAGGAGGTGACAAAGCTTCACTGTCAGATGCCATCGAAGGATTGGCATATCTCAGCGTTGACCCTGTGATAAAGGAGAAGCTATCACAGGACACAGTATTGCTAAAACAGCTTTTCTCACTCGTCCCCCGTCGCAAGGCAATTGACACCCCGACGACTCTGGGTTTTGGAGTTTTGTTGATTGCGTCCAACTTGTGCAGGTATCGCCCACGACTTACTGAAGAGCAAATCCAAATGGAAAAACTTCGGAAGATGGCAAGCACCTCTAAAGCCAAGACAGAATTGTCATTTTCATCTGTCCTTGATGACGATGACCATGTCAGAGCCAGAATTCGACGTGCGGTCGACGTCGGAGTTTTGGACATTTTTGCCTCTGTAATTCGATCGGATACTGCTGGAGTACGAGAATTAACTGCGAAAACATTGCTCAGCATCGTAGAGGAACAAGGCACCCGTGGCAAAGTTTTACAAAGTGGAGGCGCGAAGGTGTTATTAAATATCATTAAGCAGAGTATGCTTCCCTCCAAACAGTCATCGAGCTCTACGCCACCGCAAGCTTTGGATGCCACGACTCTCGATGCAATACAGGCTTTAGCGAAACTTGCTATAACCTGTTCTCCCATGCAAGTCTTTGGTCCGAACGAGGGGGCGATGTATGACGCTATACGGCCATTCTCAGCCATGCTCCAAGACTCCTCATCGACCCTTCTGCAACGGTTCGAATCAATGATGGCACTAACGAATCTCTCATCCCAAGGAACAGAAACTGCCACACGTATCGCTAAATCCGGTGGTCTATTGCAGAAGGTTGAACTTCTATTACTAGAAGATCATACCCTCGTTCGCAGGGCAGCGATGGAGTTGATTTGCAACCTCATCGCAGGATCAGATGAGGTGTTCGAGAGATACGGTGGAGAGAACAATCCAAGTGCTACCAAATCCAAGCTCCAGATAATGTTTGCTCTGTCGGATGTTGATGATTTGCCGACGAGACTAGCTGCGTCAGGTGCAGTAGCAACTCTGGTATCTGCGCCAAGTACCTGTGCTGCCATAATTTCTCTACAGTCGGATAAGCACCGCGTATTCCCCATTTTGGCACAGCTCATCGATCCCTCGGTTGCCAACCGAGATGATCCAGATGAGGAAGGTGTAGACGTCGAAACTCACCCTGGTCTTGTCCATCGCGCGATCATCATTACCAAAAGCATTTTTTTAGGCGTCACGGACAAGGTTTTACTCAAAAAGCTCATTAAAGAGGCAGAAGAAGCAAGATTACAACATGCCCTCATAAATTTCGTGAAATCTCAAGGCGGAAAGGTAGACGCGGGTGTACTACGTCCAGCTGTAGAGGCATTGCAGGTACTGAGTAGTAATAAATCCTAGTAGGAACGACTGTAGGATATTTTGTCATGGTTGTCAAAGTGTTGCCTTGCAACCTGAAATCTCAGGTTTGCTCCGACGCAACATAAAATCTGTTTCAAAATAAGTAATTACCGGTACGATACTGGATAATTATGGATTGGAGGGGCTGCGACACCGTCAACCAATGTTTTTATTTTATTTTCTATTTTGCAAGTCCCTGAAGTTGACATTAACCGTGACCTGCCAGTTTCTAAGTGCGAAGAAGTTCTGCAACAGCATGAGCATCCGCCGACAATGCATAATCAAGAGCGGTTTTTCCTTCGTCCGTCTGGAGCTGTTTGTTCGCGCCATAACGCAAAACTGATAATAATAGGATCAAATCACCTGTCAAATGCGGTACAAGATTGAAAAATATGCTCGACTGACGCAAGGAAGCCCATTCCACAGCATTATTGAGAGCGGCCATATGAAGTCCGGTCGTTCCGTCTTCATAAGCAGCATTTGGATCAACACCGTCTTCCTTTAACAATTCTTCAGCGTCCTCCAAGTCTCCCATTTGACAAAGGCTCAAAAGTGCTTGGCCCTTTCTCCACTCTTCAGGCTGTTGCTCTTCCCAGCGATCTCGGTCGAAAATATCTCCAAGATCAACCGCACCAGAAAAGCCACCCTCATTGAGAATATCGACGATAAGGAGGCCGTCTTTGTTCAGTGTTGATTGACGACACATAGGACAGATTGCACGGTTGCCTTCTTGTGCCCGGTCGTACTCTTCAAAACTACGTCCTAGTTGGTATACGGGCACTGCCTATGAAGATAACATACCATGACCAGTGGAAATGGTGATTGCACCGTAACTTGATGTCGTCGATAATGATACTGGTGGTCGGCGACCAGGTGTCAGTATAATGAACGGAGACATAAGTATCGTCCTATTGACCTCGGACCAACTTCTCCGGTCGTGTTTGGTATCACCAGTCTCTCTTGACAAATTGCACAGTCATCTTCTGGTGAATAATTTGGGGGTCGGGGTTCTGGCCAGCTCATGGTGAACGTTCAATGTTTTAGAGGTGTGCAGGTGAAGGAAAATTCACCGATTCACCGGGAACACCCGTGACGGTTATGTCGCATGAAGTACTGACTCTCAACCTAATGATCGCTTAGTCGTGACGCAGTGGGATGAGTCGAGGTTGAGGGGCGCAGTCTCAAAGGGTACAACCTGGATATCGTGCAGCTTCCTTTTTTTGTACACGATTAAGGAGTCAACACGAGAGCTATAATGAACCCTTCTTTTCCGTCGAGAAAAGAGAGAAAGTTGAAAGATATGACCAGGTACGGGTACATACGTCGTGCGGCCTGAGCTACTTCGGTAACATCCGAACAAAGTCAGCCTCGGATTGACGCGACTGTGATATACTACAAGTCAATACAAGTCTGTCATTGTGAACTGGTCCCTTCTTCCATTCTGGCAGACCTTGCTTCATGGTCTGCCTACTATCTTTCTTCCTGTTCAGTCAATACTCAACTGCACCCTTAGGCGCCATCAAAGAAGGCAGGCAAGAAAGTAGCGCCTGCGCCAAAGAAGTCGGGTGGGCAGGGCAAGGTGGCAAAGGTACGTGTGTCATTCTTATAGCATTGCGACACTCATATGTTCCTCCTTTAGGCTGACTGGAAAGAAGGATTCAAAAAGAAGCAAGTTGGCGTATCTGATATGACTTTACTTACCACAATCAGCAATGAGAGTGTCAATGAAAATCTCCAGAAACGGTGGACCAATGGTGAAATATATACATATATTGGTGCGGTGCTGATATCTGTGAATCCCTTCCGAGGTGTGCACCTAGCTGTACCTGATCGTAATCGTGGCTCAAACCCATTATTGCAATGCAGACCTTGGTATCTATACAGACGAAGTAATACGAAAGTATCGCGGCAAGAACCGTCTTGAGGTTCCTCCTCATGTCTTTAGCATTGCAGAAAGTGCCTATTATAACATGAATGCCTATCACGAAAACCAATGTGTCATCATCTCCGGAGAATCCGGTGCTGGGAAGACGGAAGCCGCAAAGCGAATCATGCAGTATATCGCCGAGGTCTCTGGTGGACAAGATAGCAGCATTCAGGAAATTAAGGACATGGTTTTGGCTACAAATCCCCTATTGGAGAGTTTTGGATGCGCCAAGACGCTCCGTAATAACAATTCTAGTCGACATGTATGTCCAGATTCCTACCGATGAATTCTCGTGCTCATATTTGTCCAGGGAAAATATTTAGAAATCATGTTTAATACACAAGGAGAGCCTGTCGGGGCCCAAATCACCAATTATCTTCTGGAGAAGGGGAGAGTTGTTAGTCAAATCGAGAACGAACGCGATTTCCACATATTCTATCAATTTACCAAAGGAGCGACGGACGAACAACGAGGTCAGTTTTGTTCTATTGCCCGTGTGTTACAATCTTCTCATAGACCGATCATAGAGATGTTTGGTCTTCAAGGCCCTGAATCCTATGCGTATACGAGTGCGAGTAATTGTCTATCAGTGTCGGACATTGACGATGTCAAAGACTATCGTGATACTATTGTGGGTTTCTTGCCTGTGCCGTCATTGTTGTCCTCTTATCTTCTCATAGAAAGCTATGGGTGTCATTGGTCTCAGCCAAGAGGAACAAACTGAGATATTCCGCATGCTCGCCATTATTCTTTGGCTTGGAAATGTTCAATTTACAGAACAAGATGACGGAAACTCCATGATCGCCGATACTGATGTCACTGATTTTGTGGCCTACCTATTGGGTGTTGATTCATCCCTGGTACAGAAAGCCCTTACTACGAGAGTCATGGAGACGCAGCGTGGTGGCAGGCGAGGCTCGGTCTACGACGTACCTCTTAACCCATCTCAAGCATCTTCCGGAAGAGATGCATTGGCAAAGGCTATCTACAACAACTTGTTTGAGTGGATTGTTTCGAGAGTGAATATCTCCATGAAACCACGTTCTGCTCATGCCCAAGTCATTGGTATATTGGTCAGTGCTTGCAGTCACTTGGTCGATGTTGCCTGACGTCCCTGTCTCCAGGACATTTACGGGTTTGAAATTTTCGAGGTCAGTAATGCCGTGTTGTTCGCGTGATTTACTGCTGACAGTCGTTCAGGACAACTCATTTGAGCAACTTTGCATCAACTACGTCAACGAGAAGCTGCAACAGATTTTCATTGAGCTTACATTGAAAACTGAACAGGAAGAGTACGTTCGAGAGCAAATCAAATGGAATCCAATCAAATATTTCAATAACAAGATCGTGTGTGACCTGATAGAGGAACGGCGACCACCTGGAATATTTGCAGCTCTCAATGATGCATGTGCAACTGCGCACGCTGATCCCACCGCCGCGGACAACAGCTTTATTCAACGAACATCGATGCTCTCGTCCAACCCCCACTTTGAAGCCCGTGGAACTCAGTTCTTGGTGAAGCACTATGCCGGTGATGTCATGTACAACGTGGCAGGAATGACGGACAAGAACAAGGACTCGCTGATCAAGGACTTGCTCGACCTCATTGCTAGCAGTGACAATCAGTTCATACAATCGTTGTTCCCTGATCGCCCAGATCCGAACAGTAAGAAGCGCCCACCTACCGCTGGAGACAGAATCAAAGCTTCTGCGAGTGCGCTCGTTGATAACCTCATGAAGGCGCAGCCTTCGTACATTCGTACTATCAAGCCCAACCAGAATCGTAGCTCGTCAGAGTATGACGGCAAGGCTATCCTCCACCAGATTAAATATCTTGGTCTACAGGAGAACATACGAGTCCGACGCGCGGGGTTCGCGTATCGAAATACGTTTGAGAAGATGGTGGAGCGTTTCTATCTCTTGTCGCCCAAGACATCGTATGCAGGTGACTACACCTGGCAAGGCGATTCCAGGTCTGGGTGCGAACAGATCTTGAAGGATTGTGGTATTGCAAGAGATGAATGGCAGATGGGCGTGACAAAGGCATTCATCAAGAATCCAGAGACTGTACGTTTGATCGCTCGTGCGTGTGGAGAGCAGAGCTGTGCTGATCAGCTCTGATAGCTCTTTGCGTTGGAGACAATGCGGGACCAGTATTGGCACAACATGGCGCGTCGTATCCAACGCGCCTTTAGAAACTATATGCGATATAAACACGAGTGTGCACGGCGTATACAACGGTTCTGGAAGAACAACAAGGAGGGAATCGCGTATGCTCAAATTCGCGATTACGGACACCAGATTCTTGCGGGCCGGAAGGAGAGACGTCGATTCAGTCTGTTGAGTTGTCGTCGGTTCGTGGGTGATTACCTTGATGTCAACGGCAAGAGTGCGTTGGGGAGTGAATTGGCGAGCGCTTGTGGTATTGGATGTAAGTCTTGGTAGTCTCGCTCACTTGGTTGTGCTGACCTGTACTGTAGCGGATCACGTAACGTATAGCGGTAGGATACAGCTCTTGGTTTCCCAGTTTATGCGGTCAAGTAAACTCAGTCCTCGGTATATAATTGTTGTAAGTGTTACTTGACCATCTGCACACCGTTTTTTGATTAGTCTTTGTCAGACCAACAAGGCGTTTTGTATACTTATCGCCACGAATAAAGATGGGTCTGCGCAGATATCTTTGGAACGCAAGATACCCCTGGTGTCAATTAGGAGCATCGGATTGTCAAACCTTCGGGATGATTTCATGGTGAGTATTTCTAATCGCGTTGTGCGGCGCTAACGGCGGAAATGCAGACCTTGAGCGGACCTGTGGCTGAAGAAGGCGATCCAGTGTTTACTTGCCACTTCAAGACTGAACTCGTCACGCATATGTTGCAGTTGACGCAAGCGAGCATCACGGTACTGATCAGCCCGACGTAAGTGCAGATTCTGTCACGCAACGAATTCGTTCTCGAAACTCTGATAGAATGGATTATGCAAAGAAAAAAGAAAAAAGAGCGCAGATCAAGTTTGTCAAGGATGAGAGTGTACTAAAGGACGGTGTATACAAGAGTCATACAGTGAGCGTGAGTTCTGGCGAACCGCCAAACAGCCTCTCGCGGCCTCCCGCCAGGAGGAAGCCTGGAGTGGTTCGGCCGATCACGCAAGGCAAGCTACTGCGAGCGGGTGGTCCTTCTGAGGTACGTGTGTTCTCTGTAGATGGTTGGCATCGGCTGAACAGATTCGAAGAAACCAAAACCAAAACCGGCGGCTGCATCTAGACCGACGCCAGCACCTCGACCTCTGCCAGGTGGTGCCGCTCCTGCTGCGGCCCCCGCTGCAGTTGCTGCTCCGCCTGCTGCCAAGGCGAAACCAACTACGCCACCGGCGATACAACACGCACAGCCAGCACGCGCGGGCGCTGCGCCTCCTCCACCTCCACCTCCACCACCACCGCCTCCACCGCAGCAGCAGCAGCAGCAGCCGCCGCCGCCGCCGCCGCCTCCATCAAAACCCGCGGTTCCGATGTACCGAGCCAAATTTGCGTTCGAGGGCCAAGAAGGGGAGATGTCGCTCGCCAAGGACGATATCGTCGAGCTCGTGGAAAAGGACGACAACGGGTGGTGGCTTGTCAAGAAGAACGGCGTAGAGGGATGGGCACCAAACAATTACCTTGAGCTTGTCCCGCCGGCGGCTGCAGCTCCTGCGCCGCCGCCGCCGCCGCGACGACCAGCAGCGCGTCCGACGCCCGCAGGTGCAAAGCCGACGCCTAATGCGAACGCGAAGCCGGTGTCTGTGTTCCCCGGGATGGGGCCGGCGAATGGGACGTCGACGCCTTGGAAGAAGACAACGCCAACGCCGTCGCCTGCTCCTGCTCCAAGCGGGGGCGCGGCGCCGCCGAAACCGCCTGTGGGAGGGAAACCCAAGGCGCCGCCTGTCGCTGCGAAACCCGTGGTGGGGGGTAAACCGCCTGCGCCCAAGCCGAGTGCGAGTGGTGCGGCACGGGCGGTACCGCCAAAACCTGCGGTCGGAGGTGGGGTTGGACAGATGGATTTAGCGGCTGCTGTGAGTGGATTTTTTTCAGTTGTTGGTTTGGATGCTGATAGTGTTATTCTTTAGCTTGCAAAACGTGCACAGAGGATGGGAGAGTGATTGAGAGAAAGCACTGGTGTATATACATACTAGCTGGACTAGGGATAAAATGAAATAGGATGTGGATGCAAAGTGAGGGTATCATGAGTCGTTGGTGCTGGTATCTATATGTGTATGGGCGGGGGAGTAGGTGTAGAATTGACCAACGTCCTCTCGACCTCGTCTTCTGAATCAATGTGGATAACAGGCACGGGAGTATGAAAAGGGTCGTCTTCCTCGGACCAGGAGCGGAGTTCGTCGGGACTGAGGACCTTTCCGCTGGACTGGACGAAATCGCGGGGCTGGGACTGGAGAGCGGTTCTGGCGGACAGGAGCAGATTGTCGAGCAAGGACTTGATGCGGAGGAAGGCATCGTCGTGTGGAAGATGGTCGTCGTCTGATTCGTCAGTGGAAGGAGGATCGTCGTCGTCGTTGACGGCACGAAAGGCGGGCGGGGGGAGGATGAGGCGGGATTCGCGGAGTTTGCGACGGAGGTCTCTGATTTCCTTTGCTTGTTTGTGCTTTGTGGTCTCGAGGGAGGCGTTGATGGCGAGGAGGGAGCGGTTTGTTATCTCGAGGTCTGCGATCTGTGGAGGATTAGAGAGGGGGAGGGAAGAGCGGCGGCGGACGGGACCTTGCGGTTTGACTTGGCGTTTGCTTTGTGGTCGGGGGATCTGGGTGGATCAGTGGTGATTGTCAGTGAGGGGCGGAGGTGGTCGTCGTCGGAGCGGGTGGCGGAGACGGAGGAGCGAGAGGAAAAGGAAAGAGAGGAGGTGGGCGGGGAGTCTATCTGGGCATAGCGGGGAGACGGCGGTGGAGGGACGCGTGCAAGGGGTGGAGGGACACGGGCAGACGGTGCACGGACAGGAGGGACGCGGGGCTTGGTGCGTGACTGGGCACTGCTGTTGATCTTTGCGCGGGGCCGCAGGACGGGGGGCGTTGGGATGGACACGGGCTGCTTGGCGGGCGTTGGCTTGGACGGCGACGGCTGTGACTGCTCGACGAAGCTGACGACGTGTGCAGGCATCTAACAAGCTACTCTAGATTACATCATCACGGCCATTCCCGTCACAGTCCTCGTCGGGCCAGTGCCGCGTCCACTGCCTGCTCCACCACACTCTGCACGCTCTTCTCCACGTACTTGCCCACCATGTCCACCTCCACGTTCACCCGTGCACCCACAGCCTTCCGACCCAGCGTGATCTTTGTCTGCGTGTGTTGAATCAGCATCACCTCAAACGTCGCCTCGTCCACCCTCGTCACCGTCAGCGACGCCCCATCGATCGTCACGTATCCCTTTTCCACCACGTACCGCAGCAGCCCAGATCCCTTGGCCGGCTCAAACTTCAGTCGCAGCGACTCCCCGTCCGGCTCCTTGGACACAATCCTCGCCGTCCCATCCACGTGCGCCTGCACTCGTCAGCCACAGCGCACAAATGGCTCACTGCTCCTCACCTGCACAAAGTGTCCCCCAAACCTCGCACCCGCCCCCATTGCCCGCTCCAGGTTCACCTGTTCCCCCGCCTTCCGATCCCCCAGATCCGTCCTCTCCAGCGTCTCGTTCGCAAGCCACACAGCGAACCAACCCCCCTTGTCCTCCTTGTCGAACCCAGTCACCGTCAAACACGCCCCGTTCACCGCTATCGAGTCCCCGATGTGGCAGTCCCCCAGGATCGCACCAGCGTCCCCGATCCTCAGCGTACACCCCCCCGAGTCCCTCTCAACACTCTCCACAGTCCCAAGATGCTCGATCTGTCAAACGTCATCGTGATCGCTACATTCCACCCCGTCGCAAACGGGACAAACAACCCACGAACCAGTCCTGTGAACATTGTAGTCGTTAGCCCTTGTGTTGTACAAACTCGTCAATACAAAACATCCTTTTCGGAAAAATGTATCCCCATAAGTACAAGGAACTCGGTCCCCCTCGAGGTTTCTCCTGAGCAGCGTGGTCTTATCGTAGGAAGCATGACAGTTTCTCCGTGGAGCCGAGACAAAGTTGTGTTTTGCGCCACAATCTCCTATTTATGTGGGGCGTTAGGAGTCTCTTTGACCCACTTTATATCGTTTGTCAAAAGGTATAAAGCAGGCCATGAATTGACGTTAGAATTCGCCATTAGCTTCATTCTATCACACCAACTATTTATCAAACATGAAGTCCACTTTGGCTTTCGCACTTGCTGCTATCCTCGCTGCTGCTGCACCCTCAACAGCCGCACCTGCCTCCAACCCCGAACTTGTCCAGGTTTGTAAACAAACACTCATCTCCAGCTCTCAAACCTGACCTTTGATTTTTTAGCGGGGCTATTACGACTCGTATCGTAACCGTAACTATTACAACAAAGGTCGTTACAATTACTGGGACTACGATAACGATTATTCCTACGGCAATCGTGGCAATTATTACTATGGCGGGGGGTACTATGGTGGTGGTGGAAATGGCGGGAACGGCGGGAATGGTGGGAACGGGGGTAATGGTGGGAATTCGTACTGGGGCGGAAGTGGTGGCAATGGTGGCAATGGCGGGAATGGTGGGAATGGTGGGTATGGTGGGTGGTGGTGAACACATAGAGTCTTTGATAATTTATTTGTTCTTTCGGGTTAATGATTGAACTCTGATGGATTTGATTCTTGCTTTTTTTTGTTACTATCATGTCAGTATAATCTTGCGAACTATGGCTAGTTAAAATTAAAGCCCGTGTTTACATGTTTTATGATTGGAGGGAAATGACCAGTCTTTCGCAACACATTGTGTCAATAGCTTCGATAATGTAATGGACTGTAAAACATGTATCCACCAAGAACGTCGAGACCTTGAGAATCTGAATGAAAGACTCCTGATATCTCGGAAATCTGGATTCTTGTACTCTGAATCTCTCAAAAATTCGAACCAAGTCTATTCACATTCATTTTGTCGTTTGATATGATTTTTCTTTGGTAACGGTGTGTTCACTTTTGGCACTGACAGGGTGAGTGAAATATTAGCTATATCATATATATATTAAGTCTGGATAGAACAATACATTTCTATGCCCAGGAATAGTAGCGCGCACAGTGTAACAACATGAAAACAGTGTCAAATTACGCCACACTATTCCTCCTTTTTAAATTTTAGGAGACCATTGTCCCCTCCTATTTTACGCAAGTGGGGTTACCGAATTTCATGTGTTTGTGTGAGGCGTTAGGAGTCGTCTTTTTGACCCACTTTTAGCCGTTCATTGAAGGGTATAAAGGACGTCGGGAATTGATGGTTTGTCTTCAGCAATCCCAGCTTTACAGCCTCACTCAATCATCACACCGTCCTATCAACTCTATTAATCAAACATGAAGTACTCTTTGGCTTTCGCACTCGCTACTATTCTCGCTGCTGCTGCTCCCTCAACAGCCGCACCTACCTCCAACCCCCAACTTGTCCAGGTTCGTACCCAGCGCTTGAATTGACTTCGAAAACTGATTTTCCGCTATTAGCGAGGCTACTATGACTCGTACCGTAACCGCAACTATTACAACAAAGGCCGTTACAATTATTGGGACTACGATAACGACTATTCCTATGGCAATCGTGGCAATTATTACTATGGCGGGGGGTACTATGGTGGTGGTGGTGGAAACGGCGGGAATGGTGGTAATGGAGGGAACGGGGGTAATGGTGGGAATTCGTATTGGGGCGGAAGCGGTGGGAATGGCGGGAATGGTGGGAATGGTGGAAATGGTGGGTATGGTGGGTGGTGGTGAACACATAGAGTCTTTGATAATTTATTTGTTCTTTCGGGTTAATGATTGAACTCTGATGGATTTGATTCTTGCTTTTTTTTGTTACTATCTTTGATAATTTATTTGTTCTTTCGGGTTAATGATTGAACTCTGATGGATTTGATTCTTGCTTTTTTTTGTTACTACCATGTCAGTATAATCTTGCGAACTATGGCTAGTTAAAATTAAAGCCTGTGTTTACATGTTTTGTGATTGGAGGGAAATAACCAGTCCCTCGCAACACATTGCGTCAATAGCTTTAATAATGTAATGGACTGTAAAACATGTATCCACCAAGAACGTCGAGACCTTGAGAATCTGAATGAAAGACTCCTGATATCTCGGAAATCTGGATTCTTGTACTTTGAATCTCTCGAAAATTCGAACCAAGTCTATTCATATTCATTTTGTCATTTGATATGATTTTTCTTTTGTAACGGTGTGTTCCTCTCGAAAATTCGAACCAAGTCTATTCATATTCATTTTGTCATTTGATATGATTTTTCTTTTGTAACGGTGTGTTCGCTTTTGGCACTGACAGGGTGAGTGAAGTCTTAGCTATATCAGACTACAAAAATCATATATATATCAAGTTTGGATAGAACAACACATTTCTATGCCCAGCAATGATAACGCGCACAGTGTAACAACATGAAAACAGTATCAAATTACGCCACACTATTCCTCCTCTTTAAATTTTAGGAGACTATTCCCCCCTCCTATTCTACTCAAGTGGGTTACCGATTTTCATATGCTTGTGTGAGGCGTTAGGAGTGTCTCTTTGACCCACTTTATGCCGTTCGTCGAAAGGTATAAAAGCATGCCCTGAATCGATGGTTTGTCTTCAGCAATCCCAGCTTTACAACCTCACTCAATCACACCAACTATTTATTAAACATGAAGTACTCTTTGGCTTTCGCACTCGCTACTATCCTCGCCGCCGCCGCTCCCTCAACAGCCGCACCTGCCTCCAACCCCGAACTTGTCCAGGTTTGTAAACAAACACTCATTTCCAGCTCTCAAAACTGACCTTTGATTTCTAGAGAGGCTACTATGACTCGTATCGTAACCGCAATTACTACAACAGAGGCCGTTACAATTACTGGGATTATGACAATGACTATTCCTACAACAATCGTGACAATTATTACTATGGCGGAGGGTACTATGGTGGTGGTGGAAACGGCGGGAATGGCGGAAATGGAGGGAACGGTGGGAATGGTGGGAATTCGTACTGGGGCGGAAGTGGTGGCAATGGTGGGAATGGCGGGAATGGTGGTAATGGTGGAAATGGAGGCGGGTATGGTGGGTGGTGGTGAATGTTTCGCATTGGGTCTTTGGGCGTAATGATTGGGTTTTTGGAATTATTGTGTCAGTGTAATCACAGATTATGATTAATTGGACTATTCGATGCGTGAACAAGTCGGTCCTTGGAAGGGTCGTTTTAATCGGTTAAAGTTGTAGATGCATTCCCAAAGCTCAGCTAGTACTCCACATCTCGAGGCGTTGATAGTTTTAAAAACGGAATATACTATAAAACATGTGTGCCACGGCGTACTCACTATCAAACTCAAAAAACATCCTGGAAATTTGGATTTTACATTCATTGTTACTTGTAACCGTGTGTTCCCCTTTTGGCGCACTAACTGAATGAAAAATTGAGGAGAGTCGCGCATAGTGTAACTAACTGGCAGCAATACGACCTGCCAGATTACGCCACACTATTCCTCCTCTTTAAATTTTAGGAGTCCATTTGTCCCCTCCTATTTTACTCAACTGGGTTACCGATTTTCATGTGTTTGTCTGAGGCGTTAGGAGTCGTCTTTGTGACCCACTTTATGCCGTTCATCGAAAGGTATAAGAATGTCGAGAATCGACGTTTGTCTTCAGCATCCCAGCTTTACAACCTCACTCAATCAATCACACCAACTTTATTTATTAAACATGAAGTTCACTTTGGCTTTCGCACTCGCTACTATTCTCGCCGCTGCTGCACCCTCAACGGCTGCACCTACCTCCAATCCCGAACTTGTCCAGGTTTGTACCCCATACTTAACTTCAACTCCGGAAACTGATCTTCTATTTTTAGAGAGGCTATTACGATTCGTATCGTAACCGTAACTACTACAACAAAGGCCGTTACAATTACTGGAACTACGATAACGACTATTCCTACGGCCATCGGGATAATTATTATTATGGCGGAGGGTACTATGGTGGTGGTGGTAATGGAGGCAATGGAGGTAATGGAGGGAACGGGGGTAATGGTGGAAATTCGTACTGGGGCGGAAGTGGTGGGAATGGTGGGAATGGTGGGAATGGCGGGAATGGTGGCGGGTATGGTGGGTGGTGGTGAACACATAGAGTTTTTGATAATTTATTTGTTCTTTCGGATTAATGATTGAACTCTGATGGATTTAATTCTTGCTTTTTTTTGTTACTACCATGTCGGTATAATCTTGCGAATTATGGCTAGTTAAAATCAAAGCCTGTGTTTACATGTTTTGTGATTGGAGGGAAATGACCAGTCCTTCGCAACCACATTGTGTCAATAGCTTTAATAATGTAATGGACCGTAAAACATGTATCCACCAAGTACGTCGAGACCTTGAGAATCTGAATGAAAGACTCCTGATATTTTGGAAATCTGGATTCTTGTACTTTGAATCTCTCGAAAATTCGAACCAAGTCTATTCATATTCATTTTGTCATTTGATATGATTTTTCTTTTGTAACGGTGTGTTCACTTTTGGCACTGACAGGGTGAGTGAAATATTAGCTATATCATATATATATTAAGTCTGGATAGAACAATACATTTCTATGCCCAGGAATAGTAGCGCGCACAGTGTAACAACATGAAAACAGTGTCAAATTACGCCACACTATTCCTCCTTTTTAAATTTTAGGAGACCATTCCCCCCTCCTATTTTACCCAAGTGGGTTACCGAATTTCATGTGTTTGTGTGAGGCGTTAGGAGTCGTCTTTTTGACCCACTTTTAGCCGTTCATTGAAGGGTATAAAGGACGTCGGGAATTGATGGTTTGTCTTCAGCATCCCAGCTTCACAACTCACTCAATCACACCAACTATTTATTAAACATGAAGTACTCTTTGGCTTTCGCACTCGCTACTATCCTCGCCGCCGCTGCACCCTCAACGGCCGCACCTACCTCCAACCCCCAACTTGTCCAGGTTCGTACCCAGCGCTTGACTTGACTTCAAAAACTGATTTTCCGCTATTAGCGAGGCTACTATGATTCGTATCGCAACCGCAACTACTACAACAGAGGCCGTTATAATTATTGGGATTATGATAATGACTATTCCTACGGCAATCGTGGCAATTATTACTATGGCGGAGGGTACTATGGTGGTGGCGGAAATGGAGGCAATGGTGGTAATGGAGGAAACGGAGGGAATGGCGGGAATTCGTACTGGGGCGGAAGTGGTGGTAATGGTGGTAATGGCGGTAATGGTGGCAACGGTGGAAATGGTGGAGGGTATGGCGGGTGGTAGTAAATGAATCGTGCCTATTATTTACCGCCATTCTCTAAAATTTAAGTATGTCAAACGTTTGTTAAAGTGACGAGTCTTCAGTGACTCATGATCTGATTTACGCCACGCTTTCCCTATTTCCGAAATGTCTGACCTACTCAGTTGAGTTGTGAACCAACACTTCATCATTCATGTACCTCTACGAAACTGTTGGGGGATATCACTGCCAGCCCCAGCCCATCATTAACTCCCCATTGGAAGGGATAAAATGGATGCATGAACACACATTGTCTTGCAGCACCCAACTTCACGTTCTCGTTCAGTAATCTCCGACTACACTCAATTGTCATACTCTATCTCGGCTCATTATTCAATTATACAATTCCCCACCTCGCTGTTCTACTTGTCGTTATTCACTCAACAGCTGCGCCTAGTTCAAACCAGTCGCTTGTCCAAGGTGCGTACTGCGCATCACCCACCTTCGCCTCCGGAAACTAGTCTCTTTCATGTTCAGAGGGTTACTCCAATTATCGTGACCGATACTACTACAAGAAAGTACATTGTCATTACTCCGGTGGTGGTTGGTAATGGCGGTAACGAAGTGGTGGATGTGGTGAAGAACTTTCGGTTAATGTGTTCTTCTTTCAGTCGAGTGCGCCTGGCTATTTCAAAATAGCGGCAGTCGCGATAATGGCAGCGATTTCATATTCACCTGGAACTCAGTAATTCAATATCCACAATCGTGAGCATGTTCTGAGCAACGGCTGTCGTCAGCGTGGTGCAGTACGAGACAGACGCACCCAATAGCCTCCATTGTATTTAGGCTTCACAAGGATACTCCCCGTTAAATCCGAGATGTCGCTCACCTGCTGAGGTGGCAGGCAGCTGCACTCCTTGATCATCTGCTTTGTACCACGTGTTGAGAGAGTGCGCTTCTCAACACAACAAAACTTCTATCTCGAGTCCATGCCGTTGCTCCCTGCTCTGACGACTGTCCAGGATTACGGTTTCCCCATCCGATTAATCAAAATCGGCGTCGCGGATAAATTGAGCACATAGATCAGTAGACCTTGTGGCTGTCGGTCTAATCGCCCTTGCGCTCGGACGTTGTAGCATATGCAGACACAGTCAAACGAACCGTACGGCGACACGTCTCAGCTACAGTATGCAATCAGAGAGAAAATCAAATCCAGCTGTCAGGCGTCTGTAGCCCTCAATCCGTGAATTTTCTTAGAATGTCCACTCACGCTCACGCTTGGTCCTGATTGTGAAATCAATGTACTCGTGTCTTGTTGCATGTCCGGATTATGCACGTCTCCAACTCCACGTTCCATGTGGAGGACATCTCCAAAACTTATAAAAATGAACAGAAAACACAGATTCTTTTACCGCCTGGCAATCTCATCCTTTTCTTGGGCAACATGTTCGCTGACTCTTCCCTACTTACCACTCTCCTACTCGCTTTGGCGGTTTCTGCCAACCCGATCGTTGTTCGTGATTCCCCTGTGAAGTTGCCCCTCGCTAGGCGACTCAATGTCACCAGCGTCCACAATCTCGTCCGCCATGACTTGGCTCGTGTCAAGCACCTTCGCGCTCGCGGCGAGGCTTTGTCCCAGGGGGTTTCACCTGACGTCTTCTCATCCAATTCCTTCATCGATGAGCCGCTCGACAACCAGGCCGTGTCTTACGTCGCGTTCATCGGCGTAGGTAGTCCCGCTACGACGTGTAAGAACGAAGCATTTTCTTCGATTGGACTTGCTGATCATAATATTACATGGCTAGACGAGCTCATAATTGACACTGGAAGGTGAATTGCTTCTTTGGTGAGCATATCGCAAATAGCTTATGTACCCCCCAAGCTCGAACACCTGGATCGGCGCCAGGACTCCGTACAGTCCTACCAGTACCAGCTCCGAGACATCCAACAGTGTGGTATGTGTACTTTAGCTGATCTTCAACTTATTAATTTTCATTGTTATTAGACCGTCACTTATGGATCCGGAGCCTTCGCTGGTAAAACCGCGATGGATTATGATGATCGCGGTTGACTGACTGAGTAACAGGTACTGAATACATTGATCAAGTCACAATTGCTCCTGGTCTCGTCATTCCAAGGCAGTCCATTGGTGTCGCGTCGGACGTACGTCTTTATGCTTAATATGGCTATGGGCTGACTAACTGTCCTAGGCTTTTGGATTCGTTGGTACTGACGGTATCCTTGGGTGACACATCCTTTTTGTCCATAGCTTATGTCTCTTAGTTGATATGTCTTTCTTAGTATTGGACCAGTAGATCTGACCCAAGGTAAGTGAGTTCAGTGCTACTCAATGAATCATCAAGTCCGAGGATGATATCCCAGGTACTCTCTCCCCCGATTTTTCCTCCCTCATTCCCACTGTCACGGACAACGCTTTTTCAACGGGCCTCATTTCTGCCGATCAAATTGCCATCTCCTTTGAGCCCACCAATTCACTTGATGCCTTGAACGGGGAGCTCTCCTGGGGTGGCGTTGACACCTCAAAGTACACTGGCACCATAACCTATGCGTGAGGAGTCATGCTCCAGTTCCACTGTTTTCTCATTATAATCATCCCCTATACAGACCTCTCACCACTACCACCCCCTCAAGGCTCTACTGGGGTATCAACCAAAGCATACGTTATGGCACTTCTACCTCCATCCTCTCGTCCACTGCTGGTGTCGTTGACACTGGTAAGTCTAGTCGTCAAAAAGACAGTCATCACATACTGAGTTACACATAGGAACAACAATGCTCTACATCGCTAGCGATGCCTATAACCGTTACCGCAGCGCTACTGGTGCTGTTATGGATGGCACAACTGGTCTGCTTCGCATCAGCTCCTCGCAATTCTCTAACCTTCAATCCCTCTTCTTTACGATAAATGGAGTATGTGATATATTTCCTGTTATTGAATATAATTCTAAGGTCCTTCCTTGATCAGGCCACCTTCGAGTTCACTGCTAATGCTCAGATATGGCCTCGCTCCCTCAACACTGCCCTCGGTGGATCAGCTAGCAGCATCTATCTGATTGTTGCTGACATGGGCGTGAACACTGGCTCTGGATTGGACTTCATCAATGGTTACGCGTTCCTCGAGCGCTTCTACACTGTATTCGATACTGCCAACAAACGGATTGGTTTCGCCAACACTCCATTTACCACCGCAACTGCCAACTAAAGGCGTAACTAGGGTTGCTTGTCAACAAACGGATTGGTTTCGCCAACACTCCATTTACCACCGCAACTGCCAACTAAAGGCGTAACTAGGGTTGCTTGTCGTGGGTTTCACGATCGGAATGATGGGTGAATCGGATGCATACACTTGTAAATCCCGTAACGCAATGAAAAGACCGTCCTAATCCATTCGAAGAATGAGATTTTAAGATAGACATGACCAACGAGTGATTTGATGGACAGTTAAACCAAGGTATAGATGAATCGCTGAGCTTGAGGAATTTATCCAGAAATCCTCTTTCCAGGTGAGTGAAAGAAAGGCTAGCGGACTGCAAGCATACCTAGGCAAGAAATTGAAAAAGGAGACACATTTCTATGTTAATCATGAACAAAATAACCATTGTCAAATTACGCCACACTACCCCTCCTTTTTGAATTCTAGGAGACCATTGCCCTCCTATTCTACTCAAGTGGGTTACCGATTTTCATGTGGTTGTCTGAGGCGTTAGGAGTTGTCTTTTCGACCCACTTTGTGCCGTTCGTCAAAAGGTATAAAGGATGTTGAGAATCGACATTTGAGTTCAGCGTCCCAGTTTTACATCTCACTCAATCACGCCAACTACAACTACTTATTAAACATGAAGGGCACTTTGGCTTTTGCACTTGCTACTATCCTTGCCGCCACTGCTCCCTCAACAGCCGCACCTGCCTCCAACCCCGAACTTGTTCAGGTTCGTACCCAGTACTTAACTTCAACTCCGGAAACTGATCTTCCATTTTCAGAGAGGCTATTATGACTCGTACCGTAACCGCAACTATTACAACAAAGGTCGTTATAATTATTGGGACTACGATAATGACTATTCCTATGGCCATCGGGATAATTATTACTACGGCGGGGGGTACTATGGTGGTGGCGGGAACGGTGGGAATGGCGGTAATGGAGGAAACGGAGGGAATGGTGGGAATTCGTACTGGGGCGGAAGTGGTGGTAATGGTGGTAATGGCGGTAATGGTGGCAACGGTGGAAATGGAGGTGGTTATGGCGGGAGGTGGTAAACGAGCCATGTCTATTATTTACCGCCATTCTCTAGAATTGAAGCATGTCAAACGTTTGTTAAACTAACGAGTCTTCAGTGACTCATGATCTGATTTACGCCACGCTTTCCCTATCCCAGAAATATGTCTTTCCTACTCAGTTGAGTTGTGAACCAATAATTCATCATTCATGTACTTCTACAAAACTGTTAGGGGACATCACTCCCAGCCCTCCATAAACTCTCCACTGGAAGGGATAAAATGGATGCATGAACACATATTGTCTTGCAGCACCCAGCTTCAGTAATCTCCGATTGCACTCTATTGCCATACTCTATCTACGGCTCATTATTCAATTACGAAAATCCCCACCTCGCTGCTGTCCTTGTCGTTGTTCACTCAACAGCTGCGCCTAGTTCGAACCAGTCGCTTGTCCAATGTTCGTACTGCGTATCACCCACCTTCGCCTCCGGAAACTAGTCTCTTCCATGTTCAGAGGGGCTACTCCAATTCTTATCGCGACCGGTACTACCATAACAAAGTACATTGTCATTATTGGGATGACGACAATGGTGGTTACGGAAAGTACTCCGGTGGTGTTTGGTAATGGCGGTAACGGAGTGGTGGATGTGGTGAAGGGCGTAACGTGTCACAGAGGCAGGTAGTCAACTGGTTCGTCGAGTGCAATTCCGACGTGTTCCATTTTAGGCAAAACGTTACAATATCGAACTTTCGGTTATTCAGCGTTAATGTGTTCTTCTTTCAGTCCAGTGCGTCTGGCGATTGCAAAATCCACTGGCAGTTGCGATAATGGCAGATGTATGAAGGGCCTCACCGGACAAAATTATCTTGTTCAACGTTCTTCATCATGTACTTACTTGATCTTCTTGACAGGCTTTGTACATGTATATCAGGCACCGTAATGTGACAGGTGCCTGCCAATTATAGTAAAGAATGTCACAGCACACTCGAATGAGTTCACGATTATGTGAGAATAGTCACCCCGTGGTTCGGAGTACCGTGTATGTACCCCTTTGAGTTGGGACAAGAAAATGTTTTGCAGCAAATAGCCACGTTGAACGTCCCAAACTTGAGATATAGATAAGTATACGACTCTTACTTGTTTCCTACTTGATTCAAGTTCAGGAACAGCGTTGTCGTTGTCTCCCGTAGTGGATAGATGGTCCAGTCGGTCAACGGCAAGGCGGAATCAGAAATTTTCTTTGATGCGTCGGCTTGCGTCCGACTCATATTATTTCTGGGTGGAGTAGATCGTGTCATCCGACTCCAGGGGTACTCCGAACTACGGGGGTGGCATAGTATAAGCCTTCTGTTGTAAAATTGAAAACTGTCTAAAACATTGGTAAGACTTATTTAGCGAGAAATAGCGATCGGAGGCTAATAACTCTCATGTATGCATGAGATACCGAAACAGACCTGTCCTCGAAACTGCCCTTGCATTTATTAGTGTAAACAAGAAGTTAAGAAACTCATAGCTACAAACTAAATCATTGCAGGACACTGACAACTGCGGGTATGGATTTTGATACTTAATGAGAATGGATGAATTGGATGTATTCTGGATATTCCGGAGGAGTCCTGTTCTCAACGCACCACGCTGCGTTTCCTACCATGTAACGTAAAACATCAACGTTCAACTACGGTAGAAATTAGTCCGGTTCAGTCGTACCATCATCTAGCCGTCGACTGATAGCATGCCACTCTTTTCCCAATTCCTACAGCCGCAAAGAGCGGTTCAGAATCTGGATGTGTTGATAAAAATGCTTGTTCTAGCACGTAAAGATCTACAGCTTTGTCCTCACCAAGGCTCAAGACATAGGAGAGGCCAAAATCAATCAATACTGGGACCGTTTGAATGTATGCGTAACGATCTCTGCTTACTTAATAGATTTTGGCAACCAGACCGGCATATGCCGAAAAAGATGTACGACAACAAGATGCAAGACAACCTTATGTAATGCTAAAAGAGCAAGATCAAGTCCTCAAGGCCTCAACACCAAGATCAACCTCATAGTTCGTGATATTGGACCACATAAGGACAAGTAGCTTAGCAAAGTTACAAGATAAACAAATGAAATTCGTTTTTGTCCGGTCAGGTGCACCAAACAGATGTCATATTCACCTCGATTTCAGTAACGTCAACTTGGTGGCTCTTCAATATCACAATATATGAACATGTTCTGAGCAAC
>JAMWFC010000046.1:2277786-2559545 GCA_027475525.1 Macrolepiota albuminosa | reverse complement strand
AGCCGAGACAAAGTTGTGTTTTGCGCCACAATCTCCTATTTATGTGGGGCGTTAGGAGTCTCTTTGACCCACTTTATGTCGTTTGTCAAAAGGTATAAAGCAGGCCATGAATTGACGTTAGAGTTCGCCATCAGCTTCATTCTATCACACCAACTATTTACTAAACATGAAGTCCACTTTGGCTTTCGCACTCGCTGCTATCCTCGCTGCTGCTGCACCCTCAACGGCCGCACCTGCCTCCAATCCCGAACTTGTCCAGGTTCGTACCCAGCGCTTGACTTGACTTCGAAAAATGACTTATCGTTTTTAGAGAGGCTATTACGACTCGTACCGTAACCGCAACTATTACAACAAAGGTCGTTACAATTACTGGGACTACGATAATGACTATTCCTACGGCAATCGTGGCAATTATTACTATGGCGGGGGGTACTATGGTGGTGGTGGAAACGGCGGGAACGGCGGGAATGGCGGAAATGGTGGCAACGGAGGGAATTCATACTGGAGCGGAAGTGGTGGGAATGGTGGGAATGGCGGGAATGGTGGTAATGGTGGCGGGTATGGTGGGTGGTGGTGAACACATAGAGTTTTTAATAATTTATTTGTTCTTTCGGATTAATGATTGAACCTCCGATGGATTTGATTCTTGCTTTTTTTTGTTACTATCATGTCAGTATAATCTTGCGAACTATGGCTAGTTAAAATCAAAGCCTGTGTTTACATGTCTTGTGATTGGAGGGAAATAGCCAGTCCCTCGCAACACATTGCGTCAATAGCTTTAATAATGTAATGGACTGTAAAACATGTATCCACCAAGAACGTTGAGACCTTGAGAATCTGAATGAAAGACTCCTGATATCTCGGAAATCTGGATTCTTGTACTTCGAATCTCTCAAAAATTCGAACCAAGTCTATTCACATTCATTTTGTCGTTCGATGTGATTTTTCTTTGGTAACGGTGTGATCCCTTTTGGCACTGACAGGGTGAGTGAAATATTAGCTATATCATATATATATTAAGTCTGGATAGAACAATACATTTCTATGCCCAGGAATAGTAGCGCGCACAGTGTAACAACATGAAAACATTGTCAAATTACGCCACACTGTTCCTCCTTTTTAAATTCTAGGAGACCATTACCCCCCTCCTATTTTACTCGAGTGGGTTACTGATTTTCATGTGTTCGTGTGAGGCGTTAGGAGTCGTCTTTGTGACCCACTTTTAGCCGTTCATTGAAGGGTATAAAGGACGTCGGGAATTGATGGTTTGTCTTCAGCATCCCAGCTTTACAACCTCACTCAATCAACCACACCAACTATTTATTAAACATGAAGTCCACTTTGGCTTTCGCACTCGCTGCTATCCTCGTTGCTGCTGCACCCTCAACAGCCGCACCTACCTCCAATCCTACCCTTGTCCAGGTTTGTAAACCAACACTCATCTCCAGCTCTCAAAACTGACCTTTGATTTCTAGAGAGGCTATTATGACTCGTATCGTAACCGCAATTATTACAACAGAGGCCGTTACAATTACTGGGATTATGATAATGACTATTACTACGGCCATCGGGATAATTATTACTATGGCGGGGGGTACTATGGTGGTGGTGGAAATGGAGGCAATGGTGGTAATGGAGGGAACGGGGGTAATGGTGGGAATTCGTACTGGGGCGGAAGTGGTGGGAATGGTGGGAATGGTGGAAATGGTGGAAATGGTGGAAATGGCGGCGGGTATGGTGGGTGGTGGTGAATGTTTCATATCGAGTCTTTGGGCGTAATGATTGATTGGGTTTTTGGAATTATTGTGTTAGTGTAATCACAGATTATGATTAATTGGACTATTCGATGCGCGAGCAAGTCGATCCCTGTGATGGTCGTTTTAATTGGTTAAAGTTGTAAATGCATTCCCAAAGCTCAGCTAGTACTCCACATCTCGAGATAGTTTTAAAAAGGGAATATACTATAAAACATGTGTACCACGGCGTACTCACTATCAAATTCGAAAAACATTCTGGAAATTTGGATTTTACATTCATTTTGTCATTTATTACTTGTAACCGTGTTCCCCTTTTGGCGCACTAACGGATTGAAAGATTAGCAGACTGTAAGCATCCATCCACAGGAAGTTGGAATAGAACGATGCATTTCTATGCTCAGTGAGGAGAATCGTGCACAATGTAACAACATGAAAATATTGTCAAATTACGCCACACTGTTCCTCCTTTTTAAATTCTAGGAGACCATTGTCCCCTCCTATTCTACCCAAGTGGGTTACCGATTTTCATGTGTTTGTGTGAGGCGTTAGGAGTCGTCTTTTTGACCCACTTTATGCCGTTCCTCAAAAGGTATAAAAGCATGCCCTGAATCGATGGTTTGTCTTCAGCATCAGCTTCACAACTCCACTCAATCAATCACACCAACTATTTATTAAACATGAAGTACTCTTTGGCTTTCGCACTCGCTACTATCCTCGCCGCCGCCGCTCCCTCAACGGCCGCACCTACCTCCAACCCCCAACTTGTCCAGGTTCGTACCCAGCACTTAACTTTAACTCCGGAAACTGATCTTCTATTTTTAGAGAGGCTATTACGACTCATATCGTAACCGCAATTACTACAACAGAGGCCGTTACAATTACTGGGATTATGACAATGACTATTCCTACAACAATCGTGACAATTATTACTATGGCGGAGGGTACTATGGTGGTGGTGGAAACGGCGGGAATGGTGGTAATGGAGGCAACGGAGGGAATGGTGGGAATTCGTACTGGGGCAGAAGTGGTGGGAATGGCGGCAATGGCGGCAACGGTGGGAATGGTGGGAATGGTGGCGGGTATGGTGGGTGGTGGTGAATGTTTCGCATTGGGTCTTTGGGCGTAATGATTGGGTTTTTGGAATTATTGTGTCAGTGTAATCACAGATTATGATTAATTGGACTATTCGATGCGTGAACAAGTCGGTCCTTGGAAGGGTCGTTTTAATCGGTTAAAGTTGTAGATGCATTCCCAAAGCTCAGCTAGTACTCCACATCTCGAGGCGTTGATAGTTTTAAAAACGGAATATACTATAAAACATGTGTGCCACGGCGTACTCACTATCAAACTCAAAAAACATCCTGGAAATTTGGATTTTACATTCATTGTTACTTGTAACCGTGTGTTCCCCTTTTGGCGCACTAACTGAATGAAAAATTGAGGAGAGTCGCGCATAGTGTAACTAACTGGCAGCAATACGACCTGCCAGATTACGCCACACTATTCCTCCTCTTTAAATTTTAGGAGTCCATTTGTCCCCTCCTATTTTACTCAACTGGGTTACCGATTTTCATGTGTTTGTCTGAGGCGTTAGGAGTCGTCTTTGTGACCCACTTTATGCCGTTCATCGAAAGGTATAAGAATGTCGAGAATCGACGTTTGTCTTCAGCATCCCAGCTTTACAACCTCACTCAATCAATCACACCAACTTTATTTATTAAACATGAAGTTCACTTTGGCTTTCGCACTCGCTACTATTCTCGCCGCTGCTGCACCCTCAACGGCTGCACCTACCTCCAATCCCGAACTTGTCCAGGTTTGTACCCCATACTTAACTTCAACTCCGGAAACTGATCTTCTATTTTTAGAGAGGCTATTACGATTCGTATCGTAACCGTAACTACTACAACAAAGGCCGTTACAATTACTGGAACTACGATAACGACTATTCCTACGGCCATCGGGATAATTATTATTATGGCGGAGGGTACTATGGTGGTGGTGGTAATGGAGGCAATGGAGGTAATGGAGGGAACGGGGGTAATGGTGGGAATTCGTACTGGGGCGGAAGTGGTGGGAATGGTGGGAATGGTGGGAATGGCGGGAATGGTGGCGGGTATGGCGGGTGGTGGTGAACACATAGAGTTTTTGATAATTTATTTGTTCTTTCGGATTAATGATTGAACTCTGATGGATTTAATTCTTGCTTTTTTTTGTTACTACCATGTCGGTATAATCTTGCGAACTATGGCTAGTTAAAATCAAAGCCTGTGTTTACATGTTTTGTGATTGGAGGGAAATGACCAGTCCTTCGCAACCACATTGTGTCAATAGCTTTAATAATGTAATGGACCGTAAAACATGTATCCACCAAGTACGTCGAGACCTTGAGAATCTGAATGAAAGACTCCTGATATTTTGGAAATCTGGATTCTTGTACTTTGAATCTCTCGAAAATTCGAACCAAGTCTATTCATATTCATTTTGTCATTTGATATGATTTTTCTTTTGTAACGGTGTGTTCACTTTTGGCACTGACAGGGTGAGTGAAATATTAGCTATATCATATATATATTAAGTCTGGATAGAACAATACATTTCTATGCCCAGGAATAGTAGCGCGCACAGTGTAACAACATGAAAACAGTGTCAAATTACGCCACACTATTCCTCCTTTTTAAATTTTAGGAGACCATTCCCCCCTCCTATTTTACCCAAGTGGGTTACCGAATTTCATGTGTTTGTGTGAGGCGTTAGGAGTCGTCTTTTTGACCCACTTTTAGCCGTTCATTGAAGGGTATAAAGGACGTCGGGAATTGATGGTTTGTCTTCAGCATCCCAGCTTCACAACTCACTCAATCACACCAACTATTTATTAAACATGAAGTACTCTTTGGCTTTCGCACTCGCTACTATCCTCGCCGCCGCTGCACCCTCAACGGCCGCACCTACCTCCAACCCCCAACTTGTCCAGGTTCGTACCCAGCGCTTGACTTGACTTCAAAAACTGATTTTCCGCTATTAGCGAGGCTACTATGATTCGTATCGTAACCGCAACTACTACAACAGAGGCCGTTATAATTATTGGGATTATGATAATGACTATTCCTACGGCAATCGTGGCAATTATTACTATGGCGGAGGGTACTATGGTGGTGGCGGAAATGGAGGCAATGGTGGTAATGGAGGAAACGGAGGGAATGGCGGGAATTCGTACTGGGGCGGAAGTGGTGGTAATGGTGGTAATGGCGGTAATGGTGGCAACGGTGGAAATGGTGGAGGGTATGGCGGGTGGTAGTAAATGAATCGTGCCTATTATTTACCGCCATTCTCTAAAATTTAAGTATGTCAAACGTTTGTTAAAGTGACGAGTCTTCAGTGACTCATGATCTGATTTACGCCACGCTTTCCCTATTTCCGAAATGTCTGACCTACTCAGTTGAGTTGTGAACCAACACTTCATCATTCATGTACCTCTACGAAACTGTTGGGGGATATCACTGCCAGCCCCAGCCCATCATTAACTCCCCATTGGAAGGGATAAAATGGATGCATGAACACACATTGTCTTGCAGCACCCAACTTCACGTTCTCGTTCAGTAATCTCCGACTACACTCAATTGTCATACTCTATCTCGGCTCATTATTCAATTATACAATTCCCCACCTCGCTGTTCTACTTGTCGTTATTCACTCAACAGCTGCGCCTAGTTCAAACCAGTCGCTTGTCCAAGGTGCGTACTGCGCATCACCCACCTTCGCCTCCGGAAACTAGTCTCTTTCATGTTCAGAGGGTTACTCCAATTATCGTGACCGATACTACTACAAGAAAGTACATTGTCATTACTCCGGTGGTGGTTGGTAATGGCGGTAACGAAGTGGTGGATGTGGTGAAGAACTTTCGGTTAATGTGTTCTTCTTTCAGTCGAGTGCGCCTGGCTATTTCAAAATAGCGGCAGTCGCGATAATGGCAGCGATTTCATATTCACCTGGAACTCAGTAATTCAATATCCACAATCGTGAGCATGTTCTGAGCAACGGCTGTCGTCAGCGTGCTGCAGTACGAGACAGACGCACCCAATAGCCTCCATTGTATTTAGGCTTCACAAGGATACTCCCCGTTAAATCCGAGATGTCGCTCACCCGCTGAGGTGGCAGGCAGCTGCACTCCTTGATCATCTGCTTTGTACCACGTGTTGAGAGAGTGCGCTTCTCAACACAACAAAACTTCTATCTCGAGTCCATGCCGTTGCTCCCTGCTCTGACGACTGTCCAGGATTACGGTTTCCCCATCCGATTAATCAAAATCGGCGTCGCGGATAAATTGAGCACATAGATCAGTAGACCTTGTGGCTGTCGGTCTAATCGCCCTTGCGCTCGGACGTTGTAGCATATGCAGACACAGTCAAACGAACCGTACGGCGACACGTCTCAGCTACAGTATGCAATCAGAGAGAATATCAAATCCAGCTGTCAGGCGTCTGTAGCCCTCAATCCGTGAATTTTCTTAGAATGTCCACTCACGCTCACGCTTGGTCCTGATTGTGAAATCAATGTACTCGTGTCTTGTTGCATGTCCGGATTATGCACGTCTCCAACTCCACGTTCCATGTGGAGGACATCTCCAAAACTTATAAAAATGAACAGAAAACACAGATTCTTTTACCGCCTGGCAATCTCATCCTTTTCTTGGGCAACATGTTCGCTGACTCTTCCCTACTTACCACTCTCCTACTCGCTTTGGCGGTTTCTGCCAACCCGATCGTTGTTCGTGATTCCCCTGTGAAGTTGCCCCTTGCTAGGCGACTCAATGTCACCAGCGTTCACAATCTCGTCCGCCATGACTTGGCTCGTGTCAAGCACCTTCGCGCTCGCGGCGAGGCTTTGTCCCAGGGGGTTTCACCTGACGTCTTCTCATCCAATTCCTTCATCGATGAGCCGCTCGACAACCAGGCCGTGTCTTACGTCGCGTTCATCGGCGTAGGTAGTCCCGCTACGACGTGTAAGAACGAAGCATTTTCTTCGATTGGACTTGCTGATCATAATATTACATGGCTAGACGAGCTCATAATTGACACTGGAAGGTGAATTGCTTCTTTGGTGAGCATATCGCAAATAGCTTATGTACCCCCCAAGCTCGAACACCTGGATCGGCGCCAGGACTCCGTACAGTCCTACCAGTACCAGCTCCGAGACATCCAACAGTGTGGTATGTGTACTTTAGCTGATCTTCAACTTATTAATTTTCATTGTTATTAGACCGTCACTTATGGATCCGGAGCCTTCGCTGGTAAAACCGCGATGGATTATGATGATCGCGGTTGACTGACTGAGTAACAGGTACTGAATACATTGATCAAGTCACAATTGCTCCTGGTCTCGTCATTCCAAGGCAGTCCATTGGTGTCGCGTCGGACGTACGTCTTTATGCTTAATATGGCTATGGGCTGACTAACTGTCCTAGGCTTTTGGATTCGTTGGTACAGACGGTATCCTTGGGTGACACATCCTTTTTGTCCATAGCTTATGTCTCTTAGTTGATATGTCTTTCTTAGTATTGGACCAGTAGATCTGACCCAAGGTAAGTGAGTTCAGTGCTACTCAATGAATCATCAAGTCCGAGGATGATATCCCAGGTACTCTCTCCCCCGATTTTTCCTCCCTCATTCCCACTGTCACGGACAACGCTTTTTCAACGGGCCTCATTTCTGCCGATCAAATTGCCATCTCCTTTGAGCCCACCAATTCACTTGATGCCTTGAACGGGGAGCTCTCCTGGGGTGGCGTTGACACCTCAAAGTACACTGGCACCATAACCTATGCGTGAGGAGTCATGCTCCAGTTCCACTGTTTTCTCATTATAATCATCCCCTATACAGACCTCTCACCACTACCACCCCCTCAAGGCTCTACTGGGGTATCAACCAAAGCATACGTTATGGCACTTCTACCTCCATCCTCTCGTCCACTGCTGGTGTCGTTGACACTGGTAAGTCTAGTCGTCAAAAAGACAGTCATCACATACTGAGTTACACATAGGAACAACAATGCTCTACATCGCTAGCGATGCCTATAACCGTTACCGCAGCGCTACTGGTGCTGTTATGGATGGCACAACTGGTCTGCTTCGCATCAGCTCCTCGCAATTCTCTAACCTTCAATCCCTCTTCTTTACTATAAATGGAGTAAGTGATATATTTCCTGTTATTGAATATAATTCTAAGGTCCTTGATCAGGCCACCTTCGAGTTTACTGCTAATGCTCAGATATGGCCTCGCTCCCTCAACACTGCCCTCGGTGGATCAGCTAGCAGCATCTATCTGATTGTTGCTGACATGGGCGTGAACACTGGCTCTGGATTGGACTTCATCAATGGTTACGCGTTCCTCCAGCGCTTCTACACTGTATTCGATACTGCCAACAAACGGATTGGTTTCGCCAACACTCCATTTACCACCGCAACTGCCAACTAAAGGCGTAACTAGGGTTGCTTGTCATGGGTTTCATGATCGGAATGATGGGTAAATCGGATGCATACACTTGTAAATCCTGTAACGCAACGAAAAGACCGTCCTGATCCATTCGAAGAATGAGATTTTAAGATAGACATGACCAACGAGTGATTTGATCTCTCTGATGGACAGTTAAACCAAGGTATAGATGAATCGCTGAGCTTGAGGAATTTATCCAGAAAATCCTCTTTCCAGGTGAGTGAAAGAAAGGCTAGCAGACTGCAAGCATCCCTAGGCAGGAATTGAAAAAGGAGACACATTTCTATGTTAATCATGAACAAAATAACCATTGTCAAATTACGCCACACTACCCCTCCTTTTTGAATTCTAGGAGACCATTGCCCTCCTATTCTACTCAAGTGGGTTACCGATTTTCATGTGGTTGTCTGAGGCGTTAGGAGTTGTCTTTTCGACCCACTTTTTGCCGTTCGTCAAAAGGTATAAAGGATGTTGAGAATCGACATTTGAGTTCACGTCCCAGTTCTACATCTCACTCGATCACGCCAACTACAACTATTTATTAAACATGAAGGGCACTTTGGCTTTTGCACTTGCTACTATCCTTGCCGCCACTGCTCCCTCAACAGCCGCACCTGCCTCCAACCCCGAACTTGTTCAGGTTCGTACCCAGTATTTAACTTCAACTCCGGAAACTGATCTTCCATTTTTAGAGAGGCTATTATGACTCGTACCGTAACCACAACTATTACAACAAGGGTCGTTATAATTATTGGGACTACGATAATGACTATTCCTATGGCCATCGGGATAATTATTACTACGGCGGGGGGTACTATGGTGGTGGCGGGAACGGTGGGAATGGCGGTAATGGAGGAAACGGAGGGAATGGTGGGAATTCGTACTGGGGCGGAAGTGGTGGTAATGGTGGTAATGGCGGTAATGGCGGCAACGGTGGAAATGGAGGTGGTTATGGCGGGAGGTGGTAAACGAGCCGTGTCTATTATTTACCGCCATTCTCTAGAATTGAAGCATGTCAAACGTTTGTTATGTCTTTCCTACTCAGTTGAGTTGTGAACCAATAATTCATCATTCATGTACCTCTACGAAACTGTTGGGGGACATCTCTGCCAGCCCCAGCCACCATTAAATTTCCATTGGAAGGGATAAAAGGGATGCATGTACACATATTGTCTTGAAGCACCCAGCTTCAGTAATCCCCGATTGCACTCTATTGTCATACTCTATCTATGGCTGATTATTCGATTATGAAATTTCTCACCTCGCTGCTATCCTTCACGTTGATCACTCAACAGCTGCGCCTAGTTCGAACCACTCGCTTGTCCAAGGTTCGTACTGCTTATCACCCACCTTCGCCTCCGGAAACTGGTCTCTTTCATGTTCAGAGGGGTTACTCCAATTCTTATCGCGACCGATACTACCACCACAAAGTACATTGTCATTATTGGGATGACGACAATGGTGGTCACGGAAAGTACTCCGGTGGTGTTTGTAATGGCGGTAACGGAGTGGTGGATGTGGTGAAGGGCGTAACGTGTCACAGAGGCAGGTAGTCAACTGGTTCGTCGAGTGCAATTCCGACGTGTTCCATTTTAGGCAAAACGTTACAATATCGAACTTTCGGTTATTCAGCGTTAATGTGTTCTTCTTTCAGTCCAGTGCGTCTGGCGATTGCAAAATCCACTGGCAGTTGCGATAATGGCAGCGATTTCATATTCACCTCGATTTCAGTAACGTCAACTTGGTGGCTCTTCAATATCACAATATATGAACATGTTCTGAGCAACGGCTCGTTGTCAGTAATGCTGCGGTCCGAGGCAGGCGCACCAAGACATGATAGCCTCCGTTGCATTTAGGCTTCACAAGGATACTCCCCGTTAAATCCGAGATGTCGCTCCCCTGCTGAGAGGCAGGCAGCTGCACTCATTGATCATCTGCTCGTACCACGTGTTGAGGTAGTGCGCTTCTCAATACAACAAAACTTCTATCTGAAGATACTTTATTCGATGCTGTCACTCCCCGCTCTGACCACTGTTCAGGATTACGGTTTTCCTATCCGTTTAACCGAAAGAGCACTCGGCGTCGCGGATAAATCGAGCGCATAGATAAGTAGACCTTGTGGCTATCGGTCTAATCGCCCTTGCACTCGGATAGTGTATCATATGCAGACCCAATCGAACGAATCGTACGGCGACACGCCTCATCTACAGTACGCAATCAGAGAGAAAATCAAATCTAGTTGTCAGGTGTCTGTGGCCCTCATTCCATAAATTTTCTTAGAATGTCCGCTCACGTTCACGCTTGGTCCTGATTATGGTGGACTCAATGTATTCGTGTCTCGTTGTATGTCCGGATAGTCTTCTAACCCCACGTTCCATGTGAAGGACATCTCCAAAGCCTATAAAAGTGAACAGAAAACACAGATTCTTTTACCGCCTAGCCATCTCATCCTTTTCTCGGGCAATATGTTCGCTGCTTCTTCTCTACTGACCACTCTCCTACTCGCTCTGGCAGTTTCTGCCAACCCGATCGTCGTTCGCGACTCCCCTGTGAAGTTGCCCCTTGCTAGGCGACTCAATGTCACCAGCGTTCACAATCTCGTCCGCCATGACTTGGCTCGTATTAAACACCTTCGCGCTCGCGCTGAGGCTTTGTCCAAGGGGGTTTCACCTGACGCCTTCTCATCCGATTCCATCATCGATGAACCGGTCGACAACCAGGCCGTGTCTTATATCGCGTCCATCGGTGTAGGTAGTCCCGCTACGACGTGTAAGAATGAAGCATTTTCTTTCGTTGGAATGGCTGATCCTAGTATTAAATGGATAGACGAACTCATAATTGACACTGGAAGGTGAATTGCTTCTTTGGTGAGCATATTGCGAACAGCTTATGTGCCCCCGTAAGCTCGAACACCTGGATCGGCGCCGGAACTCCTTACCGTCCTACCAGTACCAGCTCCGAGACATCCAACAGTGTGGTATGTGTACTTTAGTCGATCTTCAGCTGATTAATTTTCATTGTTCTTAGACCGTCACCTATGGATCCGGAGCCTTCGCTGGTAAAACAACGATGGATTATGATGATTGCGGTTGACTGACTGAGTAACAGGTACTGAATACATTGATCAAGTCACAATCGCTTCTGGTCTCGTCATTCCCAGGCAGTCCATTGGTGTCGCGTCCGTCGTACGTCTTTATCCTTAAATCGCTATGAGCTGACTAACTGTCCTAGGCTATTGGCTTCGATGGTACTGACGGTATCCTTGGGTGACACATCATTTTTGTCCATAGCTTATGTCTCTTGATTGATATGTTTTAATAAGTATTGGACCAGTAGACCTGACGCAAGGTAAGTAAGTTCAGTGCTACTCAACGAATCAAGTCCGAGGGTGACATCCCAGGTACACTCTCCCCCGATTTCTCCTCCATCATTCCCACTGTCACGGACAACGCTTTTTCCATGGGCCTTATTTCTGCCGATCAAATTGGCATTTCCTTTGAGCCCACCAGTTCTCTTGAGGTCTTGAACGGGGAGCTCGCCTGGGGTGGTGTTGACACCTCAAAATACACTGGCACCATAAACTATGCGTGAGGAATCATGTTCCAGTTCCAACGCCGACTGTTTTCTCATTGTAATCATCCCTATAAAGACCTCTCACCACTACTACCCCCGCAAGGTTCTACTGGGGTATCAACCAGAGCATACGTTACGGCACTTCTACCTCCATTCTCTCGTCCACTGCTGGTATCGTTGACACCGGTAAGGTCTAGTCATCATCCAGTCGTCACATACTGAGTTACGCGTAGGAACAACATTGCTCTACATCGCTAGCGATGCTTTCAGCCGTTACCGCAGCGTTACTGGTGCTGTCATGGATGGCACGACTGGACTGCTTCGCATCACCTCCTCGCAATTTTCTAACCTTCAATCCCTCTTCTTTACGATAAATGGAGTATGTGATATATTTCCTATTATTGAAAATAATTCTAAGGTCCTCGATCAGGCCACCTTCGAGTTCACTGCTAATGCTCAGATATGGCCTCGCTCCCTCAACACTGCCCTCGGTGGATCAGCTAGTAGCGTCTATCTGATTGTCGCTGACGCGGGCGCGAACACTGGCTCTGGATTGGACTTCATCAATGGTTACGCGTTCCTCGAGCGCTTCTACACTGTATTCGATACTGCCAACAAACGGATTGGTTTCGCCAACACTCCATTTACCACCGCAACTACCAACTAAAGGCATAACTGGAGTTGCTTGTGTCATGGTCGGAATGATGGGCAATCGGTTGCATATATATGTACTTGTAAATCCTCCTGCCGTAACGCAACGAAAAGACCGTCCTGATCCGTTCAAAATATGAGATTTACAGATGGACGCCTTGATATGAGCATATCCAATGATTGAATTGATCTCTATGATGGCAGTTGAACCAAGGCATAGACCAATAGCTAAGCTTGAGGAATTCATCCAGAAGATCCTCTTTCATAGACGTGCCTGACCGTTATGAGTATATCTACTAGTAGAAACCAAGGTTGGTATGTTCGAGTCAGCGCTCTACACACCCTGACAAAGGATCGAGATTGGTAACCTCCACCACTCGAATCAGCTTGCTCAGTAGAGATATTGAGATTCACGAAACAGCGGTCCACGCTATGCATTGCGAGGCAGGTTGGCTTGCCAGAAGGCTTATATATAAGTACAGAATGACCGTGGCGGAGTTAGAAAAACTGGAATTTTCTTGCTCACTTCGTTTATGATGCCTCCCAAGGACCAGAAACCAACTGGTATTCCAAGGAACCCAATAGGAAATCGAACTCTAATTGAATCATATGCAGGTGGAGTGCTCGTACTTTCAAGCTCTTCGATCGAATTGTTCTGTTCTAATTAATTATTAGCTCTTCCGGCACGTACCCGCCTTTACTTTTCTCTCGCCGTCTGTGCTGTAGCCCTGGCCGGCATCGTAGTGTCTGACAAGCTGGAAGAAAACCTTCCCAAAAAACCTATTCAGAGACAATAAACGTGTCTAATGGTGATGCATGTTGTCGGGGATGTAGGATATGGGTTGTATGTGTAATGCTCATCAATCCTTGTACAAATGTGGTATATACTGACATGCATTGTAGTGACCGTGTTTGAATAGTGATGTTTGCCATGTTTGCGACCTATGTGTAAGTTGCTGTGAACGTGTATGGTGATCGAGGATTTGTGCTCGGTCGTCGTACAAGTGGTTCAAGCGGATGGCGGTCAATCTCTGGCACGTACATCGGCTGTGGCGATGGTATCCGACCTGTTTGGAGTAGATGTGGATTTGGCAGATAATCGGGTGCCTGTGCCATCCCACGCGTTCTCCCTGCTCCAGACCCAATTCCTGCCGCATCGGCGGTGAGATTGTCCTTACTACCCATTGCTGTATATGGGTCTTCGTTCGGAGTGGGAATTTTGTACTCCCAACTTCGTTTCTCCCAGTCGGGTACCATGTCCTCCCTCTCCTGGCCTTGCGGGCGCCGGCATATGACTGCACGCAGAAAACCCCACCACGCGTCGAAAAATACGATTGCGAGCGTTGAAACGCCGATGAACGTAATGCAGATCACAACGAGACCGATGATTTTCCACTGCTTCGCGTCACTATGTGGTACCGCTTCAGCGTCGGTCGGTGTGTTTGGTGGCGAGAAGGCAGTCGCAGCCGGGCCCGCTGTGGAGGATGACGAGGTCGTGTGTGGTGGTTCGCTTGTTGGCGTCGGCGGAGGTTGTTTCTGCTTGGTAGTATGAGTAGCTGTTGAGGAGGTTGTGCTCGCCGTAGATGTGGTGGATTGTGACTGGGACCCTGTGTGCGAAAGAAAAGGGTTGTCAAAGGGCCCGCCGTATGACGTTGTGGTTGTTTCATGTCCCGGGAAGGTCTCGTAGCTGTAGCCGGCGAGCGTGGTCGACCCGTAGAAGATATCGTCGTCTATGATGTCGATGAGCTCTGGTGGGTCGTGCTGGCGGGGATTGAGTGGATGGGACTGGGCGTGGACAATGAGGAAAAAATTGAAGACAACGAAAGTGAGAGATGAATAGTGCGTGCGCATAGCAGCTGTGTGTCAAACTAAACTGTCGACCTCCAAAAGTCTATTGCGATCACGTGTAGCGTGCGCCACTATTTATCGACGATCGAAGCCAGGAGCGACCAATCGGCACTCTGGCGACACATCTCTCTAAACGAGCTACCCGCCGTGCTCATCAAATCTTTCGGAGGCCCAAACTCCACAACTGCTCCTTTGTCCAGCAAAAGCACCCTGTCATAGTCCATGATTGTTTTAAGTCGATGAGCAATTGTAATGACGATTGCGTTTTTGAACTCTTCTTTGATTGTGCACTGGATCTGCAGGATTGGATTAGATTAGGCGTGGTCCATCGACGCGTTATGTGTATACCATATCATCTAGATTGGTGTCAATCTGGGAAGTGGCCTCGTCCATGATGATGATATTTGTTCTCCTTAGAATGGCACGTGCAATGGACAAAAGTTGCTTCTCGCCTGCACTTAACGAATTTGGAGTGATGGATATGTCCAGCAGACTTTTCTGTTTTCCAGAGGGCCTGTAATCTATAAGGCGCGATAAATGACATCTTTCAAGGATTTCGAGGCATTCCCCCTCGGTGTGTTCGTCGAGAGGATCAAGATTACTTTTTATCGTCCCAGAAAAGAGAGCAACGTCTTGAGAAATGATCGTCTGCACCTGATTGAGCACAAACGTCGCACTGTTCCAATAATCGCTCACTAATCGGGTCCTTAAATCCTCGAGCCCTATCTTAGTGATGTCAATGCTGTCAATGCTACGGGCACATTAGAACCATGAAGGGGACAATAAAATGGAGCTCACTAGATCTTGCCACCAGCTGGCTCAATTATTCGAAGGAGTGACAAAGCCAAAGTAGATTTTCCTAAACAAAGAGGATGTCATGGTTCTAATCCTCAGCAAGATTAAACTCAACGCCTACCTGAACCAGTTCGGCCAACCTGCATCATTGTCAGCACGGTACGGATAGAAAAATTATTGTAACATTACGACACCGATCCTCTCACACGGCTTGACGGTGAGGGATATTCCTTTGAGAACTGGCGGAAGATTGGGTGCATAACGCACTACCAGGTTCTCAATCCTTAGGTCTCCCGAATTGGATGGCCAATGTGCTGGAGGGCGATTTTTCTCTACGATAGCTGGCGCTTCCTGAGGGACGTCAAGATACTCGACAACACGTTCAACGCTATTGAAGTCTAATTCAAGCTGTGCCATAACCCTATTTTGTGTGAGACTCATAAGCTCAATACAAGAATCATCAAAGGCGTACTTGACCAGCTGCCGACTTGCTTCTGCGAATATACCGGCTTGCACAATGACAATAGCCGTGGAACCATTCGTCACTTCTGACCACAGAGCGAATATTGTTGCAGTGAAGACAACGACTGATCCCAAGCCTGGATTATATGTATATTGAGTGCCATTCGGTGAACGGGAAGGCATTACAAACAGTCGTATCTCCATCGCAGCCAAGCATTCACAAGCCACTGTACGACATAAGCATCATGCTGCTCGACCAAAGGAAAAACTCACATAAACGTGGTCAAAGGATTGACATTTGTCAATCTGTGATACAGTTACTCCAAATACACATATGAGTGATGAAACAGAACAACAAACCTTCCGATAGAACTGATTTTGATATCGCTGCTCCATTCCAAACGCACGAATGTGAGACATCCCTCGCAATAGTTCATCGTATCCCGCAAAAGTCGGTGACAGCGAGATTGACTCTAGCCGCCTTAGATCTCGCGACGCCCGGATATACGGTGGCGCAAGGCGTACGTACAGCCATGCAATAAACAGAGCGAAAGGTGCGAAAGACGGAACAACAACTAGTATCACAACGAAGGATGCCAGAAAATTCAAAACCCCAGACAAGCAGGCCCTGGCTGAGTTCATAAGCTGTTGATCAATCGTATTGACATCTGTCGTGAATCGATTGAGAATACGACCGATAGGAGTGATGTCAAAGAAACGCGCAGGGGCACGGGTAAGTCGTTTGAGGAGTGCGATGAACAGTGATCGCGAGGCTTGAAGACTGGCATAGTATCCAAGACCGATGGAGAAGAGGACGGACAATGCGCCCATGGATGAGATGTAGAAGTATACCATTAGCCATGGCTTCACGTCAGTGTTGGGAGAGGGGAAATCCGACCATGGGTAAAAGAATACTGATGTAATAGCATTGTCTGACTCGTAAGCTTCGCCCCACTGGGCAAGGAAGACCTAAAGGTATTAGGTTATTAACCTGGCATTGAATACAATGGAATACCAACTTGGTTTAGTATGTTGATAGAGAGAAAGAAAAGCATCAATGCGATAGTAAAGACCCAGGGCAATATCCCAGCGGCGCGAACGTAAGTTAGATAGGCACTCAATGGGACACGACCTTCCGCTCTCCCTTCAACTTCAATCAACTTTCCGTTCCCAGTCCCAGTCCGCGGTGAAAATTTGGCATCTGAATTCATGGGTCCTCCGTCGTTGTGAGCCTCATTTTTCACAGATTCTGGAGGATCTTCATGTTCGATGACGGCCTCGAGCAAACCCTGGTCTCTCAATTCTCTAATAGAACCTTGTCTCAGTACCTTGCCTTTGGAAAGTTCGACAAGATAAGAGGCTGCAGGGAGACACAGGCGGACATGATGGGTCACGAGTATGATAGTACGACCATGAGCCAAGGGACTAGCAAAACAATTGTTCAACAGGTGCTGAGCAGTATGCATGTCCACTGCGGCTAGGCTAAAGGATGATCTGTAATTACGTGTTGAAATATGAGGAATGGTATCAGGCTCACGGGTCATCAAGGAGTATGCACTGTGAGAGAGATGATTAGTTGGGCAGTAACTCAGAAGTCGGAGGAATACAAATTCACGGTTGCTGGAGAATACATGGCGCGAGCAAGGGAGACCCGCGCCCTCTGTCCCCCAGATAATGTAATCCCCTTTTCTCCGATTTCTGGGCGCAAAGAAACAGATGTCAGCCAATGTTCAGCTGATTATTCAGAACGAGAAGAGCTCACCAGTCTGGTCACCAGCTTCCAGCACCTGTAAGTCTTTGAGGAGTGCGCATGCCTCAAGAACTGCTTGGTAACGAGCTGCATCAAAACTATATGTTGCACCATAGATGATATTTTCCCGGATAGTTGCATGTTCCAGCCCTGCAATCCAAACTTAGCTAGCTGTAGAACAAGAGGGCAGACTAGATAATCCCAACACGAGTTCTGTCCACAATAGGCCACTCTATGGTTCAACTTGTTCAGGATGACACTCCCGGAAGTGCAGTGCATCTCTAGATTCTGATGAATTGGCAAATGTATCGACTCTTTCTCTGCTTACCTCCAAGCATCGAAAGAAGCAAAGCACTCTTTCCAGATCCTGTAGGCCCGCTGACAAGCGTCAACTTCCCTTTGGGAAATGTGATATTCAAAGGTCCGAGTTCGAAACAAGCGATAGATGGCTCAGCTTTAGGCATGGATGGCCATTCAAAGGTTGCGTTTGAGAAGCCAGTTTCGGTATTCAAGACGACGGGAGTAGCCATGAATGATGAAGCCCACTCAGGTACCTCACTTTCCTCAAGGAAGCTTTCAATACGCTGCATAGACACATAGGCTATCAAGTGAAATCAGACATGGCAGTGTACGCTGGATATTTTTGCTTCACCGTGCAACAACGCGAAAATCTGCTCAGGAAGAGCTGTCATTGGTTCCTGAAGTTGTGCGAAGAGGGCAATTGACGTAAAAGCTTTTGAAACGGTAAGGCGCTCCTGAGCGATAACAGTATAACACAAGAATGAAGTGAGAGCTGTCGCAGAAGGCATCCATGTCCTACATACATATGAAAGTCAGCAAGCAGTTGCTTCAGCCATTGATAAACTGCGTGCACCATATAAAGGAAATAAGAACATCGACTATATTTTGTTTTACACGCCAACTTAGTTCAGTCTGTCGGGAACTTTCTGCCTTTCCCGCCCAGTGGTGATCTGAAAGTACCTCGTATGAAGGGGTCATCATCAAGGCAACACAGGCTTTCACTCACCCCATCCATAGAATTTCAAGATTCGGATGTTTTGGAGCAACTCGTTCACGACGCTCATTCTAAAGTCTCTTGCCTTCCATGACGATCTGGTCACCTATTTCCATTGTAAATCGCATGATTAGCATTGTAAACTTAAACTTATATTGGAGCGCACCGAGATATTATAAGTTGCGAGAGGATAATTGAGGGCGTAAGTAACAACAATAACTGCGACTCCAGAAAGAGCGCTCCACCCTAGAATTCTGGGAAAAGATGTAATGAGAGGGGTGCTGATCATTTATTGGGAGACCTCACTGATACAAAAACGCCAGTGCGATGGTAAGACGGACTGGTGAAGTGAATACTCCAGAAAAGTTCCAGAACCTCTGTGCGACGGTATACGCGTCTCCCCTTGAGAAAGATTGCATTAATAGGACATTTGAACATACGCATGAAACTAACTGCATAAGATTAATAATCTTCCCAAGGTCAGCGCTCTTGTTGTCCTCCCCACCAACATGACCACTGAGGTCTTGACGTATCAACGACTTGTAATGTATGGCACAGAACAGCTGACCACGGGTGCGCTCGTAACATCGACGCGTGTGCCATACTTGTAAATGTCCACCTGAGCTTGCGAGAGATGTGTTAAAAAGGTCATCAATGTCCAGAAGTAAGCGGTCATCCTTGCTCCATGATGTCCACCTGAGCTTGCGAGAGATGTGTTAAAAAGGTCATCAATGTCCAGAAGTAAGCGGTCATCCTTGCTCCATGATCATCCGTGGTAAGTACTGCCAAAATCTCCTTCAGCGCATAGGAGGGCACAAAACCTTCACCATATCTAGAATGAGCGTGATCTATGAATAATCAAAGTATTGACTGACCGACAAAAGCTTTCCAAAGCTCAAAAAGGACATCGAGAATCAAATCCAAGGAGTTGGAGACGAGAAGAAAGCGGAGTAACGAATGAGAAGGATAGCTGACATTAAAAGGTCAATATAAATGTTCAAATATCCATGGATCACATAATTATTCACAGAGATCTATATTCCAAGCATTTTTTGAATATGTTTTTGTGCTGGAAGTAAGGGGAAAGAGTCCACACGTCATCATCGTTAAGAGTCCGTTTCATTGCAAGGTCAAAGATAGGTTCCACAAATGAAAAATTGCACCACGACCAGAAGGTCGCGTCGTCTTCTGGACACGTAAGATTCACAGACGGTATCTGTGGAGAATGGATGTTAGCTTTTTGGGAATATGTGTCATTGGAGTTGATACATCTGTGGGTCCTGCGACATTGGGCGCGACCTTCATCGCTTGCAAAGGGAAAGTTCCTGCGATACAGACGAAGATTCCCGGAACAAGCATTCCTACCACGTTATATACCATTGAGCGGCTTGACTCTTCAGTTTTCATGAGACTGAAACCGATTTCTCCGAGATAGAAAAGGATATGGGTTGCGGCAAAAGCAATGAAGAACAGAGGGGCCGTGGTAGGAGGCCTCATGGCTGCCACAAAAGATACATAAGACTTGACAGAAGCATGAGTACAGGAAGTCCTTGAACCAGTCAAAAGAAACATACCCAGGACATGAACGCTAACAGAGCTCTGAAAGTATACTCTATGTCTTTCACAACGATGCCGTAGACAGTACACCCAATCCATCCAGCCGACGCAACCAAGGCGACGATACTCAATGCTCGAGTCCTTTCAATTAGAGTCATCACTCCAGCCGTACATTGTGTATCCATAACTTCCTCAGGTGTGAGGAAGTTGCGAAACGGGCCACAGATTGCATCCAAGACTCTTTTAACAAACTTTGGCAATGGAATGCATATAGCTCTTACTATTGCAGTAAACACTGCAAAAAAGATGAAGCTGGTTGGTATTATCGTGCCAAGAACGAGATCGCGGTATTCAGGAGATGCCCATGGTACAACCTGCGAGTCGGAAATCAACCAGCTGTACAAGGAGGAAAAGGGAAGACCAGACATCTTGTGCGCCCAACTTGACCATAGAGCGTTGTAACAAAATACGTATATGTACAAAGATAAAGCTTGCATGGCAAATACGTAAGGTAGACTAGACGCCACATGCATTCATACGACATGACTTGAAAGATGCAGAGTGACAGTATAGGCAGCAGTGCGTAACTTAGAATATTCTTCGTTGTTGATATTATATATTCGGGATCTATTCATCAAGAATTGTGTGTTGCAATACTCTCTTCATATGCTGACAAGACAAACCCGGAATAAGGGGCATGCGCATTGTATTCTCCAAGTCTTTGATGACCAGAAGGTCCCAAAAATGTAGATATAGTGTAGGATGGGTCTCAGTGGATTGGCATTTGACAAATCCAGATCATTCCACTCCACAATGTGCTCAAACCCTGTGAAAAAGGTCAAATGATCAAAAGGGAAAAAAAGCAAGTAGTCATTCGAAACCCCAGTATCAAAACAGTAGACTTCAGAGTGACTGTCACGATGGTGACAGTGATATCACTTGGCATTTGTCAAGGGCATAATTGTACTTGTACTATCTCGTCCTTCCATCCTTCACCATGTCTTCAAGTCAACCATTTTGGTTTTGCCACGAGGTCAGTATGTCTTCACCTTCCACCAAGACTCAATGAATGACCCCAGTCTGTCTTAGTGCAATGCAGAAATGCGACCTCTCATGGTGGGTCATGGTGGCCATTATCACCGTATCAATCTAATGGACAGCAGGTACCACATCCTGTCTGTGCTTCCTGCCGAAGCGATTTTGTTGAGAAAGTTGGTCCAAATCTCGGTGCTTGTAGCTTCCTATGCTCAATCATACAGATGGAAAATCCTAACGATGATCCACGAGAGTTTACGCACGTTCAAGGCGATTACGATGGAGAAGATTCTTCACCTGATTCCGAAACGTTCTTCTGTACGTACATACAGCTTTTACATTGGTCGCGCCACTCACCTTGGCCATGCAGTCGACCTACGACAATTCGTTGATCGTACAAGAGGACAACGGCCATTATTTCCCCGTGCCGTAGCAAGGAATGGAAATCCCGTACGTCTTTTCTGATTCTGCTTAGCGTTATGCTTGATTGTGTGAATTTAGAGAAACTCGTCCTCCTCCCAATTTCGCTCGGGGGGAGCTGGATGGCGTCAGACAACAGATAGGCTTGGTCCTGATCGAGCGCCAACAATGTCAGAGTGAGAATGGAAAAGCTCTTTTACTCTTGATTTTCATGCATTCTGTAGGTACCTCGGCGACACTAATCGTGCCACCACCGGGGGTATTACAGGACCGCTAATGGCTCAGTACCTGATGGCTGTCCTTGCTCAACATTCTGGAGATGATTTGTTGGCACGCATAGGACTTGAAGATCCCGCCATGACCGGGAGGATGGGAGATTATGTTTTCAATCAGGAAGGTAAAATAATTCATATGCAAGTTTGTTTACTCATTTCTTACACCGCGGTAGCTCTGGATCAAATTATCACTCAGTTGATGAATGAATCTAATGCACATAGACCGGTTCCGGCGTCTGAAGATATTGTATCAAAGCTCCCACGAGAAATAATAGCTATCAAGTGTATGACTTATATTATGTTGGAAGCCGCACAAGCATGCTTACATGTCTTTTTAGCCCCTACACTTGAGAAAGAGTGTGCCATCTGTAAAGAACAATTTAAGCTGGAAACTGAGGATCCGGCTGAACAGATTGTAATAACTCTACCGTGCACACATCCCTTCCATGAGCCTTGCATTCTTCCGTGGCTAAAGTCCAGTGGTACATGTCCTGTGTGCAGGTCAACTGTGTTATCAAAGATCAGATGATGGAAACTTACATCAATGCACAGATATGCTCTTGTAGAACAACCAGATCACCATTCTTCAGATTCAGCATCGGGTTCGAATTTACCTCGTCATCGACCTGCAAGTCCATCTTCAAACCAACGCGGCGGGGTCTCTAGGCAAGAACATGGTTCCCCTAGTATCTGGCAATCTTTCTTTGGTTTCGGACGATCGAGTTCATTTACACATACTCGATCAAATTCAGACCCTACTACACGATCACGTAGTAGTAGAGACGACCACCTTCCAGGTGGCTGGGAAGATGACCTTGACTGATTGTATATCTGGCCAACGGCCATTGAAACTTGTAGATTTATTATCGGATCGGAACTGTGTTTGTATTTATATAGGTACAAGTTTTCCAACTTCAATAATCCACTCAATTGATTGTGGCGGTGGTGAATTGGGTCGTGGCGAAACCAACACGCTTGTTGGTAGTGTCGAAGACAGAGTAGAATCGTTCCAAGAAGGCAAAGCCATTGACGAAGTCAAAGCCTTCGCCGGAATCTGAGCCGAGATCTCCAACAATGAGGTACACATTGTTGTTTGTACCCCCAATAGCCGTATTAAGCGCACGAGGCCACGCTTGAGCATTGGCAGTGAACTCGAACGTTACCTGCGAACGAACATGAGACCCTCGCATGTAAAGGGCTGACTATAAACTTACGCCATTGATCAAGAAGAAGAGACTTTGTAGATTCGCAAACTGATTTGAGGTGAGACGCAATAAACCTGTCGCGTTGTCTTGTACAGCTCCAGTTACAGAAGTATAGCGAGCAAAGGCGTCAGAAGCGAGCAAAAGCAAAGTTGTTCCTAATTTCTATTCGTTAGACCTTGCGCTTTCGGAAGAAATATATTCATAGCAACCTGTGTCGACGATTCCAGAATTTTCAGTCAAAATAGTTGTTCCAGAGCCGTAGCTGATACTCTGGCTAATTCCCCAGAACTCGCTTGCAGGTTGCGTCCTCGTAATAGGGCTGCGTCATAAACCATTAGACCTCGTGTTTCCTACTCTAAAAACCGCCACTTACGCAAAGGATATGTCGCCCGTAAACTTGGAAGAGTCCGTTCCACCTGGGCAATGATATATTAGAAAACGATCCGATGGAAGTAGAATAGTGTACCCCAAGTTATCTCTCCATTAAGAGCTTCAACAGAAGTTGTGGGTTCAAACGAGATGCCAAGTAGATCAGAAGTAATGATTCCAAGAGAGAAAGCATTGTCAGTAACGGTGGGAATAAGGCTGTTCGTTGCGGGCGAAAGAGTTCCTGTAACACAGTAAATAAAAGGTCTATGGTACAAACTCACATTCCGCACCTAAGGTGAGGTCAACTGGCCCAATGCTAAGACAATCAATCAGCATTAGCCAGAGCAGAAATGAATTTTACTTTACCCAATGATACCATCGGTTCCTTCGAAGCCTGACGACTAACCAAATTTATGTTCGATGGAAGGAACGGAGACATGAGTGTACGACTTACCCTTGATGCGACGCCAATCGATTGCCTGGGAATGACGAGACCATTCGCAATGGTCACAGTGTCGGTGAATTCAGTACCTAATGTGCATGATGTGGAATCAGTAGCTGGTTGTGACTTGTTGAAAAACGCTGACCTGAGAAGGATCCTGAACCATATGTCACAGACTAGAGAAGAACATGGACGATTGAACAGAGCACATTATGGCCCAACGTACCACACTGTTTCCAGTCCGAGCACTGGTGCTGGTCTGAACATAGGGCGTTGTAGCTCCAACCCACGTGTTTGAGCTGCCAATCTAAGTAAGACGCAGCAAGTTAGGAATGGATGGAGTACGACCTTCCAGTGTCCACAAGGAGCTCGTCTGAACGACAAGATTAAACTGTTATAGTGGGCTTGAAGAGATTCTTTGACTCACATGTTGTCGCCGGACTGCCCACTCCGACAGACGCAATATAAGTCACCGCTTGGTTATCAACTCGCTCGTCGATAATTGCCCGGGTATGAATATCAGATGCTCCGCTGAGCCTAGCTTCGGCGCTTGCACGCAAAAACTTGGCTCGAGTCACATCGTGTCGTAGTAGATTGTGAGCACTCGTGACATTGAGACGTCTGGCTAAGGGCAACTTGACCTGGGACTCCCGAACGACGATCGGGTTAGCAGAAACCGTCAAGACGAGAAACAGTGTAGACAGCAGGGAAGCAGGAAACATCGCGAAAAGCGTGTCAGGAGGTATGCTGAAGTTCAACCTGTCTTTATAGAAACACCCTATCAAGATAGCATGGTCGACCTGATAAAAATTTCTCACCAATAGACCAGCTGCGCACGACAGTGAGATTATTCGAGATAACTGCAATGGTTCATAAGATAAACCACATGTATCTGTTATAGTACATGTGGGAAGCAACAGATTATTAAGAGTTCTTTCATGCTCGAAGTCAATATGTTATTTCCCATGAACGTCAAAAATAAATGAGGAGCTCACTAGAAGCTAGAAGAGAACTCCGTCTCTGGTTAGTGCATATGAATCATCAAAAGCAAACCGCGAAGCCCTTGACTACGACTTGGCCGTTATTCAAGTAGTTATCGGCCAGCTTCGGTACTCCAGTGTAGGTTGGAGGACTTGGATTTGAAGAAACTTGATTGATGCGCAGTATCGGACTCATGGAAAAATACATGGGTAGACGAGTTTTTTTTTGACATCCAGTGGTGTCCAAAAAAATTCCCAGCGCGTAACTGGCCTTTTCCAGCACGCAGTAGAACGCTTCAAAATTCCCAGGTCATAAATCCCACTGATCACAACAATCCCGAAGGCTTCCTAAGAGACATCGCCTCATGCATAGAATACTAGCAGAAGAAATATTGTCCCACACACCACTATGTAGCTCTGAAGAAGGTATAGTCCAAATGCATGAACAAGATAACCGGAATGACTTCTTGATTGGTGGTTGATAAGCAGTCTCCCAACACATCCCACAATAGACACCCTGCACACAAGGTTTCTAGAGCTTTCCGTTGATTCTGTCGACTGAACTGAGTTTGGGTAACATACTGATTACCTCGTCAGGAAATAATAGGTTGCGCGCCCAGGTTCGAAAGAATGCCCATCTTGAAGTGACGGATATTGAAAACTAGCATTGGTTTTCAAATGGAGACAAAAACGGAATGCCACTTTGAAGTAGATTGATCATGCAATCTATCATGGTGTGAACGAGATTCACGTTGTCACGAACCGAAACCTTACTCTCGTTGGAGACTGAATCGGTCCGGATTCCGAAGCCTTTCTACGTCCGCGCCTAAGACTGCGGAAAAAACTTAGAAAGATCATGATCGTGATTAAGAGATGACCGATGACTAGTGACTAGTGCCACTAACACTAATTTTTTCTCCCAAGCTTTAGGCTTCTAATTCAACTCGGCATATCATGTGCTGTATCAATCTTTTAGACACTCCCACCCATGCGTGTTAAACGGTGCTTCAGCATCACCGTGCGCTCTGTTCTTCTGCGTCACCTGCCATGTTTGTTTGCTATCTCCATACTTCTCCGCTAAATCTTTGAGGAACACTCGCAGGGCACTTACATACTAATATACCCGTGGCTACGGCTAAGCCATAGACTTCCGGCATTATCTTAGATCAGAAATCTTACAAGCCCATGCATCTGACAGATAGGACGGACAATCACTCATGGTCGTCATTTTTAAGCTATGGTTCTTGAACCCTTGATTCAGGATTTCGACGGCAACCTTCTGTAGAATGTAAGTTAATGTCTTTATCCAGCAATTTGGTCAATGTGGTTAATGCCACGAGCCTATGGAGCATTGTGGGTGGGCTTTAGGTGTATGAATGAAGTTTGTTTTTACCGCTGACAACTCCACAATGCGGGGTTTGTACGTTGGGGTAGAGCAGGTGTATGTCAATTGTATTCGTGTGTCCGTTGAAATGGGGACCACTGTGTATCTCTTATGTCTCTGACACTCTCAAGCACGACCTTCAAACTAACGTTGACGTACTCTCTAAAAAGTCCAATGCACATAAGCTCGCTTCACCCTCGTTAAACAAGCTATCCAATCCCAACATTTACTAGATCTTCAATTTGTGGAAATAAAATGAATTCCAGCTACCAGGCTCGAGTTACAAAAAAGGGACATAGCGAATCAAGTAGAAAGTTTCACACAATTATTAAAAACCACGTCGGTGTCCATCTAGGCAAAGCGTACTTTTTCTCCTGGGCGCCCCTCTGAGAGGAGTACAACGGCCTGGCGCGTGATAATGAGCACATGCCAACAAAAATATACAAACTGACTGACATATTTCCCGCTTATCTTCCAGCCCGGTTCAACTTTATCGAGATGTTCTGCTGTCAGATCTCCCTGATCACCCAACCCAACCACGACATCGCTCTTGATCGTGCGTAAACTCGCAATCTTGGGTGCACCCGCGGAGCTGGCCATCGGACCAACCGCAATTTCGAATGGTGTGCTAGCTGGTGCCGCACAGTCGTAGGTAAGTTTCCGATGATTGAGATCGCCTTTGAAGTACACTAGATCGGAACGCGAGAGGTGTAAAAAAAGATCAGGAGCTTCGCTATGCATTTCCCAAAAGGTATAGCCTGTACACCAGAACGGATGTTGTTCGTATACCCATTTGCCTTCTTTTTCGTATTGCTGATGTTCACATCAGATTAGGTGGCGTGGAAATCTCCATTATACGTACCTTCCACCGCTTACCAAGTCTTCTTAGAGACTCCAACTCAGGATCGGTCGCTTTAGGGAACAATTGACCGTAGCACATGGTATTGAGGAGCCATTCCCAGTCCTTTTTGGTGACATCGGATACGAACCACGGATAACGCTTTCCGTGGAAGCGAACCTGTGTGGCGAGACCACTTTGAAGGAGGAAATCCGCTGCAAATATTAAGGTAAGGTCTTGCATGCAGAACAATGCAACTTCCTTACCATAGACGCAATCACAATACAGCTCGAAACCAGCATTATCAAGTACAAAATCAATCCTTCCGCCAGTTTTCTCACGCAATTCTTTAACAGTCTCCCAGAGACGATTGAGGTGGTTTCCAAGAATATTCTTCTCGGTCGCAGCAAGGTGATCACCTCCGGTAGATTGGAGTGATTTGATTTGTTCTTCTGTCATATTGATCAACAGGGACAAATCGGTTGAATTACCCCAAAGGCAGACTGCCATTGAGTTAGCAAGCAGAGTGAGAAGGCAAATCAAGACGACAAACCTTGAGTTAACTCCAAGAACATAAGGCGCTCAGCCTCGAGACGCTCCTCTGGAGAAAATGCTTCTGGGAGCTTGAAGGGTTCAGCGAAACGCATAGACAGCTCAAATACAGCATCGGCAGAACGAGAGAATGTGTCACACTAAGATACGAGTTGTGAGTGAAGCTGAATTCATGGTTTCTGAACCAACCTTTTGCCTGTAAAAGACATCATAGTCACGCCAATGTCGGCTGACACTAAATGCTTCATGCAGGCGACGGTACTTGTAGGCCTCAGCGAACAACCAAGGTGCGTTCATGAAATCCTTTCCTAAGGACATCACAATGACGAGTGCTCATGAAGGAAGGGATAACAGCGATACCTTGGAAGTACTTGGCAATTTCCTTATTCCAGAGGGCAACGTCAGCCTCATTATCATCAATAATGGGTCTCAGCTTGGCGTTGCCACTGAGATCGGTCATGAGTTCACCCATGCGTTCGATGCAAGCGACGAGATCTACGATACGTTCCTCGGAGGACTCCTCGTTGAGAGTGCGGGTGGCATCCTCAATGGCCTTGCCGAGGATGGTGGGGAGCCTGGACTGCATAGTGGCATGGGCGAAGGAGTACTCATGATAGCCGCGATAAGCAGGCCACGGGGGGTTGTTGGGGTCGACGCGGGTAGGAGTACGAGGCCAGGGAGCCTTGATATCGGTCTTGGAGGGGAGATGACCGAGAGAGAGGGTGACGCGGGAGGGAGCTCCAGAGCGAACGATGCCTGTACGGCCATTAGGCTGGGCGGCATGGCCATTGCCATTGGGATGCACGTTTACGCTGGCAGTCGACATGGTGGACGAGAGAATGTCTCACTTCGTTCCCGCTTTTATAATTTTGTAAAAATTTATTTTTTGGCCTACATAACGTATTGTCCAGCAGGCAACAGGCCCCACTTGACGTCATCCCTTCCGCCTCGCAACGTCGGCTCCGCCCGCCGATCACCAGGTAACCACTGCCCGTTCGCTGACCCAGCTGCCTGCCCTATCTACCACCCCGCTCAACGCTCCAACCCCAACAAATCACAGGAAGATTCTTCGCCCAAAGCTTAGCGCCCGTCAACCCCAATGCATCAGAACACATCTCCAACCCCAACAAATCACAGGAAGATTCTTCGCCCAAAGCTTAGCGCCCGTCAACCCCAATGCATCAGAACACATCTCTCACTCAAGTTCGTCCCGACTCGGTCATCAGTTCAAGTGATCTGCTTCTTTTTCTTATCGAGGAAACCGCCGTTTTTTGCCGCTGTTCCGGGCCACACGGACGTATCTTTACGTTTAACAGTTGCTTCTTCTGGTCCGAGTGGCATAACTTTTACATCCAACTTGACGCGATCACGTGAAAGCGCGATTGCTTCTTTCCCACGTTATCGTCGTAGGAATGACGGTGTTTTTGCCGCCGGCAAGCAACTGTAAATGAGCTAAGAGGCTGGGGTAGGTGCGCGTGATGTCTGTATGTGCTGTGTGGGTATGGAGTGATGTTTATATATTTCCTCGCAGAGGTGTTCGTAGCAATTGAAACTGACGTGGTCATCATCGTAGTATGCTCAGAGGGGTAGTATGTTGTGAGTGCGTAGTGTATCTGTGAGGGGGTCAATGTCGATGTGTTCTCTGTACACGGGGTGTCCTTGACCTCTTCAGCTTTGAATCTCCCTTCCTCTTTTCCGTGTTCTCCATTCCTCACTGTCCCTCCACCCCTCCGTCATCCTCCTCCCCCAGCCCTCCTCATCCTCATTGTTTTTGATCGTCTCCTGTCCGCTGTGTTCGGGGTATGCCTTTCTCTCCTGTCCTCGTGAAGACTTCAATTCTTTTTGAGAAATTTCGCTAGGTGCTTCGAGGCCAGCTTGACGCGATCACGTGAAAGGCGCGTTTGCTTATTTCCCACGTTGTCACCTAGGAACCCCACTTGCAACTGTGGTGGTTGTCGGCCACTCTATACGGCCTCGTCCCCTGCAGCCATGTCCGTCCTTGATATTGGCATGAACGACGTGTCTGTCCAGGAACAAGCCATAAGGGATAAACTTGCTAGCAAAGGTATGCGCAGTCTCCGTCTTTGAATCATACGCTTGACGCAGTTTAGACGGACACATAACCGCTTTGAAGACTCAAATCTCCAGGCAAAATGAGGAGATTCAGGAACTCAGGGAAACGTACAACGAGAATCTGAGAAAAGTTCGTTTCTTCGCCTGTGAATACTGACTATTAGCTCATGAGTATCAAGTTGGCATTTCAAAGCAGTCGAGTCGTTGAACTTGAAAACGAACTCAAAGGTCAATCACAGCTGCTCTCTAATGAAAAGCTGGCATTTCAAAATGCAGACCAAACTCTTACCGCTGCTCGTGTGACTATCAAACAACGAGAACTCGACGCTAAGGACCTCGAAATAAAGCTTGGGCAATTAAGCCACCTATCTGACGAGCACAAAGCTCGAGCTGATAAGCTGGCCAAGGATAAAAGTATGTTAGAGGCTCGCGTTAGGGAGCTCCAAGCCACTCTCCCACAAACCCTTATTCCACCTGTCACTCCTCGTCATCGACGCCCTGCACGTTCTCAATCAAGGTCACCTTCACCGTCACGGGATAGAGTTCTTGCCCTCGAGCGCGAGCTGGATGAACTGCGCTCGGCTTTTAAACAAAAGGAGGCTGACGCCATGGCCGCTAACGAAAAGGCTGCACGAGCGCAAGAAGCACAGGTTCGCCTCGGAAACGAGAAAATCGCAATCGAGAGGAGGACAGAAAAAGAAATTGGAGAGCTTAAAGCCGCTTTGGATGAAAAGGAAGACGAAATGCGAATAAGAACCACGGACGCTGAAGTGTTCTATCAGAGAGAAAAGGAGCTAGAAGAACGCATCGATGCCGACGAAGCAAGACATCAAGCAATTATAAAGACACTACAAGATGATATGGTCAAAGCCAGAGAAGAAATCAAGCGGCTTGGAAAAGACCTTGTACACGCGCAGAGCAGACAATCGGAGCTTGTTGCTGATAAGGAAATGGCATTACAGGAGTTGAAGAATTTCCGTCGGTATGTTCCATTAATCCATCACTAAACGAATGCTAGCTCACTCAAAAGTGAAGGTCCACATCGGAAAAACCCTCAGGCACAGACGGGAACGCTATACAGATTGACAACGACACGGCACAGATTATTGAACGACTTTTGACTGCCACCACTCGACTTCGCACCGAGCGAGATAATCTCGGAGCAGAGCGCGACAACCTTCAGACTAGACTAGACTTCTTGCAGGCAGAGTCAAAATTCGAGCTTGATGCTCTTAATGCTAAGGTAGCAATGACAGTGGCATCAGGTCCTGCCCAAAACTCTACCGACGACGATTCACGCGCCAAAACTGATTCACTCAATACACTCTATCGTGCCTCCCTGCACGAGAAGAGTTTCGAAATTCGTCGTCTGGGTCTTGCCGTGACGAGCTGTAGCATTGTTATTCAACATTTCAAATCAGAGGCAGAAACACCGAAATTCGTCGTCTGGGTCTTGCCGTGACGAGCTGTAGCATTGTTATTCAACATTTCAAATCAGAGGCAGAAACACTTGCTCTTTCTGCGTTCAATGCCTGCGCCACTCGCGACGAGGCGTTAGAGAAACTGGAAAAGACCCGTGCCGAGATGTGCGAGTTGCTTCACAAGTTGCAACAAATGGAGCTGAACATGGACTTCCTCAAGGACAACTCTCGCGAAGTTGAGGAACTCCGCACTGAGCTAGAAGCTAAGAATTCGGAACTCGAACAGACGATAGCTGCCGTTAAGTCAGCAGAGGAAGGGCAAGAATTTTATAAGAAACAATACGACAATGCCGAATCGCAGCGTAGCTCTCTAGCGCTTGAGATCACGAATATCAACAATGAGCTTTCCATAGCCAAAGAGGAACTCAAGGCTGCTGAGACGCGCTATACTGAACTTCAGACCTACCAGTTCGAAGCTATGTCGAAGACAGATAGGATGAAGATGCTGCAGAGCGAGTTAAAGGAAGAGCGTGCACGTGTAGGACGGCGAGACGAACATATCAATATGCTTCAGCATGATATTGGACGCATGGAGACGACCTTACTACTTCAAGAGGACCGTCTGAGCGAAATGACAACCGAGATCGATGCCATGACTGCCGCAAAGGATGCCATGGTGGATGACTGTGCGGATGCACGAGAAGCGAGAGATAACGCATTGACACGTCTGGAGGAGATGGAGATGGCTATGGAGTTACGGGCAGAGGAAGGAAGTCGAACAGTGGAAGCCCTTATTGAGGTGCTGATTCAGGCAGTCGGAAATGCTCGAGATAGACTGAGGGTAGAAAGGGGATCGGCGAAGGAAGCTTTGGAGTTACTGGAGAAAGACAGAGTAATATCGAAGATGACTCGGGAGATGGAGGCTACGGAGGAGGCAAAACAGCTCACAATTGCACTGGCAGTTTCACAAGTTGGACTCAACAGGTTTTGGATCATGTTCAAAACCTTGAGGCGAACAATGTTCAACTTCATCGCGAGGTTGTCGCTCAACGTGATGACAGGTTTTGGATCATGTTCAAAACCTTGAGGCGAACAATGTTCAACTTCATCGCGAGGTTGTCGCTCAACGTGATGACATGGACCGCGATTTACATGACAGTGGAACTCTTGCTCAGCAGCTCGAGGCCCTGCAGGCCCAAGTTGCTATTGCCTCACTTGACTACTCCGACAGAACTGTCGAGTTCCAACGTCGCATTCAAGATCTCGAACAGGCCTTATCTGCAAGTCAAGCAAGCCATGACGCAGCCATTGCTGAACTAAATGAATCAAAAGAGCAACTCTCGGCAACTTTGCAAGAGACACAGCGCTCTCTCACAGAAAATAGCTCTGGCGAAGAAATGAAGAACCTTCGAGAACAATTCGCGGTGCAACTTGCGGAAGCTCGGATTCAGATATCCGAATCTGAAAGGGCACTAGAAGGAATGCATGTTACTCATGCGACAGTGAAAGAAGAGCTCCAAAAAGCACTAGAGGATGCCAAGAGTTTGCGCGAGCAGCTGGACCAGGGAGCGGTCCGAAGTCTCCAAGATGCAGCTACCCGCCAAGACGCCGCGACTCAAAAGGAAGAGGAGATTTCATGCTTACGGGCCGATTTAGTAAATGCTCGGTCGAAACAAGAAATGGCGGAGGCTGCTCTGAAGGAACTAAAGACTGCTTTCAATCGTCTGACAACAGAACTCGATTCAATCAAGGCACAACATCAGGAAATCCTCACTCAGTCTGCTGAAGAATACACCTCAATTCAAAGAGATTTGGAAGGCAAGCTTGCTGACATACAAGCTCGACTAGATGAAAGGTCCCACGAACTCGATGACCTCGTGCAAGAAAGGCTTGAAGCGAATCGCAAGCTGGAGGAGGAAGTGGCCAACCAGATTGCAGACAAGGAGCGTCATCAGAAGGAACTCGATGCTGCCCATTCACAGCGAAAGCATGCCGAGTCTTCCCTCGCACAGGTGCAGGAGGAGATTGAGCTTACTCGAACTGAGCTGCAGCAGTCTACGGAGCGAATTCGTTTGTTACAAGACGAGAAACTTTCTCTGCAAGAGGGGATCACAACGCTTGAGGCCGAGATTCAAAAGTCCATCTCTGTGAAACGATACCTAGAAAGCCAGGTCAAAGAGATGTTCGTTCGATATTTGCGTCTAAAATTATCTTGCAAGCTGACATGTTATCTCATTCTAGCGAGGGTAAGATTGCCTCTCATGCTGATGAACTCGAGCAGGTTCGGGCAGAACTAGCTCGTGCTGAAAAGGCAGCAAATACCGCTGAGGTTAATTTCAGTCTGCAGGGTGCGCAACATAAACGGGAGATGTCAGAGTTGAATCACCAGTTGGCTGCTCTTCGGGCTCAACCCAACCTTCAAAGTGCTCTTGCTGAACTTGAGGAGCGCAATGACGAGATGGAGGAGCTGCTTAGGAAGAAATGTGTTGAGATTGAGGAGAACGATGATCGTGCACTCGAGTACGTCTCTTTTGTCAGTTTCAAATGTCAACTCAATTTCGGTCCATAAGGATGTTGAAGGAAAACAAAAAGCTAGCAAGCAAAGTTGAGTCATTGACTCGAAAGGTGCAAACTCTCCAAACAAAGTTGGTAGCTGCGAAAGCGTCAATACCAGCACCTGTCGAAAACCCTACAAATATTACGCCCCAGCCCTCAATACAACCCTCGAGTCTATCGAAAACTATTGACGACCGCCCTAGGTCAGTCACATTGACCAACACCAGCATCCCCTCTGTGTCAGCTGCTTCTGTCCCTGTGGTATCGGCTTCCCTTTCCTCTGTCCCTTCACTTGCTCCGTCATGTGCTTTACGAGCGCCTTCTCATCGGGCCGTATCGGGGCCATCTGCGTTATCTCGCCCCAGGACTCCGGATGAGAAATCGATGCAAAACCCTCCGGCGGTTTTCAAAGTAAAAACACCTGAACGGATCTCATCTCCTCCTACTGAATCAGCGTCATCAAGCACTGGAAAGAAACGCCGCGCTCCTGACGACTTCGAAGCCTGCGAGAGCCTGCCTCCTCAAGGCTTTACAACTGAATGTGTGCCAAGTACAGAATTGAGCGAGCATACTACTACCCCACATCGACGCCGGATGCTGAGTGGGCTGCAATCTGGTTTTACCCCAGTACGAAATAGATCCCGTCCCGTGGTTTCTATGCCTTCACCAAAGCGCTTAATGACGATGAAGTCTGGTGAGCGACCATCTCCAGTGATAACGGATGTGACGAACAGTCCACGAGGTCAATCTTCAAAAACGAAAAGGAGCTGGTTGGGAAAGATTCGAGGTGCCCAGTCCACAAGCAGTAGGCCTGTGGATAGCAAACCGAGACTAGACCGAGAGACTTCGTAGGGTTTCGTGACTCGTTGCACTGGACTTTAATAGCTATTCTGCCTGCACATTTGTATTCCTAGGCATTGCATTTGAATTTGTTCCTGATTTTTGCATCCATCAATTCTCATGACGTTACTGTCACGGGCGTTTAGAAGTTTGTCACCTTGGCAAAAACCATCTAGCCTCATCTGTTGTCTGCTCATCCATGTTTCGAAGACATAACAATGCTATCTTCTCAGATCTTTCCGTAGACTTGCGAGATAGAGATGACTGGAAGGTTGGGCCTCTCCGGGTGATGGAGTATCCTCAGAATATCACCGCTTTTGCGAGCGAACCAATTTCTGGGCTTCTCGCAGTCGGTATGTCTATCCCTTGTTCTAATTAAATTACGTACTCATAAGATCCATTTGTCTATCAGGCACTGTCAGCGGCGCAATTCATCTGTACGGCGGGCCAGGAGTTGAGACAAGGTTGATCACTCCCGATTTTGTTCGGGTGAAGTTCCTTCAATTCGCACTGTCATCTTTTCAACTAGTTTGCATTGGTGAGTATACATATACTGTAGCTCGTAAGACCTAATCTAAGTATATCAGATGACACAAATATATTGCATGTCTGGGACCTCACAGCTCTTGGTAGACCCAAATTAGTAGCATCGGCGAGATTCGATGCAACGAAGTAAGGAATCCGTTCTGTAAGAGCAGAGGAACTTAGACTCGCACAACTAGCTCTCTGACACTTTCTCCGTCCCATTCACACGTTCGTTTCCTCGCTCGAGTTTTGGCGTAATTGAGTTCATCCTGGCAATCTTAGGCTTTCCTCGCTCTCAAGAACGGAGAGATAAGGACATATGACCTCGTTTGCCTACGCAAGTCTCCGTACAGCATACCAAATATGTGGAACCTCTACCAAGAAAAGCTCAAAGCCAGTGGGGTATACCACATGTACAACGTTGATTCGTAGGGCTTGCTTTCGTTTCTTTGGTTTGCTTCTTGAAGCCCCTCTAGCCAGGTATCTGTAGATGTACAAATTCATCCAAGGGATTTGAACCAGCTTTTTGTGGCATATGCGGGTCTGCTTATCATTATCCCGATCTTCAAATAGTTAATGGCAATTCTTAACAATAGGCGGCGTAGTTCTTACAGACCTTGTGAGCCGAAGTTAAGTTGCATTGAATGATGCTTAACATTGACAGACGGAACGTGCAACCCTTCGGACTTATGAGCTCGTAGTGCCACCTGGAGCACCAGGCGGTTTGCTTAACATTGACAGACGGAACGTGCAACCCTTCGGACTTATGAGCTCGTAGTGCCACCTGGAGCACCAGGCGGTTTTGGATACGGTGATCCAGTGAGTTTTGTAAACAGAAGCAGACAAAAACTTACTTTTCCCTCTCCAGGATCTCCTTACGCATCGTAGACCCGAAGTAACAGCGCTAACTATACATCCTACCGGTCACCTCTTCGCTGTTGGCTATGCTGATGGCTCACTAGCATTCTGGGCAGTCAATGATGACGACAAACCTCTTCTTGTCCGTACTCTTGATGAACTAGACGTAAATCTAGTAGATCAGGGAAGGTTAGACGACAATCTGACCCGAAAAGCTGAAGGCGGACCCACAAGAGCACTTGACCCAGAGCCTGTCTTCAAACTCTCTTGGAGTGGCTTTCCTAATTCGTCAGATCCCAGAGGTGGTAAAACTATTCTGGCTATACTTGGTGGCCAAAATATAGGAGAAGCACCCGGTCTTACGGTTATTCAATTCTCAGCGTTCAACCCGCCGGAGCCACCGATATCAATAGATGGCCAGCCAGCCCTTCATCCTGTCATACGTCAAGCAATGCGAGATTCTCTTAATGTCCTTGACTCCTACTTTTACTCTGCACAGGGTGTGATACAAGACTATCTACTGGTACCTCGCAATAATCCTCACTTTGCTGGTACATTCGATCCGATCGCAATTCTTATACTAGCAGAAGGAGAAGGGACCACGCGGACTCTTGAAGCATTCCAGTATCCACCGCCTGCATTCTCCCTCGACGTTCCTGAGCGTCCTGCATCAGCTGCAATAGGCACAATCGATCCGTCAATTTCTCTTGCAAACGAATTAACCCAGACATTGAAGGATCTGGAAGAGAACAGTGACCCACGGCGACTCCTCATCCCTGTTGCACTATTACATGGAAAGTCTGGTATCTTAGGCGGTCAGCTGCTGACATTGAAAAAGAGACTTGTCAAACTTTGGCGGCTGGAAATGCTGAGGCGATCTTAAGTTTACCATTAAACGGTGGACAGGCGAAAAAGAGACTTGTCAAACTTTGGCGGCTGGAAATGCTGAGGCGATCTTAAGTTTACCATTAAACGGTGGACAGGCTTGGGCTGACGAGTTCAAAGCGAGTGATCTCAGACTTGCTAAAGTATGTTACATAATCTGTTTAGTTGTCTCTTTCCAAACGATTTTGTCTAGTTCCAACCTAACCGCATCATTATTACATGGCATCGGGATTTAACTATATGTTTTGAAGACCTGAGCGCCCAACTCCTCAATGTGCAACGTCCAAATCCTCTACAGACTAACTTTCCCAACGCCCTCTTCAATCTCACGATAGATCTGCGGCCTGTATTTTCAGATTCGTTCGTGAATAGTCGAACATCACCAACACTTGTGGACCATGCCTGTATCAATTCAGTTCATTTTGCAACTGAGGCACTTGAGACGATTGCGGTTTTGGCCACGGGAGAAGTCACTCTGCATCGACTTTCTGGTCCGCGAAAACCTGTGACACACAGAGATGTCCATGACAAGGAGTTGATTATGTTAGAAAGCATACCTAGCTACCGAGGCTTTTCACCTTTCTTTATGCTTTCTCCGGAACTTGGTCCCACGGAAGCATGCGCAGTATCGGACATCGGTATGAATCATTTCTAAAGGTGGTTCTCGTCGCTCACCCGATACGCTAGGTCTCCTTGCTGTTGCATATCCTAATGCTTTATTTATTGTCAACACTCATGGTCCAGAGATACTTCTGCGTCGTTTTGAAAGCACAAGTTCCAGAGGCAAACATACCACGGGTCTTATTCCCGCTCATTCCGGTTCTGACAGAGTAATTTTGATGATTTGGTGCATAAGTCAACTCGCTAAAGGTTAGCAAAACCTTCATTAACAGAAACTGAATCCCTATGCATCTTCATCGATTAGATCCTGAGCTTCAGGTCCGCCTGATTGTCACAAGGACGTCTGGACGTTATTCGATTTATACTCTCATCCAATCAGGTGTTTCTACAAGGCCGTGGAGCTGCGAGGAGCCAATAACATTAGACGGCGATGTGCAATACACCTTACCCCGGGGTACTTTTGTTATTGATAGCAAAACTGGTACTCAGTTGCGGGCCAATCACGCTTATCTTGCCCGAGTGGGCTCCGGCGGGCCAACGGTACCATCTATATTGGTGATGGTTGGCATGAAGGGTGCTCGGTGTTTTGCGAACATCAATGGAGAGCGACTGGGGAAGACCGAATGGGGACATAAGGCTGGCGAGGCGCTCAAAGCGCAGATAGTAGAAAAGCTAGGTTAGTCCTGCAGCCTCCTCTCATTTGAGTTTTGATTCAATAGACGTGCTAGGGTCTTGTGTTCTTGTAGTCATAACGAACATGCAAGATGTTCTTGTGTATTCACTGCCTCGACTGGAATATATTATGACATTTAAAATTCCGGTCCCACCTTCTTCGTAAGGAGACGTTCTTGACACATGGTTACATCATTTTAATATATGAACCAGGGTTCTCTCTTTGGATGAAACAGGAGATTTTGTAGCATGGAGCCCTCATCCCACGTCTGGGACCATGGACCAAGCTATCTATGGCACTTTCTTTGACATCCGAAGGGTGTACGATCTCCCTGATATAGACCTTGTGTGCACAAAACCTGTCGTTCCACCTGCACCACAACCTGTGTCGCTGGGCCCAGCATCGATGCTCCAACAAGTCGGATCGTGGCTTACGTTGAAGCAGTCTATTAGTGGTGCGCAGCTGGATGAACTTCGTATGCTCTTTTGTTACATTTGGTTACTTGTCATTTTTGATCGGAAATCTCGTAAATAGTAGGTGGCCCGAACCGACCCGTACCTACCACAGAACAAACCCCGTTATTCAACTTCTATTCTGCGGCTGATATAAAAGCTGGCGCGTCTGAAGTCGCCACTGCCGCCGCCGCAACACAAGCCACCCTGTACAGTCGTGTCACATCTGCGTTAAGCGAACGCGGGTGAGTAGCTTCGCACGTGGAGCTAAGCGCCACTGAGATTCTGGATTACAGGCAGGTCCTTACCGACTTAGAAGAACGATTAAACACACTAGGTGAGGAGAGTAAAAATATGGCCAACCAGGCAAAGCGCCTGGCGACACAGTACACAGCAAAATCGTGGTTTGGTCTATAAATATAGTTTGATTGGACGATGTAGGATAGTGTGTTAGAACTCGATGTATGTATATGGTTACCGTCGTCAACACCTAGAATAATACACAGTAAGCAACTATTCTAGGTACGAGTGTGGTCAGTATAAAATAAGTGTATAGTGACTATATGTAACGTACCCTCAGTAGTGTGTAAACCAACTGAGGGTACTTTAGTGTACTAATCGTCTGTTATATAGTTTCATTAGACAAAGCAGCGGTGGCCATCATATCGGTGACAATGGTTCGTGGTACTCTTCACATCGTCACATCTATGACGTCCTAACATGGTGCTGTAACGGTGTGGATTATAGTTCTACCCCTTCGACTGACCCACGATGGCGTCGGTCAGTTTTGCGGTCAAGAGCTTACGGTGCTCGTTAAGCAACCCAAAGAAACCGTCTTCGCCTGTCGAATTCTTCTCATGATTCCATTGCTCTTCGTGACTTGTGACCAAGTTTGATTCATTGAGCTTGATCGTGAGGAGGGAATTTAGAGTCTAAAGAATAGTAAAACCGAACCCTAAAGGAGATTTGAATCAACAAACTTTGGTGGGAGACATTGATTTGGAATCCCGAAAATAAGCGACGTCTTGGTCGATAAGGATTGTATTCTTGGGAAGATTAGGAGGATTTTCGAGAAGACGAAACTTAGGAATGTCCGCGCGAGGAAAGATCTTTTGTTGCCGGTATAAAGATGTTTGAGTTTACAGGAGATTCAATTAACGACGGAAGCACCTTCGTTAGACCAATGAATTGAGCACGAATCGACCGGGGCCCTTTGGCTATTCCCACAGGATCATGGAACACAGCGTCTGGAGTATATATATTGAATGTGTCCTGTGGAACGTGAAAAACAATTTCTAAACTGTTATACCGAAAAGGGGCACCTCCTTGGGAGAACAAGAGTACATCTAAGGTAAGTGTGAAAAGAATGCGTTCCTTGCATCAAATCAGAAATTTACCTCCTTTATGGCACGAATAATTTTCTGTTCGTGAGGTTGAATGGGCCGCTCTCTGAGTGCCTTAGACTCAGCGGGCAGGAGACCGGCAGCGTTGACTGCGGAAGACATTGTACGTGCTTTGTATAGTGTGGCCAAGGTGCGGAAAACAATGGTCATAATCCAACATGTTCAAAGTTGATTTTTAAAGGAATGGCTTTACGATCTCGAGAGGGAAATCATCATCGGTGACATCACCAAATCGGACTTAACCAGGGGCAGAGTCGGGCAAGACCTTGCGAATCGGATTCATAGTTCAAAAGTTCTCGAGTACCGGATTCCCCTTATGAGAGGGAGCCGAGGCTCAAGTTAACCTACACACGAGGGACTAAGCAAATATCAGTAACTATATGAGTAGAATGAAATGTAAATTAAGTCATCCGTTTCCGTTGGATAAGAAACGCGTGACGTAACCGTGTTAATCAACGAATGCACTCACTCGTTATTATCCGGCTGACTTAGTTCTGTTACGTATGGGTATTGCTACAGTATAAGGGATCAACTTATACCGTGGCTTGTTAGTTCTTAAATCCACTAGGACTTACACCTGTTCATACTCGAAGACTCTAAGCTTATTCTAACCTCTAGTGGGGCGTGTGAGGACAAGCATCTCTCGGCGTGAGTTGAGGCCCACCTGCGAGTGCGGTGCGAAACAACGAGGTTGTCATCACGACGCCCGCTGGTATATATGTGGCTAGGTAACATGGGATAGTGGTGAAAGATGAAAGGGATAATGAATGGAATAATAATCTAATCTATCAACCCCAGGCAAGGTCAATCTACAGCATCGGGGCTTGCCGAGTGATGGACACGCAATGAGTGACTACGAACAACTACACCGACAGTGCAGGACGCTGGAGAATCTCTTCGATACAAAGCTCAATTCATATTCTCAACTCTCTGCTGCCATATCCCGCAGTCATGGAGATATAGAAGCCCATGGTTCTAGTGAACGATGGAGGGACCTTGAAGCCGAACTTGACGATCTTCTGGAGAAGGCATGTGTGGCGCCGCCGGGTCGTAGCGTCTTTTCTCATCCCTCATGTAGCTAGAGGAGACAAATGAGCGTCTTACAACGTTGTCTCACACTCCCGAACTCTTGTCTCAATCAATGCTCCGAGCTATTCAAAGGCATCGAGAGGTCTTTCAGGAAAATGCGCGTGAACTCAAACGAACAAAGGTGTGCCAGACGCTCTTTCATTCATTTAATCAGTATTCCAATATTTACCCTATCCTAGTCGAGTGCGAAAAGCGCTCTTGACCAAGCCAATCTACTCAATGGGGTGCGAAATGACATCGAGTGTGCACTATCTTCGTATCAACTATCGCCAGCTTTTGACACAGCTTTACAGTGCCTATAAATCTTCGACTGCGGATGCTCTGCTTGCGGAACGAGGGAGAATTGAGAGTTCGCATCGAATGACAGACGATGTGCTAGAGTATGCTTGTCCGTGTATTATTCCTTTGCAGTCTTAATCTCGCCCATTTGCAGCCAAGCTTACGAAACGCGCTCGGAGTTCGCTCGACAGCGAACATCCTTGACTGGCATCAACGCACGTATGATGGATGTATTGAGTGAGTCTCCATCATTGTCCTGTCTGTCATTTGTTGAGAGAGACCCAGGTACCATGCCTGGAATCAGCAATGTCATTGGCTTGATCAAGTCTCGTCGTCGCCGAGATCATATAATTTTGGGTGTAACTATCGGAGTGTGTGTTGTCATTATCCTGACCTATGTGTGGAGTTAGTGATTCTTGCCTGTCTAACTATATAATTTGAATACGATTCATGATCCACATATGGTATTCTGTGAAAGGAATCTATAGCATTCCTCTTCCTGTTTTGAACGCCAGCCAATTCCTTTCCAATCTCCGAACAGTGCCCCATTCTTTCTCTTCGACATCTTGGTTCCATTCCGTCTCCAGTGTCCAACCTTTCACTTCAGCAATAATCTTTACCATATCCCACGTCCTTTGGGCACAGTGATCAATATCATTGAAGTCGGACTCGGCGAGAAGGCGACCTGGTGAGCACATTGCAATCAGAGCCCTGTGGTTTGCTGAACGACTGTTGATGACCGTTGAAAGCGACAGAAACACATTATTGTGCTTTCTCTAGAGAAATAAAAACTTCGTGAACAAAATAAAGCTACGAAGATCAGTGATTAGTGGCATGCCTCGACATCTCGCCACGTTTCTGGGCTAACACCACAACTATGCAAATCAATGTTGATCCGTAACCACTTATCTCTGTGTTTGACTTTCATCCTGTCCAGGAGATCTATCGTTCCAAGCTGACATTTAACACTATGGAAACTGATATTTCGACCAAGCTCAACTGCCAGGTCAATTTGTGCTTCCAGGATGGTCAATTGATGATCAAAAGGTACAGAGAAGGGCGTCAGACGGCGCTGTTCTGTAGAGGAGTTGTAGGGCACACGAAAAACACGATCTAGTCCGACTTCCCCAAGCATAGCTCCTGGGAATGCCTCGAGGTTACGACGAAGTTCCACAAGGACATCGGTGAGAGGAATTGGGTCTGGTAACAACGGAAGCAATTGTTTGAATATCGTGATGTTGTGTTCAGTAGATGATGGAGAATTCAGAAAAAGGTTCCTGTAGTGTTCATCTTTCGATGTCGGTGGGGAGATGGATATGCGGTACGAGAACCATGGATGGTAGCCTGTGTGGCCAGTATTTAGTGTAGATGTTTCCACAGGTCATCCGGGCGCTAACCGAAGCATGGAACGACCCGAGTTGGATTTGCGAGGGCAAGCTCACGGACAAGTTGTTGATCGGACTCCATGGAAGACATGGCACAGATGGTAATAGGAAGACGCGAAATAGATTCTCCAGGAATGTGAAGTGCATCTGTTGGATGACAGTGCACATCTACTACATGTTCTAGGACACTCGGAGGCGGCAGACCTGACATAACGAGGAGAAGAAAGGATGCTATGTTTGTCGACCCATTTTTAGTCAAACAAGCCACATATTTGGCACGAGCCACAAAAGTTGGTGACTGTTTCTTTTGCATGCTCAGAGTACTGCATTCACGTAGCATACCTCGGACTCTTCGAATACACCAACCGCGTGTCATGTCTCGAAAAATCTCACTCGACGTGACGCCGCCGAATTATACAGGCATCGTCTCTCCAATTTTCGACCGCAAAGCCTTCACCAAGTCTTTCGAAATCCTTGCTGCTCGAGCCCCTATCTCGAAAATCTCAGCTATTTTGAGAGCTCCTGAAATGAAAGGGTGCGTTTCCACCAATGACTCTTACTAATTTTTCTTCGACACCTGCCTAGATCCCTTTTAGATCTTCGGAAAATCTCCAGTGTCAACGTTGACCCTGAAGATCCAAAAAATTATCGTCTCGTTTTGCTCAACGTTGGTAATAAAGGTCAGAGCTCTCTTCTACATGTTGGAGACATATTTGACGGACCACATAAGACAGCTGAACTGGCCGAGAACACTGTCAACTTCCTTCTGACACAGGCGGAATTGAAGGAATTCCAGCCTTACACGGTCACCCTTGACTACGAACATTGGACAGCTGGTAAGCTGCTCAACATTCAAATCATTTTTCTTGTTGCTCATGTATTCAGATGAGGTTATTCATGCCTTAATGCCGGATCACCTCAAGGAGGGCGCTCCTAGTGGGTTTGCAACAATCGGCCATATCGGTGAGCCCTTGAACTGATTCTACCGTTACGAGAGACCTTAGAACGTGTATAGCACACATTAACCTCCCTTCTGATTATGTTCCATACGGGAGATTGATTGGCCAGATTATTCTTGATGTAAGATTCACGAGTGCACCGGAATATCAACTTGACTTAGATCAATTTTCCTTCAGAAAAACAAGACAATCCGAACCGTTGTCAACAAACTCGACATCATCGACTCTGTCTTTCGCTTTTTCAAAATGGAACTAATAGCAGGAGAACCCGACTTTGTCGTGGAACATGTATGCCAATTTATCCTTGACAAGTAATCTAATGAATCATTTACTCTACTCCTGCAGAACGAATCAGATTGCAGTTTTACCTTCGATTTCAGAGAGGTGTATTGGAATTCGCGACTGCACGCCGAACATGCACGTCTGGTGCAGTTGTTCAGTCCTGATGATGTCGTCGCAGATGTCTTTGCAGGCGTCGGTCCTTTTGCAGTGCCAGCCGCCAAAAAGGGTTGCGCGGTTTTTGCGAATGATCTCAATCCTAGCAGCGAAAAATATCTCGCGATCAACGTCAATAAGAATGGGGTAAGTTAGAATTCTATCATGAGACAGCAACATTATAACGTTAACGATAGGTCAGAGACCTCGTGCGTGTCTCCTGTGAAGATGGACGGGATTTCATACGGAACGTATTCCGACGGTCTTTTGAAAAGCCCTTCCCAGCCATGCTTGGTCCGCGGCTCTCGAAGTCGCAAATACAACGAATCAAAAGGACTGGTCTGTATCAACGTCCAACTGTGACAAATGCTCCACCTCGTCGGCGAATATCTCATCTTGTGATGAATCTACCAGATACTGCGATCAACTTCCTGGATGCACTCCGCGGAGTATTGATGTCAGATGAGATTCCAGAACTGCGTGAGGTGTATGATGTTATGCCAATGATTCATTGCTATTGCTTCACTCGGGAATCGGAACCGGAGAAGGCTGAGGTTGATATTAGACAGGTACGGACGTATCGATTCCAGTGATATCCAACACTAATCGTTCTGTATTCGCTACAGAGAGTGGAGGCAACATTGGGTTCACCAATTACGACTGACATTCATGTGCATTGGGTGCGGTCTGTCGCACCGAACAAGGAGATGTACTGTATCAGCTTTCGGCTACCTTCCGAGGTGGCTTTCGCTTCGGGATGATGAGCCGGAGTCCGATGAGGTCCGAACGATCTTGAAAATAATCTTTTTTACTATATTAGGAGAAAATCTGTGTAAATTTTTTCTGAATGTGAAATTGACTTAACGATCTTGAAAATAATCTTTTTTACTATATTAGGAGAAAATCTGTGTAAATTTTTTCTGAATGTGAAATTGACTTGATCAGCGATGCTCCTTGAAGGGTCTGTAAAAAAGTTCATAGCACTTGACACTAAAAAGCGGTGCCCCGCACTTAGTCCGTTCTGCGTTTAGTCCTCGCTATACCCAGCGTCCTCCTTCCTACATACCCCGCTTTAGATTTTTAGACTGATCATGGCACCTCTGCCTGTCGTCCATGGTGATTCTGAACAGGGGTCATCGTTAGCCGCTTCTGCTTTAAAAACTGTCCGTACGGCCCTGGACGTTCCGGAGCGAGAGCTTGCACGCTGGAGGAGGATCTTTGATGCTAACTCCAAGGTCATTGACGGCGAGAGGTGAGTTGTCTGCATGTTCTGAAGCCGCAGTTGCATGCAATGCTGGCGTCTGACTTACTTAATTGTGACATACTTCTTCTGTAGGTACTTGGATCCTGAGAGCTTCGTGAATGCTATTGCGCCGTCGGGAGATTTGACGAAGATTGGTCGTGCCCAGTTTGCTCTTCTCTTTCGTGTCGCTGACACTTCAAGACGCGGCTTGGTATCTTGGGATGACTTCACGGTGTTTGAGACTCTTCTGAAGCGTCCAGATGCGGATTATTGGATGGCCTTCCGTTACTTTGATGTGTACGTTCAGACTGAAGCGATGTTCAAGAGGGTTTTCTTTGATCTGCATGCAGCGACCACGACGGATACATCACATTCGACGAATTCAAAAACGTATTTACTGCCAATGTCGGGCCCGACGCTATACCTTTCGACTTTGACTGGTGAGTGATTCTATTGGCTCTAACCTAACCTGACTAATAGAAGGCAGTGACTGGGTTAAATTATACCTTGGAAAAAAGAACGGAACGCATGTTTTAGGATGTAAATCCACTGGCCATTGTTTTGCACTCGACACTAACGCGACTGACTAGATAATGAATTTACACAGCTAATGAAAGGCCTTCAAGGAGAGCGCCTTCGTCAAGCCTTTAAATATCTAGATGCCGATCAGGACGGTTTCATTCGTCCTGACCAATTCAAACGTATCATCTTAGCAAGTCCAGTGTTCTAGTGCTCTCTGAACTCTTCTGATGATACATCCCGACTTTCAAAGGAAATTGCTGGGCATAAACTTTCCCAAGCTATCATCGAACGATTGCCCACTCTGTGCACATTGACCCCTGGACAACGCATATCATACTCGGAAGTTGTTGCTTTCCATAATGTTGTTAGACGTACGTCGTTTCATCCTCCTCAGTAATTTCGAGCTAAGTCACTTGTAGAAATGGATATGGTAGAACGGTTGGTTAACTTCTTTTCATTGCCAACATTCGTCTTATCCGGCATAGGATCATCCGTGAAGCAACAGCAAAAAGCAAAGATGGACGAATAGACCAGTCTGATTTCTTGAACTATGCCTCGTCACACTCACGCTATTCTCTGTTTACCCCGATGGAGGCATCTATAATATTTCACTTCGCTAGTCGAGGTGTTGCCAATCAAAGGTTGGCTTTGATCGACTTTGCTCAATTTCTGGATCCACGGTGGCGAGCGCCACACGAAGACGCGGAACCTCAAGGTGCTAAGGCTTCCAAGTCCCTCCTTACAAGTACTCTCCTTTCAAGCTACAATTTTGTACTCGGTGGTATGTCAAGATCTGGGTTTACAGTTCTAATCCTTATGATCTTACGTCAGGTTTCGCTGGTGCATTTGGTGCTACAATAGTATATCCTATTGATATGGGTCGGTGTTTCTTTTCTAATCTTCCCGCATTGGTTTGTCGCTGATCTTCCGCCCTAGTCAAGGTATTATAAATCATACTTTTTCAGTTGTGATGCCGGACTCAGATCAATGTCGTTTTTAACAGACTCGGTTAGCTGCTCTTCTTCAAAATGTATATTTCATGCTGAGAGGAAGAATTCTAGAATGCAGAACCAGCGAAGCACTGTAGTCGGTCAATTGTTATACAAGAACAGTCTAGATTGTGCCCGCAAGATTTTTCGTAATGAAGGTTTTCTCGGATTCTACCGTGGATTGGGCCCTCAACTAGTTGTACGTATCGTGATCTTCCGTCTTTCTTTATGTCTGATAGAAGTGAAAGGGCGTTGCCCCGGAGAAAGCGATTAAATTGACTGTGAATGACCTTATTAGAGGAAAGGCGACAGATCCAGAAACTGGACGCATAAAACTTGCTTGGGAACTTGTAGCTGGTGGAATGGCTGGTGGCTGCCAAGTGGTAAGTAGAGGGTTTGATCATTCCTGTTGTGATGTGTTTTATTCACGACAACGTCAAGGTGTTCACGAATCCTCTGGAGATAGTGTATGATACCTTCAACTCGGGATAAAACCCCTATCTTATCTTTCACCTACAGAAAAATTCGTCTTCAGATCCAAGGCGAGGCAGCTAAAGCGGAGGGCGCAGTTCCAAAAGGTGCTATCCACATTATTCGTCAATTAGGCGTCTTAGGCCTTTACAAGGGTGCAAGTGCTTGCTTGCTTCGTGACATTCCTTTTTCTGCCATTTACTTCCCTGCGTATTGGCACCTGAAAAAGGACGTATTCCAAGAGGGTTATAATGGAAAGCAACTGTCCTTCCTCGAGACACTTGCTGCAGCTGGAATAGCGTGCGTCTCTGTTTTATATCCCTCGGTTGACATCTTTTCACGCAGATTGACGGATTCAGTGGAATGCCTGCCGCATATCTGACGACGCCAGCAGGTCGGTTTCAATTGGGACGCTATTTCTGACCATGCTGACATCCGTTGATCTGATAGATGTCGTGAAGACCAGACTCCAGGTGGAAGCCCGACAAGGCCAGACTAACTACAAGGGCTTACGGGATGCTTTCGTTAAGATTTGCGAGTTCTTATTTAATCATCAGTATGGCTTCGAACTCACTTCGCCGCCATAGACAAGGAAGAGGGCTTTCGCGCATTGTATAAAGGCGGTCCTGCACGTGTAGTGAGGAGCAGCCCGCAGTTCGGATTTACGCTTCTTGGTGAGGAACAGCTGAACCAAAAGGAAATATATCTTTCTGACGTGAGATCTAGGGTATGAAACACTGAAGACATATGTAAGCCCCCTTTCTTGATATGGCTGTGCTGTTGATACGAAGTTACATCACCCATCGCGTTGTCCAGTTGCCCGTAAGTTTCGTATTGGCTGGGTAAAAGCGGTCGCTGACTTCTTATCTAAGTATCCATGGGAAGACAAACCACCAAAGGTCGAGACCGCACTGATCTCGCGGCCGGACGATCTTTCAAAGATCCGTGCACGCAATGCGCTCAAGATTTTGTTAGATGTTCATGGAGACTTCGGACGGAAGGTAGCTGTATCCGGTGTGCCATTGTCATTATCTGCGCCGCGACTGTCTGCCCAGCTCGGCCGGGAAAAATAGATATGTCTGTAATGAATGGGCCAATCGGCAAAATATTACTGAAACCAGGAGAATGTGTGGATGCATAACGACCCATCAAATCAATCACACCTAGATCATCTTCATGTAAGTCGTACATATATTGATGAACAATCCAACGGTTGCTGGCGACCAGTGTCCTGGGCCAATAAGTATCGACGACCCCTTGGCTGATTTCCCTCCATCCTTCTTCGTTCCCTTTCGCCCGTTTCGTTTCGTTTCGTTTTCTCTTTGTCTTTTTTTTTCGGTCAGTCGCTATATATCTCTTCGTTGCTCTTGTTGACCCATTCCAGCGCTTGTCGCTCAGTGCAAGACAGTGTCCATCAGCGTAGACCGCTCAGTTTTTTCAATTTCGCTTGAATTTTGCGATTATAGTACTTCCACCTCACTCTCTTTAATGATGAAGTCTACTATCTTTGGTACTCTTGCCCTTGCCGCAGCCGCGCGTGCCACAGCACCTGTTCCTTACGCTTCTGCGACGCCTTCACCGGCATATGCGGCGCCGCCCTCGCAATACACCACTGCTCCCTCTGGAAGCTTCTACGACACGATGCCTTATTCGGCCTACCAAGCTGGAGGCTATCAGTCATTGCAGTGTGGTTACGGTTACCAAAAGGGCTCCGATGGTCGCTGTACACCTGAATCATGGGTGGGTTTGATGCTCGTAATGGCCGAAGCAGGAACTCAGTAAATTATTTCTAGTATACCTATCAAGGGGAGTGCTATGGAACTACCATCATCAATGTGTTCGTACAGTCTTCAGTGATTCAATCGCGCTTTTCTGATGTGACAATAGCAACAACGGATACTGTTACAACTCTGTCGTGACCTCTACTGTCTATAACACGGTATATCAGACGGTGGTATTGTAGTTCATCTTTTGGATCGCTTGTATCTCACACTCTTGCCAGACTTACACCCAGGCAGTACCAACCACTGTCACATACGATCAGACGGAGACACAGCAGGTCACTCAGACAGAAGTCTTGACCTCCACGCAGGTTTACACTTCCGTGGAGGTTGTCCCGACGACGCGTGTATGGGTCTCGACTGAGGTTGTGGATCACACCAAGACACTTATGCACACTCTCACTGCCACTGAGACTGCGACGGAGACCAACATCTACACCCGTACGAACACAGAGACCGCCACGGACACGGAAACTGTCCATGACACTGAGACTGCTTTCGTGACCAAGACGCAGCTTTCAACCGTTGTCTACCCCACAACCTATACTAAAGTATGGGTTAGCACCAAGGTTTATGACCAGGTAAATACCGACAGATAGTTTGTCTATTCATTCTTATCACCACCCTGTTTTTCAGACTCAGACCATGGTGGAGACTCAGACCGCCACTGTCACTGACGAGATGACCTCAATCCAGACTGATACTATGACTCAGACCATGACTGACTTTGTCACCATGACGGACACCGTGACCCAGGCCGTACCAACCACGTACACAAAGGTGTGGACGCAAACCGAGACTGTGGACAATGTGCGCTCCATTGCCAGTGATTACAATACTTGTTTTTGACACTACTTTCAGACGAAGACCGTTGTTAACACACTCACATCCACCATGGTTTCGACAGCGACCTATCTTGAGACTACAACCTATCTCGCCACCACCACTGATACAGCGACAGCGACCCAGACCGTTCTCCAGACTGGTCTCTCTGACTGCTTGGGCAAGGTGAGTATCAGGTATCAATTGTCAGTTATATGCGCCGCTGAAATGTGTGTACAGTGCAAGTCCCAGTGGTCGTTGTCTCCTGGGAATAGCAATCAGTACAACACCTATGCTTCTGCGACTGCTGCAGCAACCTCGATGTACGCTTATTCGACAACGAACACCGCATATGCTGCCCCAACCCAGGCTGCTGACAACTCCTATTCTGGTAGCTCTTATGGATCCGGTTCTGGAAGTTACTAAACAGTGGACTGGTTCATAATGTCCTCACACTGACTCGTCGAATATAAAACATTGTCCTTTGCAATGAACTTGTTAAACGGTCGATGGGTTGGTACTGATAGTTTTTTTTTTCGACTTCCGTGCTGCTATTTTTTCCAATCTGGTGCTTAATACATACTTCCATTTGTTCGAGGTCCTGACTCATTCGGTCGATGCTGGTTGTCTCTGTTCTTATCAAGCTCTTAATGCCTCCGTACTACCTATATAACTTGTAGCTCCTGCCGGTCAATGGAATGGGAAACGCTTCAAATAATGTGGAAAAGAAATCGAGTTTCTTTCTTTGAGTTAACCTGTTATATCAAGCAATAAACTGATCTGTCGATGAGTCTTCGCATGGATACGATACAGACGAGGTATCATTCCATTTGGGCAGCACAAAGGGGTAACCTACTATACGTCTTGTCCATTTCCTTTTGAAACTGTAGATTGCTGTGAGTAATGTGATCATGTAAGGGGCGCTGTCATGTAACATAGCCATCTTCATCCTTTGTTACAGCCAACCAACTGATAAGATCGAAACAAACTTCACCTGTCATAAATCTCATATCCTCGCTCAGAGGCTAACTCGTGTTCATCCATGCCCATTCGTATTGTCGACGGCTTTGCAGATCCCCGAGTCGTTGAAGATGCCACCGAGGAATACATTATTTTTTATTCCTCCGTTGTAGACGGTAAGATGTGGTGCCCTGTAAGCTCAATCTCCATTGGCCGACGCAATTTTTATTTATATTTTTCCCCTTTACAGGACTGTCGGGATGTTGAAGGTCTGGTGGAGCAGGCGTTTGGTGGGGCGGATAGTCCTTCTGCTCTGATTGTCTACGTCGGAAACCAAGCCCAGTAAGTGAATATTAATAGGTCACGACTCGCTGCATGGCGCCCTTTAGATGGAGATCACCTACCAGCTCATTCCGTAGTGGCGCTTGGAAGATAACTAGTGTACCTACGATTATCCAGATGACAGATGTAAGCTGGAATCTCAAAATCAAAAAGGTCGGACTAATTTGGATATATTGACAGGGCGCCGAAACTAGCAGACTAGTTGAGGGCGCCATCGCTTCCGGTTTGCCAGATCTTCTCAAATCGAATCAGAAAAGAACAAATTCTAGCAAATCATCAAACTAGAATAGGGAAGTATACGATATTATCGTGCATTTTGAACTTTCAAGGCACTTGCTTAAGCTAGCATGTAGCGCTGAATCAATAACAAATTTTATTTGCATTTTAATCTATCCTTGAAAAATCCCCACTTCGCCCGCCTGACTTATGCGTCACCTTGATCTCACCAATCACCATTTCTTTCCCAGCAACCGCTTTCAGCATATCCCAGACAGTCAAGAGGCCCACAGAAACGGCAGTGAGAGCTTCCATTTCAACGCCAGTTTTCCCGTCAGTCGTCACTGCTGCTTCGCATGAGATGTAGTGCCTGATGACATTTGAACTTTTAGAGGTCGCAGGCGTAAGGGTTACTTTGACTTGAGTGAGAGGGAGGGTATGGCATAGTGGAATCAGGTCGGATGTCTTCTTTGCTCCCATTATTGCTGCCAGTTGTGCGACGGTCAATGCATCTCCCTTTCTCCGGGCCTTCATCTTGGCCTTCTCTTCGTCGCTATCTGGCTTTGACATATCTACGACTGGATAAGAGGAGGTCACAAGCTCGTAAGCAGTCAGAGGGATATAGATGCGTCCTGATGCGATTGCAGTTCGCTTCGTTTGTTGCTTGTTTGCAATGTCAACCATAGAAGCCCGACCTTCATGATCGAGGTGAGTTAAGGTCGGCATGGTATGTAGAGAAGCCAAAATAGTATGCGATTCAGGGGCAAAAGGACGGGGCTTTGCGAGGAGTAGAGTAGAAACAGCTGGTTTGATGGATCTATGCCTTACAGCTAAAGACGATTTTTGCGTGATCGGGTAGCCTATAAAGATACAAGCGCGTAATTAGACTCAGGTTATAACTCGAGACATATCCACTACATGAAAGAAAAAACACTCAACCACCTATCAATATCATCGGCCGATTCGTCACCACGTCAATATCATCCATTCCAGCATGTCTCTCCTTTTTGCCAAATACCGCGCGACCAATTATGTTGAGCAACTCTTCATCGCTAGCGCCTTTGCGCATCTCGTCACGCAAGGACAATTCCTTCGCATCAAACAAACAAACCTGAAAACATATCTGAATGTAAAAATTAGTTATTCCATTGCTAGGGATCGGTTGTAACCTTGATCTGCCCGTCTGCTGTTACGCGAAGACGATTGCACGAGGAACAAAAGTGGTCCGACATGCTGCTGATAAACCCAAAGCTTCCTGTGTATCCTGGAATTTTCCAGGAACGCGCAGTATCATTGAGCTCATCAGAAGCCCGGTAAAGATTGGGATAATGACCAGTTAATCGTTTTAGTAACTCTGCAGACGGTACCATCTTTTTTGAATCCCATTTATTACCTACCAAAATGAGAACGGCCTCAAGACTGAGACGTGGGTGCAGACTTACCAGTGAATGGCATGAATTCGATAAAACGGACTGACAACTTCTTGTCCTTTGTCATCCTAACGAAATCAACTATTTCTGAATCGTTCAAACCCTTTACTACCACGACATTCAATTTGACAGAATGCAATGATGATGTAAGAGCAACATCGAGGGCCTTCAGAACTGCGTCGTGACCACGCCGACGCGTCATAAGCTCGAATTTAAAAGGATCCAGAGTGTCCAGACTGTTGGAATTATTTAGTGCGGGCGACACGTTACTGGAGATCAAGAGACCTCAGATTTAAATGAGTCAGCCCATTCTCAATCAACCTTGGTAGACGCCGGTGAAGGACTAGACCATTGGAAGTCATTGCAATGGACTTGAGACCCAAGGATCGTAATTCGTTTAGGCGGCCTACCACAAGTTTCAGTTAGAGTTCTCTCTTTCATGAGTCAATCCGCACCAATAAGTTCCTCGATATCTTTTCGCACAGTGGGTTCACCCCCAGTTAAACGTATCTTTGTAACACCACTCCTTACGAACAGAGTGGCGAGTCGGATAACCTCATCGTTGGTCAGTATGTTTCCGTCAGGTGACAGCTCAACCCCTTCGCTCGGCATGCAGTAGAAACCTGGTAGAAATGAGAGACAATTGATTTCCTTAGCTTAACAATGGCCAACATCGTAAATTGCATCTCTCGGTCAAGGAGATGCGGAGATAGTCGTGCTTGCGACCATAAGAGTCAACGAGAGATGGAGAAAGGGGGGATAGAGCATCAATCTGCATTATCTTTGCCTGCAGCAACAAATCAGGGCGGGCGTGCGAGATCGGGTCGGCGACATACCTTTGCACGCGCTCGGGTATTTGTCAACGTCTGGGTTGAGAGTAGCCTATATAATGAACGTGGAAGGCGACGAAAAGCAGTCAAAGCCATGATGGCAGGTCTCAAGTCCGGTTCAAGTCATGCTCTTGAAGAAACGATAAGGAAAGACCGTGACTGCACCCTGTGTGTGACCAGACGACGCGTCACTCTCCACTTGGAACGCGTAAGTCAAGCAAACGTATGCTTCAATCTCCCTGCGAACAGTGAAAATGGCAGGTACTTATTTCCACATTTGCTTCTGCTGGTTAACGTCCTCCAGTCTATAATGGAACATAACGGTGGCTCCGTGATCGCCATGGTGGGCAAGGATTGTGTAGCGATTGCCTCGGATTTGCGTCTTGGAAACCAAGCACTCAGCATTTCGTCGAATTTTCAGAGGGCATGTGCATTTTTTCTCATCTTATCTTCATGACTTGACGTCTGTGTAAGATCTTCCCAGTGACAGACCGTATCTACATCGGGCTTCCTGGCCTTGCGACCGACGTTACAACATTGTACCCCTTAGTCGTGTTCGAAGGTGATTTTGTGCTGACAATCTATGTAGACGAGAACGATTTCGCTTCCGTGTCAACATGTACACGATCAAGGAGGAGCGAGAGATTGAACCAGAAACATTCGCCCACCTTGTTTCATCAACATTGTATGAGCATCGATTCGGACCATATTTCATTGAACCTGTAATGGCAGGCTTATCAAAAACACCATCTGGCGGTTTTAAGCCCTTCATAGCTGCAACTGATCTCATTGGATGTTTGAACTTTGCCAAAGACTTTGTCGTTGCTGGTACCGCGAGCTCCAAGTTATATGGCGTGGCGGAAGGCCTGTGGGAACCTGATTTGGAGCCAGAGGACTTGTTTGAAACAATCTCTCAGACTCTCTTGAACGCAGTGGATCGAGATGCATTCTCGGGGTGGGGTGCCATAGTGCATGTCATGTGAGTACCCGTCGTTTCTTATCCGTCGACTGTGTTTACGTTCCCATTAGAACGAAGGACAAAGTTGTTACACGAACGCTTAAAGGAAGAATGGACTAGGAGAGAGTACCGTTGTGAATTCCGGACTCATTTCAATACCAGATCCCTTGCTTGTAGTCCTACTTCTGTAATATCATATATAACCTTAAAACGGCCAACTCAGGGCGCTTGTTACACGACTCGTGACTAACACGGGGTTGAGCCAATTGTTCGGGACTCCATCAATTTGAATTTATCTAAGGTTGACGTGTACCAGCCCTTGAACCCGCCCTCACCCAGCTTCGGTTCTGTCTTCATGGCGTCTATAATCTCTCGTCGACTTATTATCCCCTCTATAACGTCGTCTTCCAAGTCAAGGTCCATATCCGTAAAGGTACCGTATATATCCCTGGTTCCAAACCTTTGTCCCAGAATGATGCTGACTCCGTAGTCGCTCCTGCATGGTTCACCGGAAGCAAAGAAAGATGGAGAATTAGAGAATATGCAACATTCACGCATCGTAGGCCGTGGCAAATATGTCCATGGTTTTGAAAGTATGTCTTGATTTCTACGTTATTAATACGCCGTTGACCGTTTGTGATGAACAGCCCACCGTGTCAAACCTGATCAAATTGAGGAGTATAAAAATGCGGCGTAGGTGTCAGACGGTGGTTCTGAAAAATGTCCTTCAATCACACTCCTATAGCGAAACATATTATTTGGGAATCAAGAATGATCCAACATTGAATGCCAAGTTGACCGGCAGCTGGGAAACTCTTGTAGGGGAGCAAGATACTTTCGTGCACATCTTGGAATACGAGAATTATGGCGGACTCGACAAGACCATTAACCTTGTGCGATCATCGCCGGAAGTACGCCTTTCATTTCAAAGTATCAAACGATCAATTCAGATTTTACTCTATTTAGCACGTCAAAGCTTTTCGGGCAATGTTGCCTTACCTGCAATCAAGGTCTTCTCAATTGAATCAAGAGTTTGCGTTCTTCCCCTCTGCGCCCCCACGTGCTCAGGGAGGAATTTTTGAATTGAGGTCTTATACTCTTCAGCCAGGCACATTATTGGAGTGGGAGTCTGCGTGGTATGTTCAAGAGTCGATGTCGGTCACTTCCCAAGGGTAATTTTGACATAGGCGAAGAGGCATTGAGGCACGAAGAAATTTGACAGCCCCTGTTGGCGCGTGGTTTTCGCAAGTTGGAAGACTCCATCAGGTACATCACCTATGGCAATACCCGTGTGTTTGACGCGATTGATCATGCGACGCCGTCTGACCTCATGTTTAGTAGCCTTGAAGCACGCAAGGAATTGCGTGAACAGGCATGGCGAATTGATGGCTGGGCTGAGACCGTGTCTAAGGCGAGTTTGGGACAGCCACAGATTAATGAAATTCTAAACGTGCTTCGTATAGACGGCACAATTGGCAAAGTCCATGGACTCCTTCATTCTGAAACCCCTTTCATTCAGCCCTCTCAAGTAGTTTACCTTTGTTATACCCAACATTGTATATTTTACCATCGGTGCCGGCCGACGGCGAAGCCGATCACGGGTTTTTCTTGTCAGAATAACAGAATTGGAATGAATTACTAGCTGACTAATAAGCAATTTCAAGTGGTTACGTAGTGTCACGTGCCTTACGTCTCGTTTGGGTCGGCAAATATAATTACTGACAGAAATCCACAGGATTCTCACCGAACAGCTATCATGGACTGGCACTATTCTGACCATTCTGACGACGACACGAACCATGAAGTGCCCACGTCCAGCAGGAAGAGAAGCAGCAGAGGTAGTCTTTTTCCTCTTCCTATGCTTTATCTTTCTAACTTCTTACTCCCTAATCTAGCTTGTGATCAGTGCCGTAAAACTAAAAGCAAATGCGAGCGTGTGTCAGGAGACTCAGGTGTTTGCAAAAGCTGTGCCTTGGCTGCAACAGGTGTGTTATCCTTATCTCGCATGTGATTGTATCATTTTCACAAAGTCTTTAGCTTGCACATTCCTAGGTGATGGCTTTCATTATTATTAACTGAACGCAACTGAACGTTGTGGACATTAGGACCAAGTTATAAACGTGGCCCGCCGAAAGGGTACATCCACGCTATTGAACAACGTTGGCACCAAGTCGAATCCTTACTCGGCGCGATCATTCAATGCCCTGATCCGCGAGTCCAAAGCCTCGTTTCTGACCTGAAGCAGGATGATCTCGCACAAGAAATTATTCGAAGGGTTGACAATGGCCCCTATGTATGACTACGTCTTTGCTTCACCGCTTTATCTCACAACACAGTGTGAAATAGGGTCCGTCTGGTCGCCAACTCCACGGTGCAACCAAGGAAGATTTTTTTGCATCTATTTTGAAGGATAGCGAGAGTAGTATGTCATATCGGGACTCGGCACGAGCACGACGACAATCCAGAGTTTCCCGTGAGATAGTTTCCTCAAACATGGGTAAGCAGTTCTTGTATTTAGTCTTCTCGGGTGCTACAATCCAACATGATTCATAGACAACGGCCTTTCCGTGATTCCTACTAAGGAGTGGCAGGACAGCCTGTCTCAGCATCTAGCGTCATCATCGTCCTCCTCGAGTTGGGATAATCCAAGAATTGCCCGACGAAGGAGAGTCGACAGTATTTCACCCCATCCTCATCCTGACTGGAAGGGCTTGTATACTATGGATGCCGGTGTGTTGTTCGCTTATTTCTCCGGAGATGCATTCTCAATCATTCACATAGCTGAAGGGGAGGAAGACCTTAAGGCAACCGCGGAAGCTATAGGAGAGCTTTCTTTGGATGAAAATAGAGAAGTAGGATACATCTATACAGTCCAGCTTTCTTTATTCATCATTTCTTTTCAGGTGCGCTTCCATGGTAGAACTAGTGGTTTGCACTTGATCGGAAAGAACAATCGGACCGATGACCGTGTAGAAGGCGGTATATGGTATGCCACCATACTATTGTTCTGCAGCTGACATCATTGAAAATTTTACATAGGAGATTGCCTATGTCAAGGATTTGGCCTGCTTCCAAGTCCCCGAAGAGCTATTCAGATCATGTCAAGACCCCATTCCTACCTGAAATCCATATTCAAGATCGACTGTTGGATCTCTACTTCACATATGTACACCCTATGTTTCCAGTTCTCCACAAATCCGGGTTTTTGGCGCAATACAACTCACAGTTCGTGTTTTTACTGTCTACACAACCGATTACTTTGACAGATGAAGCACAGGAAACAGAAGTATGTTTGCCATATATACCTTTTGCACTGACTTTAACAATGGAACAGCGCCTTAAATCCACAATCTATGTCTCCGCAACAAAGGCCAGGCTCCCCTCGTCCCGAGTCCTCCCAAGAAGTTACACCATTACTACTTTTCTCTATTTTTGCGATCACGGCTCGATTTTGTAACGATCAAATGCCACTTCATGTGCGAGGTAAGATGTGGGAGGCTGGATGTGATTATTTAGATAGTGCTCGTGCAATCTTAAGTGAGCCGCCTATCCTTTTCTTAAAGTCTCGGTTTCAAGCCAGTTCTCTAGCTCAAGTTTTTCATGAATCGCGGCCATCAACCGTCCAGTCTTTACTTCTTCTGGGGTATCGTGAATTTGGTATCGGTACGCTTAAGTTCATCCAGACTATCTATCTCCACTCTGATGATGACCAATCTTTTGAAGGTTCTCAGGAGCAAGCATGGTTATTTACTGGTACGTAATATGGGATACAATGTATCAAACGCGTTCTAATCGCCGCATCAGGCATGGCTATTCGCATGGTTGGTGTACTTGCTTAGCAACAGTAGTCTTTCTGATAGTCTGAGCATTAGGCAACTGACCTTGGACTAAATTGTGACTCTTCGAACTGGAAAAGTCACAGTCACAATCTTTTTTCCCCTGCAGAGATTGAGACTCGTGTTCGGATATGGTGGGCGTGCTGCATTGCTGACAGGTAAGGCCCCTTTGCGGACTGGGCTGAGCGATTTTGTAATCTTCCTGTTCTTCGATATAGCTACGGGTCTGTGTATTTAGGTCGATTTTTTTATGGGTTTGTTCGCATTAACTTGACTAAAAAGCCCTTAGGACGACCCATTGTCATCAAGGAGGGTGACTTTGATGTACCTCTCCCGAATGTAGATGATGTAAGTATTTCTCCATCAGTCTGATAGCCACATTTATTTTTCACTGTTCGATCAGAAAGTAGACCAAGAGTTATGGCCACCTATTACGGCGAATCACTTGGATCCCACATATGGCCCTGTTCCGGGACGGATGTCAACTTGTTGGCGTGCTGTGGCAAGTCTATGTGTGTCATTCCATTTATAGCCAGAGGTCTTCTACACAATGCTTAAATCATACATTAAGGTATGATCACTGGCTCCATCGTTGATAAAATCTATTCCATTCGCCATGTACCACATGCAACAAGAAGAGCATTTTATACCGAAATTGAATCGCGCCTGGATCAATGGTATATCGGACTTCCTGAATCAATTCGATTCGAAACTACAAGTAGGCGGTCAGCACCACCTCCACATATCCTATTCCTCCATATCAAATACTGGGGTGCGGTCCTTTTACTTAATCGGGCCTTGTGGGTTCGTCTTGTTGCTCTCGATTCCGTTACTTATATTTTAACAGTATACCTAATTGGAAAGGGTATGCAATTTTCTTCTTCTGATTACAATTCTGTCCTTATTTTTCTTAGCATCGAACCAACGTCCGGTAGTACTGCCGAATTTAAAGCTTTCGATCTCGCGCAAGGTGCAGCTATCCATTTAAGCGCAATTGGTATTGAGACTTGTCCCGTATTGGCTCGAAGGAAACTTATCCATCGTCTTATTCAGCCACCATTTATCGCGAAACATTTTCTTTAAAGCGAGGTTCATCGTTCTTGACATCCTATATCCTTAATGCAGCGTAAGGTTTCCTTATCAACAATATGCAATGACGTTAACACTGCTTTCAAACATAACATGCCAGGGTAATGCACATTTTGACTCGTAGGTGTTTCCATGGGTACCTCTGCATCGCTGTAGATTTTTTCTCTAGTCACACTTCGTCCTTTGCATGTCCAGGCTTCACTTGGCTTCCAGCAGTGTATGGAAGCTTTAAAAGATATGCAGGTACATTCTATGGTTCCCATAGCCATTGCATTGAAATTGACGTGTCAAAGGTCGTTTGGCCAAGTGCTTCCCGCGCATGGGAGCTTCTAAATGGCGTTAAAATGGGTTCAAATGACCTACCTCCTCAGATTACCTTCCTAGATCGCCCCAAAAGACCAGCAGATGCTGCTTTTGGGCAAGAAAAAAGCTCTGGGTATTTTCACCAAGAAGCTCTCCCTGTGTACGATTCCAATGCGAGCGAAGGGAATACTGGAGTCCAGGAGTTGGGCACACGAATTATGGCCCACATGCTAGGTTTACATATCCCAGGAATTGAGGCTTCTACGTCATATTATCCGGGCTACGAATGGTGGCCGCGAACACAAGAAGTTGCGCCATCGGCGTCTACGGTGGAATATGGAACCAGAAATAATATTGGTCCTTCAACAGTAAATGCTCCAGGAACCAGGGTAGCAAGTGGTTGGAACTCGGTCCCTGTTTCGGATGCCGCGTATAATTATAATTACAACAGCTATGGCCTATGACATATCCTGTCCATCTCTGCAGGAGGGTAGATTCGCCGGCAGATTATTTGTTGTACATATTCTAATTTGGGCATAATAATTTACTTTGTTCTATTTTCAGATAAGAATGGTCGATCGTGATGTTAGGTAATCCGTCTATAGTCGATCTTCCACAATGGCAAGTACTTTCGACCGCCACCCTTTTAGACATCAACGATGGCTAGCCTTCGCAACATTCTCAACCCAGAAGATGGCAGGCGTCGCACAGTCAGGTCTGCATCAATGCAGTGTTCTGTGGTGTCCTTGGCTCATTCCACGACCAGACTTATTTTAAACATGGACCAAGCGTCAACAAGTGAAGTACCATCGTCTCCGGAAACCTCCTTCGTTTCAGATTCGAGCGATAATCTCACGGCGGAAGAATTACTATACAAAAACCATGAAGTTCACCCCGATTGTCCGAACAGTCTCGCTTGTTTACCTAATACTGACGGGAGGCCTCAACATACGCTACCTGTTATTCTTCGCTGTGCTATTCTGGGAAGTTCGCGTCAACGACTCACGATACGTGAAATATACGCGGCAATGGAGAATAAATATGCTTACTACAGGACCGCTGGACCCACATGGAAGGTGATGTTCGTATTCTATACATATCTCAACATAATTGACAGGATTAACAGCAATCCGTGCGGCATCATCTATCACTGAACAGGTTATTTGAACGTCAGCCGCGACCCGTAACTGATCCAGGGTTTGGCTCGTACTGGACCGTGAACTTGTCTGCACCTCCAGGTACCAAGAGACCGCGTAAGAGAGGTCGCCAGATTAAGGATGCTCCGGATGGATTACCTCTTCCTGCAAAGAAGAGGGGTCGGCCACGAAAGTCTCCCTTGGATAAGGATCAGCTCTATTCTTTACTTAATGAGGATGAGGAATGCAAGCACAGTCTCGACGGGGTTCGCCTACCATCTTCGGACCTGCTTGACCTCGACGATCTCAGGGATAAACAGGATCTTGTGGACTGCCACGTCGTTACAGATATTTCGGAGGAAGACTGCGAAAGTGAAGAGGAACTTGTACACCCAATGGATCGACGAAATTCCCTAACGGCGTCGGGTTTAAGTGCATACCCACCCTCTCAAACACCACAGGTCTTGAGTCCACCCACTTCCTCCATCTTCCAAAATTCAAACACCATTATCGATTCCTTGCAAGCCGAAATTTCAGTCCTGCGGCGTCAATTATCGGATTCCATCTCACTTTCACTCCGTGTTTCCGACCAGTTGCTACAAGTACAGACAGAAGCATCTCGAACACGTGATGCCCTTCAGGCTGTTGAACAGCGGTTTGACATAGAGACGAGAAGAAAGTCGGATTTGGAGAGGATGTTGAACAACGAAGAAAAAAGAAGAATAAAGGCAGAAGAGGCATTGAATGCGTTCATTTCCTGTTCTCCCCATATCGACAGATCGCGTTTCTCATGCGTTTCGGACGTTCACCGATAACTGATGGCCTGATGGTATAAATATGTATCGGTGCACTACCTAGAGCTCATTTAAATACATTATTTGTAGCTACTTACAATTTCTGACCTTCGGCCAGAGGACGGCGTTTCACCTTGTCAAACGCGGACAAACAAAGTATTTTTCTATCACACGCTGACATTCGAGCGTCGCCATGACTGTAACTCTTGGGCGTCCAAAGCTTAAGACTGCGTGCGTGATTTCGCTATATTACGATGTTTCTCGTGCTCAAAAAGTTCCAGATTCAAAAATGCGCGTTCTATTGGGCCTCTCTCTACTTCTGGACCAGTCGCCATTGCCTCGGATGGAAACAAGATTGTGACGTGTGTTTCTGAGGAGATCCTTTTGACAGAAATATCCTCTGGGATCGAAATATGTCGTTTTGCGAGCGTATGTCGTTTTGAGTCCAATAAGCTAGAGTTAGATTGATCATACCCAAGAATTATAGGACACCACGACCATCAATTCTCTCTGCACAACTCCATCTTCTAGTCATCTTCTTGTTTTTACGGCGTCGCTTTCCCTACGGATATACGAGATTCCGACAACAACACCTCCAAGTAAATTAGTTCATCCCGTCCGCGTCATATCACGCGCGCACGAGGCTCCTGTCCACGTTTGCAAGGTTGACCCTACTTCTACTTACCTCGCCTCTGGATCGGCAGACGGCGTTGTCAAAGTCTGGAATATCCGCAATGGGTTTGTCACGCATGTCTTCAAAGGTCATGGTGGCATAGTAAGCGCTTTGGCTTTTGATTATCCTCAGGATATGTCTTCCGTCGCTCGCCAACAAAAGATGCGTTTAATCACCGGTTCTGTGGATACTCGGCTTAGGGTCTTTGACTTGACTGCGACGTCAGAGTCCGCTCGTGGTGGAAAGCCGGAGGCAGTTCTAGAAGGCCACTATTCTGTTCCGCGTGGCCTTGATGTATCACTTGACGGTAAATGGCTTGTCAGCGGTGGTCGAGATTCAGTGGTCCTTATATGGGATCTCTCCTCGAATCAGGCTCCGCTGCAGTCCCCCAGCGGGAAGGGCAAAGGGAAAGGGAAGAATAAGGCCTTTTCGCCTACACTTGTAAGGACTATTCCAGTCCTAGAACGGGTCGAGGCTCTTGGAATTCTCCGGCCAGACGAGGATCTCACAGGATCTAGTTCGGGCTCAGATGTCATCCGTTTCTATACAGGTGGGGAGAAAGGCGTTGTCAGGATTTGGGATGGCAAGGATGGAAATGTCCTTTTTTCTTTTGGTAAAGATTTTACGAAGGTCACCGATGATCAAGAAGAGCAAAGGCAGATAGTTGATGTCATGTGGGTCTGAATTATTGGTTATATTTATTCATCCTAACGATTTTCTTAGGTATGTTCCCGCAACTTCAAGTGTCGTTTCCGTCCACGCCGACCAAAACATCATCTTTTATTCCCTCTCGACACAATCGTTAACGCGGCAGCTTATAGGTTACAATGATGAAATTGTGGACACAACATTTCTTTCTCCCGCTTTCTCCCTTTCTACAGTAAAGGAACGCGATTCTCACCTGGCATTAGCAACCAACTCCTCTCTCATCCGCATCTATGACATACGCACCTTCGATGCGCGTCTCCTTGATGGCCATACTGACGTTGTTCTCGCGCTGGACCAAGGTGCTAATGGACACTTGCTCGCCAGTGGCAGTAAGGATCGCTCTGCGAGGTTGTGGGCTCCTTTGAGGGCAAAGCCTATGGCTCCTGTTGTGGACTGGGGCTATAGTTGTGTTGGTATATGTGAAGGACATGCTGAAAGCATTGGCGCAATCTCCGTCTCGAAGAAAGCTGACAAAGTTGAAGGATTGAATTATCCTCAGTTCATGTTTACCGGAAGCCAGGATCGAACAATAAAAATGTGGGATCTAACAGGGATTCCTCTGGTATCCCAGGATGACGAAGCCGAACCTTCGCGGTGTAAAAGTTTATGCACTCATAAAGCTCACGACAAAGATATCAATGCCCTAGACATTTCGCCTAATGATAGATGGCTCGTTTCGGGATCTCAGGATCGAACTGCTAAGGTATTCAGTATAGAATACATTGCAGGTTCAGGAGGCAGAGCTCCACGTGGAGAGCTCAAATTGTTGGGAACTTGTAAGGGCCATAAGCGAGGTGTTTGGACTGTGCGATTCAGCCGGGCGGAGAGGATTCTTGCGACGGGAAGTGGCGACAAAACTGTGAAGCTATGGAGCCTAGATGACTTTTCATGCCTGAAGACTTTTGAGGGCCATACGAACTCCGTGCTAAGAGTAGATTTCTTGAACGTTGGCCTGCAAATTGTGAGCACATCTTCCGACGGGCTCGTCAAGCTGTGGGACATAAAAGCTGAGGAGTGCGTCACTACTTTGGATAACCATGAAGACAAAGTAGGTCTTTGTTTCCTCCTCTTTCTTCTGATTTAACATTATGTACTAGGTGTGGGCGCTTGCTGTCAGCGATGACGGAAGGCGTATCTTATCTGGCGCCGCTGATTCAGTCGTCACTTTTTGGGAGGACTGCACCGAAGAAAAGAACGACGAGAAGGAGGCAGCACGTGTTAATCTAGTGCAAAAGTGAGTTACGTTCTCTCCTTTTCCCCAACCCTGTTGCTCAATGTATATCTCATGGACAGGGAGCAAGACTTCCAGAACTATCTTGCGATAAACGATTATCGCCAGGCAATTCAATTGGCCTTGGCAATGCAACACCCAGGTAGATTACTGTCACTTTTCAGAGACGTGCAAATGGTTGGTGTGGACCCTGCGTCAATCACGGGGCAATATTCTGTCGATGAAGTCATACGGACCATTGGCGGGTCTGAACTAGCCAAATTGCTCCACTTTGTCAGAGACTGGAATACGAACGCGAAAACTAGCCGAATCGCGCAGGGCGTGATGTATGCCATACTAAAACTAAGGTCAGCAGACGATGTCTTAAAGGCCTTTGGGGATGAACAGGACGAGGCTGCTTTGATTGGTGATTCAAGAGCGATGTCCAGACCTGGTTCGTCGCTGAAAGAATTCGTTGACGCTTTCATTCCATATACAGAGCGACACTTGTCCAGGATGAACAAGCTGATACAGGATAGTTATATGGTGGATTACATTCTGGGTGAAATGGATGACGGAACATTCAACGATATGGAGGTAGATAGCGTTGTCTGATTGAATCAACTTACCATTGGCTAGTCCTACACACATTGTCATTCTGAATACACGCCAGATACGATCCTGCCTAAACGACATCCATTTACAGCATTGAATAGTAGAACCCATTCGCCCTCTTTGATGCTGTCCCGAGTTAACTGACCTTCTTTATCTTCGTGGATCCGGCTCTGTTCTAGAAGCCATCGCCGAAAGACTCCAAGTAGACATCCAGTCGATGATGGAGGTGTTAGCCACCGGCATGCTCTGTAGACAGCGATATTGTAAAGGGATGCTTCGGTAACCAACCCAACCTCATTGTACAGTAAAACGTCGGCCGTCAAAGGCTCCTGGGTAACAGGAGGTAGATTAACTCGACGTCGTGCATCGTCGTAATGCAACCGGTGGGTGGTCTTTGTGGATGTGAAAATGGAACGAGGACAGGCTGTCGAATCAAGGAAGATAGAGAAAACAGGACCGAACAGTGGTTGATAATCAGTCAGAAGATGAGAGGATGATGCAGATGAGGGGTCCGATAGGAGGGGTGCGACCGCTGAAGTTGTCACTGCCATCTTTCCAGATCGAGATAGTGTGAAGCGGACCTTGCAAGATATATATCAGCTACTTGCTCCAGGGATCATGCTTACTTTGGTTTACCTTAAGCGCCCCTGGGCCATTTTTATTGTCCTTCGCAACTGCATTCTGGCAAAGAGTCTTGAATTCATCGTATGAGGTTAAAGACGACTTGGCCTGGTCCCAGTCATGGCACTCAGCCGCCGCAGTCAGTCGATCGAAATGATAGCGTAGAAGTAAAAAATCTGAAGGTCCATCTTCATCGTCATTCCATCTTAATGTGAGAAGGAAGGGGTCAAAACGTGTTGAGCTGAGCAATTCATACACTTGGTGAGTTGGAGTCATGATGATTAATGATAAAGTTTTTTTGGGACTGATGATCGGCTTGGGCTTACTACCAGTTGTGTTTCCCCCAAAAAAATTGAAAAGGAAACCTGTTATTCCAAGCCTTTGAACAAAGAAAATTTGCCTTGGAGGGCAAACTTGAACTTGAACCACCATCTGGTCAGGAGACCCCTCCTTTTGTACCCAGCAGTTTTCCCAGTTCCATTCATTTGTCTGCCTCTTGCGGTACATGTTGGTATTCTTTGTATCTTGGGCAGGCTTCAATTATGTGTTTACGCATTTACAAATAGAATTAACCTGCAAATACACTCTATTCCCAAGATAGCAAACTTAGACTTCACTTGTCCACAACTTGTATGTGCGATTGCTGCCTTGACCTTATTTTCAACCTCCTTATCATATGTTCAAGAAATCACATGCTAGCAGAGAATGAAATAGTTCAATTCATTTGTCCATATGCATGAAGTCCCCCTGTTCACCAAAAGTAGCACTCATATTCTCATCTATTAATCATTTGTCAAGGTGTATCCCAGTTTATTCCTATGTGCTTGTCCCTCATAAGGGCAGAAAAATGAGCCTTGTGACCATGTGATGAAACAAGTCATTATTGTTGATATATTGATGCATCAGCTTTGTTTTGTTTTAAACATGGGATGAGAAAAGTGGTATTTGCATATTTGGCTATATAGCTAGCCTCCATGGTGAGGGTCAAATTGATTAATTCCCATCATTATGGCCTCCATCATTCAGAGTGCCAAGTCAGGTCACAAGTGGATGCAGAACAAATTGAATGCATATAATATTTGCATTGTGGAAGAGTCATCCAAAGTATTTTTTGGCCGACAAATACTGAACGTAGACAAGTTGGATGTCAATCCAGATCTATTTATCCCGTATGACTCAAGTGGCATCATCAGCAGGCCTGTCAGTGATCCTGCAGTAGAAGAATTTTTGTGTCATTTAGTCATGGCTAAAAATATTTGCTATATGTTCCTTCCTCTGTTGAGCATTATCTGATGCTTATCTTTCTTTGTATGTAGATGAAGTCTATGTAGATCAATACACTGTGGCTCTTTTATGAGCTCTCCAATTTACTAAACAGGGTCTCTTGATAGAGCGTGTTCTGCTCCAGTTTTTTAATTGTAGCTATAGCTGTCAGGCACAGGCTGATGTGTGCCTACAATCAATCTTTTGACAGCACCATATATTTCCTCATGCAGGAGGACAAAGCCATCAGCTCTACATCTGCATTCCCCAAGAGTCAGCTTGTTGCTGAGGCTGTTGCTGCCATTGTATGCAACAACAGTTTTCAACATGATATGAAGCACCTACTCACTAAGGATATGATTATTCCTGCAATCGCAATGGTTGGAACATGCATGGCTTTATACAAGGTTCCCATCAGACAATATCTTGTTTCTGCAATCAAGGCAGGTAGCTATCCGATGCAGGAGACTGTTATAAAGAAGTGTGTGCCTGTAAAAGATATTAAGACCATGAAAAATATTTCTAACAGGCAGATTGTCATTCAGCATTGCCTATTTTTTTGCAATGTTGTGAGGGAATTTGCTCAATCTTCAGTGTGCACATATGCCAGCCACCTGGTGGGTAAATCAAGCACAATTGGAAATATGACACCAAGGAAAGGCAGGAAAAAAGGCAAGAGGGCTACAAAAAATCTTCAGGACTCAAAATAAATACTTGCATTCAAACTCTTCAAGGAGAGGAAGGCAAAGAGGCTGACCATGGACACCTACATGAAGTACAGCCCAGAGCTGAGGACAACACACCTAGCTCAACCCTGTCCCTCTCAGCCCTTGAGTTTGATGAGAGAGAATCCCATTCAAGGACCACAGAGCATTGTAGGAGGATTGATGGTGGAAAAAGGAGGGGGAGTGGGCTAGCTGGCATTAGAGGAGAAATTAGCTTGGAAAATGAGGGTGTATTGCTCTACTATAACCAAAACTACCCTGGGTGGTGATGATAGTTGATGATCAAGAAGTTGTTTTGGTGTGCAATTATACAACTACATTATGTGGTGTTTAGTCTCTGTCCAGAGAAATTTTAGAAGTTCTGCAGCTATTAACATTATGCAAGCAACTTTAATAATGGTGTAGTTAGCACATTTGGTAATCCTGTTAATTTTTTTTTATTATGAGCATGAGGTGCTTGGCACCTATTTTGCTCAGTACTACAGACAGGGTGTATATGTATATATCTACAAGGGCCATAAAATTCCATACCCCCACATGTACACAGAGACTGAGCAGGCCAACATGTTCAAGTGTTGTTGATGATGATGATGATGATGATTACTTCTATACCTGCTGGGGCCATGCCCTATGTCAGGTTCTACCAGTGTCTAAGTATCTACATGGTGTCACCATTGTATCATAATCTCTAATCTAAAGGCTCCTGTCTGCACGGAGCCTTTAGCGTGTCAAGTGTTGGTCGGCCTATAATGTCCCTTGATGCGCTCAGTCCGAGTAGAAGCCTATCAACGGTGGCCTGTCTATGCACCTGGAGTCAGGCTGTTGACCATATTATGCCATTATTTGGTGGGTGTACTGTAAATTAAGTGTTTAATAGGGAATGATGGGTATTGTGCAGTGTTTTCTCTGCTTATCTCTGCCTCCTCTTTCTGCCTCTCTGGCTCAGTTTTGATACAACCATGTCCTTGATGACCATCAGGTCTCCATATGTCCTCTTGAATTGACCCATGCTTTTAATATACTGAAACAAGGCTTTCACTGACTCAGGGTTGCTTAAAAGCTTGCTCAAGGCTCCTTCACTTAAGTCCACTATCTTGGCTAGTACATGGCATTCTCTCCCAAATATGCCGCAGTGGAGTAAGTAGTGCTTGACCATCTCATCTGATTGGTGGCATGCTGTGCAAGTTGGCATGTCTCTTTTCTGAAAGCAGCAAAGATAATGGTTCAATGGGCAGTGTCCTGTCCATAGTTACATCGGGATGGACACCTGGCATCTGGAGATGCTCTCCAGTATCCTGATGATGCCCCCCATGCAGGGTGCCCTGGAGTTGACTGCCTTTAGTCTGTTGAACCACAGCAAGGCACTGAGTCTCTCTTCTGCCTCCACTCTCCATCACTTCTTATGCTTGGCCAGTCCCACTGCCTGCAATGTACACAGTAGCTTCTTCAGCAATGGCAGGCCTTGAAGTTCTGTGCCCTTCCCCTCAGCAGCCTGCTTTGCCCTCTCTGTCAGCCATATCGTTTCCTGGTATTCCTGCATGTTTTGGTGTCCAGTATATCTTGATGTTCATGCTTGGGTCTATTGTCTTTACTCTACAGATTCCTTCTAGTACCTCATCCACAATGTACCTTGCCATGCCCCAATCACCCTCATATCTACTTGGTTGTCTGTTCCTACTGTAACCATAATGATAAGTATAAAGTTAGTGATGTACCCTAATTAACAAGAACTGGGGTATGTCTATGACAGGTCTGCTTATATCTATGTGAGGACAAAAAATGGCCATTGGCCTTGGCATCATTGTTCATGGTACAATGCACTTAGACTCACCAGGTGCACTGCTGGTGCCAGAACCTGTTTCCACCAGAAAAAGTGACAAAAATGTTTTATATCTTTGGCAACTTTTTGCCTTAGAAAAAGGCATTTTTCATTGTCTCGAAACCTTTTTCTCTTAGAAATATGTACATTGGAAATGGCATGACAGATTTCTTTGTCCTTTTTCTGATGGAAACGTTCTGGTGCCAGCAGTGATGTAAACCCCTTGAATTCGTCATCTGTTTACGAGCAGAGCTGACGTAATGGTTATATTAGCTGCGGAGAAGGCAGTGGAACCCGTGGAAGTACTCACCTAGGCTTGCCTCCAATGTTCTCAGTCAAGGTTACATATCACGGAGAGATTCGCAGATTTTCTTTCTTCAACTCTACGACCTTTCCGACCTACGAGCAGCTGTATACCCAGGTGTGCATCATTTCGTATTTATACCGAAAGCGTCTCATCCCCCTTTCCAGCTTACTCGTGTATTTCCTACCAATAACATTTACTATCTCAACAAACTTCTATTCTTCCCCGACGCTTCTCAACCTGGCCGCATACTCATTGGCAGCCAAGTCCGCAACGCTGAAGAATATAATAAATGCGTGGTGCCATTCAGGGGTCGTACTTGGCTCAATGCTTCTCTTCGGTTCGCCCTTGTGGATGGCAATACAGGCACAGTCGGCCAACTTCCTGAGTCTTTTGATGAGATGCTAGCCTCCCATTCCCGACCACTTTTTGTTCCTCGATCGCCCGTCATTTTCGAGGTTCCACCCCGAGTCTTCTCTACCATTCCATCAGAGAGTGAAGCGCCCGTGGATATGTCAATTAATAATTCCTCCGAAAGGTCCCTATCCTCCTCTTGTGGCTTAACCTCCTCCAATCGGACAAATGATTCCGCAGGATCGTGTTGCCCAGCTGCTCAGGTCAAGAAAGACGTTACAAGTCTTCTTGAGTCATTTCAAAGGGATCTGGATCACGCAATGGGACGCCTGTCAGCATCCACAACCCTCAATCTTGACCACTCCTCAGTCAAAACTACTATGAGGTCGTCTTCTTCGCCTTTCATTTGTTCATTTTGCAACAAATCTGTTTCAGGACAATGGTTCACTTGCCATGATTGCTCTACTATCGTTGTCAGTGCTTCTACATGGTTCTGTTTGATTGCCTTGACATCTTTACAGTGTTCCCAATGTAAAACCTATAATACCATATGTCCTGTCTCCAATGTACGACATACATTTCAATTGCAAGGCCTTTCGACATTGGCGCAGCGCCCAGTACCCAATGAGCGCCAAACGCCCAATGAGCTGTGAGTTTCATCTATTCAATTTTGGATAGCTTTTTGAATCCATCCAAAGGTCCATCAATTCCTCTTTCAACCCTCCTGGCCCCATGCCACTTTCGTTGACCAACCCGTTCTCAACCTCGTGCACCCCGTCGCCTTCGCCTGTCATTCACTCAGGTATTGTGTGTGATAGTTGTAACATGATCATTGAAGGGGTTCGTCATAAATGTCTCGACTGTCCTGGTATGTACCCGTTTCAGACGGCTATGCTCATAGATTTATTGTGGCTAAGATTACGATCTGTGTACGATTTGCATCGCTCATGGTGCACATGAACGTCACAATGCTCGTCACCAATTGCTCGACATAAATGAACCTGGGCGGGTTATCGTACATACCGTCAAAGAACATGAAAGTCGTGAAGATTGCGTACTAGGCGGTAGCAATACGTCGACATTGGATCGGTATCCAACTCCTCTAGTTGTTCATCATGCGACTTGTGACCTATGTGATTCGATCATAGAGGGCAACCGCTATGTCCGTATATTATATATTTCTCATGGAAAAAACTTATATATACGAATTGGCAGAAATGTGCAGTATGCCCCGACTTTGATACATGCGAGTCTTGTTTCGCGTATGCCACAGTTCTATTGTCTAGTTGATCTGTTGCATGATAATTCAATAATGTAGGATTACGGAAGAGCAACATCCCCGTCACTCCTTTGTCAGGATTTCGAAAAAAGAAGACTACATCGTGAGTCCTCACAGTAATGTATTCTATGTCATGGGTCGCATTCACCTTGTTCTCAGTCCCGTGGAAGTTCCTTCACTGGTCGCCATTTTGCTCGATGTGATGGTAAGTTCTTAACGATCTTGGACATCGTTGTACTCAACGGATTTAAATACCTTGTAGTTTGTGACATCACGATTGTTGGGATCCGCTATAAAGTTCGTATCCCTGATTAAGCACGTTATTGGCATTCTGACTTCAACTCAAGTGCATGCATCCTGACTGTCCGGATTTCGATCTTTGCGAGAAATGCGAAGCACTTCCAATCCCTCAGCATCCTGATATCCATCCCTTGTTGAAGATGAGATCTGTTGAGACTACCATACCGACAGTTTGTAGATCTCCAGATGTTATGCATCTTTCTTCCCAGAGTATGTCTACGTTTATTCGATCCTAAATTCAAAGATAACACTTTTGGAAGGAGAAACAGTTCGAGCTCATTCTCCTTTGATTGATCACATCTCTTCCGATTCTAAATTACGCCAAATGTATGTTTCAACCTCTACATAATTTCATGCCACTCAAGCTGTCAATTCAGGTGGTCTTGGAGCAACAACAACAGTTCCTTCGAATCTTCTTCTTTTCTTGAGAGCCCTCGTATTGTATCTGCACCGGATTATAAGGGTTCAGCGCCCGGCACTCTAGCTGATTCCACCACTTGTTCTTTGTATCCACTCCCAGACGGACTTCCGCCGACAGATTCCCGACCGCAGTCCATGTCAAACACGTCGATTCAGGAAGAAGATACAGCCTCTGAACCTCCTGTGAAATCGTCAAGTCCTGTATGTGAACTTACGGATCACAGGATAGACTTCCCGAAGACATCTATACTGCCACCATGCGCACCACTGGCTGCGTCACTTGATTACAACGATATTCCAGTCGTTCCTGGATCCTGGTATGGTCCCGGCTCTAGCAGCCTTGCTAACGATGCGGCTAAAGAACATCATACGTCTCAAACGGTTAATGACGTTTTGATTCAAACACCTCGACGATCCGTTTTAATCCATTCTCCTCTACATGGTGAAGCATCAAACGGACTACCCACTCCTCACTCAAATGAAACGCACAGTATGTACCACTCGAAGGATCTGCCGCATGCGGAAATGACTGGGCATTGTTCGATGTCTAATTTGAGTCTAGAAGACCAAAATGTGGAAGAGGCTTCCAAGACCTCTGAAGTACCCTTGTCTGCTGGTTATATCGAGGACATTACAGTTCCAGATGGCCAGGCCTTTTCTGCTGGTGTCACCTTCATTAAAGTCTGGCGAATGGTTAACAACGGCAGTCGTGATTGGCCTGCTGAAACAGAGGTCGTTTTTGTTGGTGGTGCGCAACTTACTAACGGCAACCCTCTGCCTCACGCCCAACCTACACATCCTGTCGGCCCATTGAAGCCTGGCCAAGAGAAGACTGTCTGGACGCCCGAATTGAGGGTAGGCTGCATGCCTGTCTATGCTCCAACTGTCGTTGACTTGGCTTTAGGCTCCTGATGTTCCAGGAAGGTATACCAGTTATTGGAGGCTGCGCGATGACAATAAGCAGTTATTTGGTGATAGTATATGGGTTGAGTGAGTGGGCTCTACATGACAACAACTTAATTTTTTGACACCAACTACCCTGATAGCATTGAAATTGTTGATCCTGTTCAGTCTGAAGAACTAGTGACGTCATCATCCATGATCATCATGCCCGATCCTACTTCACCGGCATACCCCGCCGTTGACGAACGAATGATCTCCAGATCGCCCACTGAGGAAAGTTTAAACGGTTTCTTCTCAGATTACTCCTCCGTGTCGATTGTCAGCGTGCCCTCCTCAGAAGATGAAGCAGATACTACACTTTGGGAAGAAAGTCGCGCTCAGGGCCGCGCCACGTTTAAAGAAATTTGTGGCCAGGCTGACCATGTAGCAGAACATGCATCTACGTTGATGGATTATGTTCTTCTCTACGACGACAACACATCTGAAGAAGAATGATTGGAGCTTGGTTGGTTATTTATACGATGTAGAGCAACTAACGAACGGACGTCTCGGAAGTGCGCAAGGAAGGTCGCGGTCAGCACAGATAGGAGAAGATGAGATCTCAACTTAGTATTCACGCGGAATTGATTTAAAGAGGAAAGTTAGTGTTATTGAATGTTGTAAGGACAGAATGATACTATTGTGCTCACCTGGAGTTCAACGAGGAAAGTTGAACTCATGTGGGCAAACTAGGAATAAAAAAAGCTGATTAATGCTCATGGGCTCGATGAGCAGATAAGATGGAGGAATGATCGCGGTAAGTGTATTCTGCACTTGGTCATGAACACATTTTCAGTCTATCGCTCCATGACAACTACTGCTGTACTCGAACCTTTTACGAGACATCGTTCTTTTCCTGTTGGTGAGCTCTCGTATTTCAGAGCTTAGATATGAAAGTAACAACAGTATCGCTTCCCACAACATCTGTTCTGATATGTTCAAGATTGTGTGGCTATTTGTATGTTTTTATTCATAGCCACTACTTCAATTCGATACGGTACTCACTGTGTCCGATTGTAATGGAGCTTCATAACCCACACCTTCTGTTCCAACCAGTGTTGGAGCGACAGTGATTATCAAAGAATCAATGACAGAATTCTCCGGAAAAGAGCCTGCAAAGAAAGAGGCAATAATACGTGCACCCCCTTCGACCATCAGAGTACGAACTCCATGTCGGCGGAGTGCTAAGAGAATGTCGTGGATCGTGAGTTGTGTATCTAAATGTTCATTAAAACACCACAAGAGTATATGCAACAATTCCGACCACTCCTGTGAATGGGAACCTGGATCACTCTAGCTCCAGCCTTCTCAAGCATTTCTAGGCGGTTACGCCGCTCTAGGTCGTCCGCTGGTGTACAAAATACCCATGGTCGCCTACCTCGACCAGCTTGGTAATTGGCTAAGAGTTTGCAGGTTGTAGGTAGACGAAGTCGGCTGTCGATTACTACTGGTCTTGGAAGATTGTGCATTTGCCCCCCTGGTAAAGGCGGAAGATGGCGGACTGTATCGAAGTCAATACGAACTATGACTTGCGGATGAATTCGAACCATTGAGCTGAGGGTCATCATTGAGAGCTGTTCCAATCCCAACAAGAATCGCATCATGCATCGTTCTCATCCTTAAATTTCGCAATGGAAGTAGTTTCAATTAGAGTCAACATGGTAGACACACCAGTGGGTGAGAATCATGCTCTCTTTCCCGCTCAAAATCAGTTGTTTCCCATGCTGACCAGCAATTTTTGCATCAAGAGATTGAGCAAAAGTCAGCGTTACAAGAGGGCGATGTTCTGGGACAGGCAAAGAGTCATAATGAGCCAATACTGATTTTAAGAGATCAGGCGGGGAGAGAGTAGCCATGGAAGGTGCCATGATTAGGCATTGTTTACTTGATGGTGAATTCTTTTCTAATAATAGCTCTCTTCATTACCATGACTGCAGACGATTCAGAGCCACTCCAGCCTATGAACGAGCAAGAGGATAATAATACTCAACCCGAAGAAGTTGATGACGGTGATGATGAGCTTATAACCGGAGATGCTCCTACAGCAGGTACTGCTTCTTTGGGTCATCGCTATCGTTGTTCTGTATTCATTTTTATATCCTATAGGAGAAGGTAAGAAAAAGAAGAAGAAGAAAAAGGCTAAGAAGAAAAAATTGGAGCAGAGCGACCCTCCCCGCACTGGTTTATCCAAATTTTTCCCAGACGGAATCTATCCTGAGGGTGAGATCCAACCTTATAAAGACGAGTATGTCTTGTTGAAATCTCCCGATGCCTACAATAATACTCTGCCCTTATTCAGTAACACATGGCGGATAACCTCGGAAGAGAAGCGATACGACGAAAAGATGGCAAACGAGGATCCCGAAACTACCTATCAAAGCATCCGGCGTGCTTCAGAAGTCCACCGCCAAGTGCGCCAGCATGCACGAAAGACCATCAGGCCTGGGATGACCATGACCGAAATTGTTGAAAATATCGAAGCTGGCACACGAGCGTTGGTGGAAGAGAACGGTCTTGACTGTGGTGTTGGGTTTCCCACAGGCGTTAGCTTAAACCACTGTGCAGCGCATTACACTCCAAACGCTGGAGATACTACAGGTGCGCTAATATCTTCTCAAATTTAGATCTTATCGACATGGCATGGATTTACAGTGCTCCAGCAAGGAGATGTTCTTAAGGTGGATATTGGAGTGCACGTCAAAGGGAGGATCGCGGATTCTGCTTTCACGCTGACGTTTGATCATACCTACGACAAGCTCTTAGAAGCTGTGAAGGCTGCGACAGATACTGGCATTCGGGTATGCATCTGGAGAGAAAATTGACTTAAATTGACAGTGTTATTTAGGAAGCAGGCATCGATGTCAGATTAGGCGAACTAGCGGGCTATATTCAGGAGACCATGGAGTCTTATGAGGTTGAAGTCGGAGGCAAAGTCTATCCTGGTAAGTGCGGAATTCTGTCAGTCTTCATCCTTCAATGAGGATGTTTCAGTCAAGCCCATCGAAAACTTAAGTGGTCACAACATCAACTTGTACCAAATTCATGGCGGAAAATCCGTTCTACTTGTTAAAAATGATGATCAAACCAAAATGGAAGAAGGTGAATACTTTGCAATCGAAACCTTCGGGTCCACAGGTCGTGGTCGGATCGTGGAGGCTGTGAGTATCGACAATGAGACCTAAAAATAGTTGCTAATACTTCCAAGGGTGAATGCTCGCATTATGCCAGAGTCTTTGATCCACCCCATGTGCCTCTCAGGTACGTTTTAGATATATATCACTGGCTGACCGAACCTTGCTAAGGCTAATGTTTAAACCCTCAGATTGACGTCTGCCAAGTCGCTTCTCAAAACCATCAACAAAAACTTTGGTACTTTACCTTGGTGTCGACGATATCTAGATAGAATCGGTGAGAGCAAGTATCTCCTTGCGGTGAGTAGATATTCATTTCTAAATAAAATCCAACGCGCCGCGTGCTAAATCTCTTGCGTCATAACTCCTAGTTGAACCATCTGGTGGCGCAAGGTATCGTCCAGGATTATCCCCCATTATGTGATCAACGTGGATCAATGACGGCACAATTTGTTGGTTATTTTTGGCAAACATTGTCCTTGTCTCTAATAACTTTGATTGAACAGGAGCACACAATCTTATTACGGCCGACGTGTAAGGAGGTAGTTACTAGGGGCGATGACTTCTGATCTGGTACCATGTACGTTAGCATACACAACGTATCTGAATGGAGTGGAAAGACATAATCCAGAATAAACTGTGGCCGGGACGGAACATATGATTTGTGCCGCCGGCATATCGGCGCAATTATAAGAAACTCTGGTCATTTTGAGACGTAAGAATTGGGATCTGCCCCTTGACCTCTCCCACCAGACTGACCTCTCCACTATAGCATGCCCTCTGTCTACCACCATGCTGGTCACCAGGGGAGTCGGGTCTTGGGTCACTATAACGACAGGGACTGTGACTTCTTAGCGAGTTCTTTGCTGCACTATGCTACTCCTGGCGTTACCCCCCCATCGGCTCGTGTAAATCCAAAACTCAAGATGGAACCTCGACATCCCCTTAGGATATGGGATATCTGGAAGTTTGGACTCGTCGTGGTCTCGAAAGGTGACTTGTCTGACATCCCAGTTTGCTCCTGCATCTAACTTTTAACTTAGCAACGGAGTTAACTGGAGATGTGCTTTGGCACCATATGTGGGGTCCTCGAAAAAAGTCTTGGTGCATCGAGATGACTATTTTGTCAAGTATCATGCGAGGAGCAGGACGGCACAGTTCGTTTGTTGACGTCGTATGTCGCAGTGTCCTTTCCCATTCGTTCTTATTCCATAACGTGGTCGATCTTGTCAGGCAACAATCCGCACATTGATGAGCATAGGTGGGCTGGTACCACTTCCATCAGATGCGCTTGTGACACCAGTCACTTTTCGTGTGAAGAAGCGCAATCTTCGGGGTATACTTGCAGAATATGACGCAGCGGAGGATGGGACGCGTGAGTTGTCTGGCGAGTGGGTAGTGGGCAAGAAAACATGGCAAAGACTTCAAACCGAGTGGAAGACTGCACGCAACGATGCACTAGATCCTGCAGAGTCAAAGAAAAATGAGCAAGTCATATTCTATATCCACGGTGGTGAGTTCATCGGAGCGTATATAGGAGTTGTCATAATTCCTTTTCACAGGTGCATACTACGTATCAAGCGCTGCAGCTCAGCGGTTGATTTCTATCCCTTTGTCTAAATATACGAACGCCCGAGTTTTCGGTTCGTGATTCAATTAAACATCGAATTCTCTCAATTCTTATTTATCACGCAGCTCTCGATTACCGTTTGGCTCCAGAGTCTCGCTTCCCCGGTCCTTTACATGATGTTGTCAGTGGATATTTTCGACTAGTAGAAGACCTTCACATTCCATCGGAAAATATACTACTCGCTGGTGACAGTGCTGGAGGCGGATTGTGCCTTGCATTGCTTATGTATCTGCGCGATTATAATTACACATTACCAGCTGGAGCAATTTTAATGTCTCCATGGGTCGGCAAGTGTCTTTCATTTCCGTCTGTACCTCTCGCTCATGACTATGCAGACCTCACTATGAGCTGCGAATCCTGGGATTCAAATGCTAACTTCGATGTTGTACCATTTCCGCAAAACGACCATATGAATCCCATTGCCCTTTATCTTGGTGAACGTATGGAGGATTTTCTGACACATCCATATGCCAGCCCTCTCTTTGGTGATTTTACTGGACTTCCTCCCTTGTTGATTCAGGTCGGAGACGCCGAAGTGCTTCGGGACGAATCTGCCCTTCTTGCTCACAAGGCTACCCTTGCTGGCGTTGACGTACGCCATGAACTTTTTGAAGATGCCGTAGGTTATGTTATGTCTTTTCTGCATCTCCACGAATCTGAGCAAATCAACAGATACACGTCTTTCAAGCCTATCCATTTCTCCCGACAGCGCGTCGTGCATTCTCGTCCATGAAGGATTTCGTACAGAATACTCTTCCTCAGCTCAGATCACGATCTCCACAGCCTCTCACGCCATATGTCGAGCATCATCTCGAAGAAGAAATCAAGAACGACAAGGCAACAGTTGTAAGGGGCGATGGCGTAGGAATGAACACAGGTTTGGGCAACGTAATGGACTGTCTCGGGAAGAAGACAAATGACCATTCGGAGTACTCGGACAAAAAACAAGGCGATTCTAAGGGATACGCCAGCTGGGGGCGCGGCTCACGTCTTTGGCCCTCAGGCAACATACCTACACCAGTAGAGGAGGATGACGATTGGGAATACCAGAGAATAGTTACTCGCCCTCCATCTCCTTCGGTTTGTCATCATTCAGCTGGCAAAGTGCTGGGTGAGACCAATGGCCTTCGTCGTATACGGTCAGCAGTGTCTCTTATAGCTGTTACGGCGCATCGTACTCGACTACACCATCGTAAACCTCCTTTTGAGTCACGAAGAGCGGGCCCAGGACACATATGCATTCCACCTTTTTCAAAGATGTCAAAATGCAGTACACCTCCACCTTCACCGCTAGAATCACCTTCCATCCGTCGTAACAATGCTAGTCACCCTGACATCAACTCTCTTGTAGAAGACTGGTCGCACGCGGGACCAGCTAACCAGACTACATGTTACGCAGCAGAGTAACCGTTTTTATGACTCGAAACATCGACACAACTTATCAGTTTAAATCAATTTAATCCATGTACACAAAACGTCCTAACGTCCTCCTAATCTCAGGTATTCGTACATACCATGTGTAGCCAGTAGAAATAGTGTATCAAATACAATCGGAACGTCACAGAATACGAAAAGTATGGTCAAAAACGATCAGAATCTCTCTGGGAGGCATTTAGCATATCCAGTCCTTTCCTATGTATCTCCAGTTCCTCAATGACATTCAACAATGCATTGCATTCCCAGTGTCCGTACAAGAAGCCTTCGTAGAGCATCGTAGTACCCAGCCACGAAAAGAAAATCGTGGACACTAACACAATAGGGTTGATCCAGGTGCGGGGAAGCCATGTTCCTCCAATGACAATGGCGACAAGGAGCAGTATACAGAGGCCAAAAATCTGGAGCTCTTTCCGTGCTCGCTGCCGTGAACAATTGTAGCAAGATGTCAGTGCTTCGATCACTGTTGCCACAGAGGCGTTGGAGAGCTCCGAGGATGGTGCCAGAGTGGAACCTGAGCGGTCTGGCGTCTCAATATCTAGTGTAGCTTCGAGGCCAAAGTGGTCCGAAAAAGAGAAGCCGAAACCAGGAACTTTGTCCGTCATGACGACCTTGCATTCTGTAGCCCTCAAAAGGGGGAAGACAGGATCAGAGCCGGCATTTGGCCTGTGGGGCTGGCGGTAAAAGACGTAGTCCAAGCGCTTGCCCCAGGACTTACGCGCGCATGGATCAAGCGGCTTGCCTGCCGAGTACGAGTTTAACGGAGAGTCAGCAGTAACGCCAAACTTATGTATAGCCTCCAAAGGGGTAGATGCGGAGATATTGCCTGAGAAAGTGCTGGGAGGGTGTGTCACCAACCATGAGTCTTCAAGTGCAGCATGCTCCTTTATGAGGGTGATCGACAGTGTGGTCGGTATACTGTTGAAGTCGCCAAGCTTTGAGCAAAATTGAGTGTAAGATGTATCATAGAGATCATCCATGAGACATACCGCTATAACATAACGCCCGAGCTCGGCTGCTTGTCGTGTCAATTTAGCAAACTCCCATGCGTTAACCAGGCGATGCGCCCGGTTAGATTCAGGCCCGTCTTCTCCGCCTTTTGCGAATAGCTAATGAAATGTGACTTCAGTGGAGAATCTAGGACAATTCAGAAACATACATGTGTGTTAAACACTTGGACCTGTCCTAAGACTGGGTGCAACAATACTACACTGGAAGCAGCTTTGCCAACAAACCAGTCACCGGCACTAACGTCGATTGGGGCGCCGTTGAGAGAGTATGAGTACACAGAGGTCGAAATGATGGGGAACCTGGAGAATGTGACTAAACCTGCACCAAGAGCACCACTACTCCGAAGTATGAGACAGGGAACTGACGAGTAAAGATGAAGGCAAACCTATAGAAGAATTTTGAATGGGGCAGCACAGAAGACACCCGTCGCTGAACTTTCTCGTAGTCTGAAAAGACCCAAAGTTCTTGGAGAGCAACGATGTCATAGCTTGAGTGTGAAAGCTTGTTCGCTATGGCCTCGATACGTTCCTTTCGATTTTTTGCGACAAACTTCAGACCCCTGATGAAGGGAACTTAATATTCTTTTTTCAAGATAGATGGAGCTGACCCACCAGCAATTGAGGGACAGAACTCGGATTCGGCTTTCAGTCGCCATGGACATAATTTGAATGACTTCGGTCGGCAACTTCGGACCGGATTACTGTGACTAAGTAACTCACTGCGTGACCGAGGGTTTGTCAGTAACTACAATGGCCACCGTCGTCAAACTCACCGCCAACGAGTCTGTCTCTCTATGCTCAGTCTCCCTTCTACTCTCAACATATCTCTCTCCCCAGCATAGAAATTGCCACACGTGCTGCTGAAAACTTCGCGCGTATATACTACAACGCCTATGATTCCGACAACCGTCTCAATGACGTCCCCCAGTTTTACCGACCGTCGTCGTCCTTGGTATGGAACGGCAAACCTTTTCAAGGCGCAACTGGAGTCCGTGAGCTTCTTGAGAAGATGCCAGTGACCAAACACGAAATCCAGTCCCTTGATTGCCATCCTATACCAGGTTTGTTTTTGTGGCCAATGATCAAGTGCTGGTCTTTGTTTACATTATTCATTAGGAACCTCGCCTCCCTCACTGCTTGTCAGCGTCTCTGGTAGCGTCGTTCATGGTCAAGGACCATCGGGCAATCCAACTCACACAACACCTCGCAACCCCGAAGGGCACCCCCGGGTGTTCTCCCAGACCTTCATGCTTGTCCCAGACCCGACAGCACCTGCTACTAAGCCTGGGGAACTTGCGAAGTACTACGTCAGTGCAGACGCAATTAGATTCGTAGGATGAATGCCCGGTACTTGTAGACTGTGAGTCGTTCCTACATGGCCACACACTCTTTCCTTATCAAGCAGCCTTTGTTTCCAGAACTTGTCATCTAACAAATATACCACACGCCTTTACTATTTTTATTCATAACATATCCCGCTTGACTTTCATTACAAGAAAAATGACTCTCAAACGTCTAAATCCTTAACAATAGGTTCTACATAATCATCACATTAGAAAGCAATACAAGTAAATGATTAAAGTCAGAGTCATTAACCAAAGGTTTGAGACTAGAGAAAGAGTTAGCAAAGTTGTACAATAAGATTGACGAGAAATCAAGAAGCTCACTGATCTGGCGCTCCGCTTGACCTTGGAAAGCCGCCACTCATCCGGCTTCTCGTACTTGTTGTACAGCGGTTCAATCTTCTCTTGTTTCTTCCGTTTACTAATTTTGCTTGCATCAGCAACCTGGAAAAATTGCGGCGCGACTTCTACAAGCCACTTTGGTTCAACAGCGTGACATTGTGGCAGTACTCTCGAGTAGTGAGCACCAGCTCGTGATAGATTAACCATTCCGGATTTCTATTGAACAGGTGACATTGTGGCAGTACTCTCGAGTAGTGAGCACCAGCTCGTGATAGATTAACCATTCCGGATTTCTATTGAACAGGGCCGAAGAGGGATGGATGTAAACGGGGGTGCCCTCGACGAGCGTTTTGTAGCCTTCTTGTGGATCCTTTTTGGCTGCATTTCTGAAAAAGCCAGAGCATATCGCCTTCCGGACGACATTGTAATCCCGTCCAGCAGACAGAATATCGTGCTTATATCTACCCTCAAAGTCAGACAAGGGCGCAATGGAAGAACGAAAAGTAATACCTGTCCATAATGCCCAATAGCTGCTTCCGTACATCTTGTGCTCGTCTCATGCTCCTCGCCTGAATAAAGTTCTCATAACACCAAGGGTTCGAGAAATTTGCAGCCTTCCAACCATTGTATACAGTCAGCAAAGTCAGATGATCTCCTTCAGGCTGATGGAACTTGGCTTTCTTGGAATCTGCTTGACCCTGCTTCTCCTTCGGTCGATAGAAGACGCTCTGAACGGAAAGCATCGCGACGATGGAAAGAATCTCCTCTGAGCATCCCAACTCAACGGATGCAATCAACATCTTAGCCAGTGGCGGTTCCATAGGGAAGTCAGCCATCTTTCGCCCGAGGCGGGTCAAAAGACCTTCGTCGTCCAGGGCCGAGAGCGCATACAAGGACTCTAACGCCGTCAACATTGTCTGGGCAGGTGGCGGGTCCATGAAGTCGAAACTTAGCAGGTCGTTGATACCCATAGCTTTGAGTTGTAGGATCGTCGACGACAAATTGGTCCTTTGTATGTCTGGAATGGAGTTGGGCAGCATCTCGTTACGGTATGCTGCCTCGGTAAAAAGACGGTAGCATTTTCCGGGACCTGTACGTCCGGCACGACCAGCACGCTGTCGTGCCTGAGCTTGTGAGATTGGCATCACCACGAGAGAGTCCATGCCCAGCCTTGGGTCATAGGCATTTTGCTTGGAAAATCCGGGATCAATGACATAATAGATACCGGGAATGGTCAAACTAGTTTCGGCAACGTTCGTTGCAATGACGACTTTCCGAGCACCGGGTGGGGTGGGCTCGAAGACGCGTGACTGGACCTCAGAGGGAAGGGCGGAGTATATAGGCAGGATGATGAGTTCGGGAACTTTGGGACCGAGAGCCTTCATTCGCTCAAAGAGAATTTCGCAAGCAGTATCGATTTCTTCTTGACCAGTGAGGAAGAGCAGAATATCACCAGGAGGTTCAGAAAGGTGAATCTGCATAACAGTAATGAGAGAGGCATCCAGATAGTCTGTCTCTGGTTCCTTGGTATAAAGGATCTCTACAGGATATGTTCGGCCAGGAATGGTGAAGATAGGGCATCCGAAGAAATACTTGGAAAATTTTTCGGCATCGAGTGTAGCAGAAGTCACAATCAGTTTGAGGTCTGGACGTCGTTTGACAGCCTCTAAATTAAAGTGGTCAAAGTCTAAGTTTATCAAACAAATTGATGCTAACGCACTCTTCAACAAGCCAAACAGGACATCTGTAGCGATAGTACGCTCGTGAGCCTCATCTAACATGATGACCGAATATTGACTACAAAGTGGGTCGATCAAACACTCGCGCTGCAGCATACCATCCGTCATGTACTTGATCTTCGTTTCCGGACTGGTGCAATCCTCAAAACGAATGGTGTAACCGACGTCCTGACCCAAACGACATCCGACCTCCTCAGCTACACGTTTTGCCACCGACATTGCAGCAACACGTCGGGGTTGTGTGCAGCCAACACGACCCTTTTCGGTGTAGCCAGCCTCCGCGAGGTACTGGACCATTTGAGTAGTCTTGCCTGAACCGGTGTCACCCACAACAATGAGAACTTGATGCTGATTTTTGGAGTGAGTAACTTCGCTAATAGTAAGAAAATGACATACTTCTCCAATGGCCTTTAAAAGAGGTTCCCGGAGCTTGTAGATGGGCAAACTTCGTCGCTGTTCTTGAATACTCAGTGTGGTTATTTCACCGAACGTCGTAGCTTTGTTAAAGCTGGATTGTTTCCATTGCGGAACTTCGCCTGCCTTCTGGCTCTTAAGGTTTCCACGCAAGTCTTGAGCAAACATCCTGTCCGACTCCTTCGACATGGGATCAAGCCACGGTTGGCTAAAGTCACGGGCCTGCGAATCCGCTTCTTCATTCGCCTCTTGTTGTCGAAGTTCGCGACGTTCCTTTGCCAAGGATGCTCCAGCAAGAGCAGCTCTGTTTAGGGACCCATCAGGCGCCTTAACAATTTTTATGGGACTAAGGTCCAGGGTTTTCTTCGTCTGTCCGGCTAAAAATGGTGGCTCATCCTCCCTCACTTCCACATCCAGTTCTTCTTCCACCTCCACATGCGCCATAGGGTTGTTAAAATCTTCGTCCAGATCAGGGTATTCTGATGCATCAATAATGCCGGAGGAAATCAACTGTTTGATTTCCCAACGTTCTGGAGACGTCAGTCGTTTCGCCGACCGCTTGGGACCGTCGTCCTTTGAACGAAGAGGCACCGCATTGGCACCAGAAGAAGCACGCAACGAACGTAATCGATCATCCTCCATTTCAGCCTCTGACTTGATACGAAGATGAGGTGTAAGATCACGGCCAGTAACCTGGTCTGCGTCTTTCATGGAGAGAGATATTCGATTTGCAGCTATGCTCATTACCTTGACCTTCACGGGTTGCCCCCTACTGAGCAAATCAGAGGCTGAGTTAGCTCGAGCCCCTGATTGGATGTTTGATACATGGACCATCCCTAGATAAATGTCAAGTCAGAAATGGTAGCAACGTTACAACAGATGCAACAACACATACCTTCTACCCTGCCGACGACCCCTTCTAGAGTAACAAAAGCCCCGAAATCTTTCAGGCCTGTTACTTTCCCATTATAAATCTTGAACAGCACTGGTCGTTCGTCCAACGGAAGTCTATCCATGCTGCCATAGCGGTCGCTATCGCGACCTCTTCTTCGCGTTGGACTCGGACTGTGGCGCCTTGGAGAAGGCGAACGATCACGTCGCTGACGCTTCGACAAAACCCGGTCATCTTGCGGTAGTGGACGCTTCCTACCAGAAACCAAGTCCCCTAGCTCTGCCAAGAAGACATCATCGGGGACAGCAGGAGGTACTTCCTTGTTTTGCAATGCAAGTCCAGGGAATAAACGTTTCTTCTTCTCTTGCTCTGTCAGTTCTCCATCTGCGACCGTATCCTTTCCATTCTGTTCAACCAGCTTTAAACTTTTCTTCTTGTGTTTCGGGTGCATACTGAGAATGAGACGGTCTATATTATCCACAAGTGAGTCGGGAAACCCAGCCTCCATTTCATTGAGTTTCGCCTTGAAGGCGGGTAAACTTCTGTTGGACTGATCATGAAGTGCAATAATGAACTCGGCGAGAGTCTTGTCGTTGAGCCCGAGGTGATTGTTAAGTTCTTGAGTGATTTTCGCTACCAGTGAAAGAAACTCGAGATTATAGATGTCGGACTCTGCCATGGGGGAGAGTCACTTGGAGAAGAGGGATGGCAATTACGTAAGCACAATCACTTCTCGGTGTATGCCTCCTCGAAAAGGCATCGTCAAGTCTGGCAATGCTGGAAATTCATCCAAGAGTGATAAAACCTCGCTTGCACAGGCTCCACCAGTAGAAAAATCCCTGTTCCCTCCAGGATACAAACATCCTCTGAGTTTACTCAACGAGAGGTATAACAATACAGGCACTACAGTAGCCAGGCTGACTCTTAGTGATTTTAGGTGCCAGAAGCTAGGTTGGGAAAAGCCATTCGTCGAAACAGTATGCTAACTATGTTTGCGTACATGAAGTCATCTAAGCATTTTCCCAGCATCAACATTCGGATGGGTGGTCTTTTGTTGTTCACCTCAACAAAATCAATAAGAAAAGCAACCAAAAGGAATCGATACGGTTGAAACCCGATCAGCCATATCTGAGTGCGACGTCTCTTGAAGCACGCCATTGGGGAGCAACTTATGCCTTATACCGTGTTCGTCTAAATCCATCTCAATGCTCCAATGGGACAAAAGCGAATTTTCTGAACATGTACGCTAGTTCTGTAATGGTACACGAATGCAACTTGTCTTGCCTCCAGGACCAAGACAATACTGGAATGAGTTGGCGAAGGAACATAAAGACTCGCCTCCACATTTGAAATGGAAATATGCCGAGGATCCTTTCGCTGCTCAAGAGGAACAAGAAAAGGCCAAAGCTACTAAACGCGCAATTGCCGCTGCGAGAGAAGCAAACACCTCTGGCAAGCCTAGCCTAAAACAGGCCTCTGATGAATTTTCACAAGTACCCGAGGTCAAAATGGCGGTGAGCCTTAGAGAAAAAGTTGAGGAGGCCATAAAACAGGTTGGTAATGTTTCGAGGTCGTTAATTTCATCTGACCCACTTGAGCAAGGGGATATCTATGTATCCAGAAGCTCGCGATATTTCTATATCTGTTCTTGATGAAGCAGACGCTTCCGAGGTCTTGCAAGGGCTCGGCCACCTTGGTTTTAAGCCAGCACAAGCCCAAAAAGCTATTTCCTTTTTGTCGCAACCATCTCAGCTTACGTCAATCCTTCTGGACTCCGCGAACTCTCTAGAGGCCTGCATAGAGTATCTTATCCTCTCGTTGCCTGAATGCGATCTCCCACAACGCTTTCTTCCTACCATCAATTCTTCAAATGCTTTCATCACCTCAACACATACTGGAACTGATGATTTAATGAAACGCTGGATAGAAGACAAGGCAGTCAAGGAAGCAGGTTGGCCAGCGCACGCTGTCAAAGCCTGTACCGCCATCCTGAACTGTTATTGAATTGGGACCTTCTTTTGGTTGCTTTGTGTAGGAGATTGGTTGGTCATGAATGGGCACAAACCCTGAACTGTTATTGAATTGGGACCTTCTTTTGGTTGCTTTGTGTAGGAGATTGGTTGGTCATGAATGGGCACAAACTTCTGAAATCGAAGCAGACAACACTCCGTTCGAGATTAACATCGATGAAGTTGAAGCTATGGGCGGGTCCATCTCAGACACAGGAGAGCTCATTGTACCTCTGTTTAGTGCCCCCATACAGATCCACATCCTCATTTCCTCCGACAAAGCCTATCCGCGACCGAACTTTTCCCCCATGTATATCACTTCCACCTCGGCCCCTGCCTACGTAAGGCTCCATCTATTATCCTGCCTTCTCCGGGAGATGGATTCTGACCATTTTTTCGAACCTGGAGAAGGATTTTGCATGGCGGTCATGAGGATCCTCGAGGCGGAGTGGGCTAAAATTGAAGATGACGGACCTCCTGATATATCAGCAGTCCTGATTCATTTTATTCCTCTTACGCATCCTGTCCCTAACCTTGTTACGTCCACTCCAGACGTCACTCACGCGACCATTCGATCTGGTCGACGAGGAACATCGTTGCGGCGTGATACACGTACTGACCAACAAATCAAAGACGAATTTGAGGCTACTTGCAGGCAAGAAAAGGTGACTGCTATGGTTCAATCATACTTTCTGGGCGTCTGTTCACGCCACATTACGTAGTATTCGGAAATGTTGAATGTTCGACGGAAACTTCCAGCTTTCTCTGCCAGAGAACATTTTCTCAAGCAACTCCAACGTCACAACGTTGTAATCGTAGTCGGTGAAACAGGTTCGTTTCTATTGAGTGCCAGTTCGTACCTGCTAAATTCTCTCAGGATGTGGAAAGACAACCCAGTGTAAGAATGTCAGAGTATTGCCAAACATGTACTTATTGATCCGTCCTGAAGTGCCCCAATTTATTCTCGATTCTATGATTGAAACCGGTAACGGTTCCAAAGTAAATATTCTCGTGACACAACCACGTAGGCTATCAGCTATTTCGGTCGCAGCCAGGGTATCTGCCGAACGCCTCGAAGACGGCTCCGTCGGCTATGCTATCAGAGGAGAGAGTAAGCAAGATGAAAAGACGAAGATCTTGTTCTGTACTACCGGTGTGGTTCTAAGACGGTTGGGGTCAGGGGACAAGCTTCATGGAATATCGCATGTCGTCGTTGACGAGGTCAGCACTATCCCCTGTACTTCAATTCTATCTCATTCTCGTAGGTTCATGAACGATCTGTCGATGGAGATTTTCTGCTTCTCGAACTAAAAGAACTCCTTAAAACACATACGAATCTCAAAGTTATCCTCATGTCCGCCACAATCAACCACCAAATTTTTGTTGAATATTTCGATCAAGCTCCACTTATCACAATACCTGGTTTCACTTACCCTGTCACAGATAAGCACGTTAAACGTAATTTTGCAGCACTCGTAACACTAATCTGATGAGCAGATATCTAGAAGATGTGATCCCTTTACTCAAGTTTCAATCTTCTTTATCGGAATATGTGAGGAGCCGGTCCGACGCGGTAGCACCAACCTTTCGTGACGAGTATGAGTCTCTGGGACTGGATGACCCAAGCATAACCGCCCTCTACGAGATCACTCGTTCAAATCGAATAGATTACCAGGTTTATTTTATTTTATTTTCGTTTCTATCCGTTATTTTAACTTACGGGACTTGAAGCTCGTAGCGTCTGTGGTACATCACATTGTTTCTACTGCCGCCAAACGTGGAGGAATTCTGGTTTTTTTGCCTGGTGTCCATGAAATTCTACAGTGCATCGAGGCGATTCGTCCTGTCCTTAATGGCAAAGCAGAAGTATATCCGCTTCACGCGAACTTGTCCAGTGACGAACAGCGTCGTGTCTTTCTTAAAACTTCTAATTGGAAGATTATAGCTGCTACCAATATTGCCGAGGCCTGTCGCTCCAACAGAAAAAGAGTTACCGATACTGACTTGTGACTTTCCAGACTTCCGTCACCATTGACGACGTCATTTATGTGATCGACACTGGCAGAATGAAGGAAAATCAGTTCGATCCCGAAACTGGTCTTTCTCGGCTAGTAGAAATACGGGTCACTCGAGCTGCAGCAAGGCAACGGAGAGGCAGAGCAGGTCGAACACAACCCGGTGTCTGTTACAAGTTGTACACTCGGAAGCAAGAACTGACTATGGCCGAGTTCCCTGTCCCGGAGATCCTTCGCGTTCCTCTTGAAAGCATTTCGTTGACGGTCAAGGTGATGCGAGAAGCGGATGATGTGAAGGTTGGAAAATCTTTTCTACCATGCCATCTCTCAGTGCTGAGGCAGACGCAGCTCTTCCTGACTCGTGCTATTGATCCTCCCGAAATTGCGGCTATGGAACGAGCATGGTCCACATTAGAAGAGCTTGGGGCCGTTGATGATGCTGGGCAATTGACTCCTCTTGGGCGGCACATGGTAAGTTTTTTTTGCTCATGTCTTGCATCCTGCTGCACACTGCACGATAGTCTACACTTCCAGTAGACCTTAGACTTGCAAAGGTATGTCGGTTTTTCGCTCTCCTTCTCCGAACACATACAGATACCGACCTGCGTTTGTCTAGATGTTGATTTTCGCCACCGTCTTTCGGTGTCTGGATCCAATCCTTACAGTCGCAGCTGTCTTGTCATGCAAACAGTTGTTCATTATTCCTGCGGAAAAGCGTGACGAAGCGACACAGTAAGCTTTTGCGCCATTCCAAATTGCTGAGTGATTAAAAAGATTTTTTAGAGCAAGAGAACGTTTCATGACTGCTGGAAGTGATCTTTTGACCGCCGTCACGGCTTATGATCAATGTGCGGGGCTGTGGTCCGGAGGAAAGGGACAAGTAGAAATGCGTGCCTTTTGCGAAAAGGTGCAGAATATGAATCGCGACATTCTTAATTTTCCGAGATTAATTTCTTTTCCTACTTGTAGAATTTCATCTCTTCAGCCAGTGTTCGCGAAATTAGGACTCTACGCAACGACTTCTTTCTTTCCCTCTCTGACATTGGTTTTCTTGAATTTGGTTCTAAGCCAGATGGTCCGGCCCTCAATAAAAACAGCGGAAACCATAACCTTCTCAAAGCTATCATCCTGGGTGGTTTGTGGCCGCATGTCGCCCTCGTACATCTTCCTAGAGACCGGATCAAATTTGACAAGGTTTCTGCAGGAACTGTACGGCGAGGAAATACAGCTAAGGAGTATAAGATTTACGATCTTCAAGGGGGACGTGTCTTTTTGCACCCTGCGAGTGTACTCTTTAGTGAAGCAACATGGGTATCTCCGTTTCTTGTATATTTCCATAAGTACATGTCGAGTAAGGTATTTCTACGAGATGCGACTCAGGTATGGCTGACTTTCGTTATTAGTGTTTGTTGAGGCTGAAATCGAATACAGGTTCCAATGTATGCCGCCTTGTTATTCGGAGGTCCAGTTTCCGTGAACCAGATAGGAGGAGAAGTTTCCGTTGGGACCAAGGACAGTCGTTTCAAACTGAAAGCTTGGCCTCGTATCGGCGTACTCGTCAATCAACTCAGGTATATTTCGATGCCTGCCCAATCAGTTCCGATGACGTCACTTATGAGTTTGCAAGACGTTTGCTAGATGTACAACTCGAGCGTTGTGTCGAGCAAGGCACCACACTCGCATCAGAGAACAATCCTGTCGTGGATGCAATGCTCGCTCTAATCACTCACGATGGAGTAAGCGCAAACCCATGATAGTAACATCGCATATATAGACAGTAATTCCAAAGAAGATATATGCAATAGCCAGGCAATACAGTATCATCAGTCTTCGTGAACAACGCTCAGAGAAGGTAGAGGAGTCAGTATCGTGGGGATAGGGCCTAAACTTATATTACCAAGCGTTTCACTTCGGCAGAGTCTATGACCTTGATGCCCTTCCTTTCCATGTCTTCCCATTCAGAACCCGTGTCATGCACGCTCCTAACTGCGTCTCGAACAACCCAGGTTTTGTACCCAAAGTCGATCGCATCTAATGCTGTGCTCTTTACACAGTAATCACCAGCTATGCCCACAATAAACACATCGGTAACTTCATGGTCTTCGAGCAACTTTGGGAGCATTGTATTGGCGAGATGCCATGGATCACGGAAAGCAGAATACATTTCTATTCCGTGATCTGTGCCTTTGGTGACCAGGTTTGTTAACGCCTTCTGGTTGAGACCCTCGACAAATTCAGAGCCTGGGGTGTTGGCTATGCAATGGACTGGCCAAAGGACTTGCTCAAGTCCTTGCTCCTGCTCAATATCACCAGGAGGATATATTATGGTTTTGGAGAAGGGTGGCTTTCCATGTGTAGCAGCGAAAGAGATATGATTGGGTGGATGGAAATCTCGAGAAGCAATTTTAACCGCGAATGGATGGGCTAAGAGATCATTGATAACGGGTATTATCTCGCTCCCGTTGCGAACAGCCAGGGACCCATAGACAAAGTCGTATTGCATGTCGATGACCAAGAGGGCTGGCGTGAATGTAGCCATGAGTGTAAATTCAAAGCAATCGGCCTCCGACAGGGGAAAAAGTCCATACTTTTCGAGTAGGTAATAATCCGAGAATACACCGAGAGCTTCTCTTCAACCTCTTCACAAATTCAAGGAACCATTGATTCTGCTTCCTCTCAATCTCGAAGCATCTAGGCTAAAACATCACATTAAATCAAATTTATACTAAAGAAATATATAGGTACATAAATACTTGATTGCGTAAAGTACATTGCCTTGTTTCGTCGCTATATAATTGTCAGCCGCGCAAACTTATCCTATCTAAGGAACAAACCCAATATTTAACGACTACATATTCCGAAAATCTAGAGTAAGCTGACTGCCCTTCGTCCATTCAAGCCCTCGCTTGCCGATCGTCGTTTGATAAGCGACCGTCTTGGTGATTGTAGTCGACCACGATTGTCTTCTAATGAGTGTTCCATATGCGAATTAGTCGAAGCCTCATGAAACGTTAAAGGAGACTTGCGTAAGTCGAAAGTGGTATTCGTAGGAGGCAGCGCAAAGTATGGTGCGTCGTATGGCTGCGTACGCATGCGAGAGTTCGGAGCGGATATGCAGCGGCGATGAGCCTTGAAAGAAAAAAAGGAAACACCAGACCGCTGAATAGAGTCATTGGATACGGAAGGGAAGTCGGCAGACTTCAAGGGAGTCAATGGACGGTTATCTTCGTCATTCACATCAGGTTGTGTGCCAAGAAACTTTCGCCGCGGTGACCATGGAGGAACAAAGCCCATATTGGATTGCCTGGAATGTTTGCCTTCACCAGACACTAAATCTTCATCAGTACAAAGTACATCGCAAAATCCAAGTAACACACAACGTAATGATCGTGTAACGATCACGGAAGTCCCAGGGCGGCGTTGGCGGGATTTGTTTCTGAAATATAAAATTCTTTTAGGCAGGTGGAACGCCAGAGACGATCGTCTAGACCAGGAATCGGACTCAGCAAATGGCTCATCATCTTGTTTCATGTTTATCGATTTGGTTAAAGAAGACGTAGTAGTAGGTAGGGTCTGAGTGGATGGTTGTGGGTTTCCTCCAGCTGAAAATTGTTCCACTGGTGTATCATCAAGGGTCATCATATGCGCTGTGGAGATCGAACTTCGCTGAAAACCAAGAGTATCTGCGAAATATACGTGTTTGTCGCGATATAGATCGCTAGTAGTATTTCGTCCGTTCACTGTGATTGGGGTGGCTGGAGGCATGATGAGGCGTGCTGGCAGAGCAAGCACCGATCGACTTCGAGAGCGGTGATTAGCTCGCCGTTCCGATTCATTTCCAACACCAGGGGTAACTGTTGTGGCCACTGGTACAAGCCATCGAAATCCTATGGCGAGTATACTCTATGGTAAAAGGTTCAAATCAAGAACGTGTCCAGACGAGCTGACATCAACACCCACCAGACCAAAGCCCAACGATCCTATAACTCTCGCAGATAAAGTGACTAGGAAAGATCTGTGGTTCGGTTTTGGAAATGTGGGACCATTCGGTTGATTGTGCGGAGGCATGGGCGCAGTCGCAAAGCATTTGTAAAGACAACGGAACATCACCCTCGTCGGTGAGTGGCTAATGAAGGACGAGGAGATGGAATTGTCGAAGACGATATAGATGGGGAGAATAGCATACGGATGTGCTCGGAATATTCATGGCTGCCTTGGAGAACTATATAGCCTTTACATATGAGACCACTTTCATATTCTATTTTTTCTTGACGTCATTATGTCAGCTATGTATAACATCGCGGAGATCACCCTGATTAAATAAATAGGTCGACGTCAGGAACCTTTTCGGAGGCCTCTGCGCAACAAGCACATACACTACACGGCACCCCCCTGTGCTGAAGCCGTCCTTCGGCACAGTCATAGGCAGTGGCCGTGTGCTCCCGCACCCTCTTGCAGCAGTTCAGGTGAACGCAACGTCGCTCTCTCACTACCAACATTCTAATCGTCGATCTTTGGCCCACCATTACGAAAGTTTATTCATTGTTTTCCTTCCTGTACACTACAAAAGTGAGACCACTCGATGAATCACATCTCCCACTACAGAAAATCGAACTTCTTTCTGTGAAAATTTAGTTACCACAACATCGTGACAAAATTTTGGGACACTGCAAATCTCACCCAGTTAAAATTCTATCTTGAGAAAATACTCCTTTTTAATGTATAAAGCAATTGTCTAAACTGATTTTTGATAACTTCAAAATGGAGGGAATTCTCCTCCTGATTGACCAGCATCCCTCACTTCTTGCGTCAAACTCCAGCAAGAGCAGCTCATTGGATAGTATAGTGAAATAGATGAAGTCCACCACAAAGACTGGCAAATAATGATTGTCAGTCCACCAAGACATCTGAAAGAAAAAAACAGGTAACAATAAAGGAAATGATCCCGTGATATTCGGTATGGCGTGTCGGTATGTCGATCGCGTAAGTCGCTCCTCAACGTCGAGGTCACAAATGTTTTATGATTTCAAACCAGAATTGCACAGAATCAAACAGGAAACTATAGCAAATTTTTAAACCCCTATCATAGCCTGACTATTAATCGACGCTACGTGACTTAGAAGGGTCAACGCCAACGGCTGGATGGACGACGTCAATACTCTGAGAAGAGATAGGCGGTATGTACGTACTTATATAACCAATAACACCTTCTGGCCAGTCGTCATGAATCGATTCAATGCTAACCGCAAGTCGTAAGCTTGCGCCCTCAAAGCTAATAGTGCGGACTCACTCAACGACAGGGTAAAATCCAGCTCGGGTTGCCGCCATGTACACAGGGTCATCGAGGTCTAATATCCTAGCATTTGTATTCGCGTTATAAGGTGACTGCATTCCGATGATGTTGGTCCACTGGTCAGTGAAGAAAACTTGGCCGACATGCGAAACTTGAGAGGAGGTAGAGGAAGAGGTGTGAACCATGAGGTTGATGTGGTTAGCACCTTGGGAAGTAAATCCGGGGAAGATCGTCTGGAACTCGACAATTCCGTTAGACCCTGCAGGAGAGGCGCCCCTCAAGAATGTGCCGTATTCTCCTTGAGCGTTAGCTATACTTCAACATTTAGAGCAATGTAAGTAGTTTGCATGTCTTGACTGACCAGACCACATTTCAACCATGACATTTGGAAGGGGTTCGCAAGTCGTGACATCAAGAATTCCAATATCGAGGGTTAAGGCAATTCCTCTTTGAGTCTCTTTCAGAAACTAGGGCCTAAGTCAAAACTATATGACTTACACTTGACCATCTGTTACATCCTGTCGCACAGGCTAAAATGAAGAGTTAAGACAGAAGCTGGGCATTATATCAGAACTTATACCGGATTGCTGGTGTGATCCTCTGTCATGCAAGAAGTCAGCTTAGAGTCATCGCATCTATGGTCTTTGAGCTTTGTTTACCAAGTTCGGCTTCGGGAGCAAGGATGCACGTTAACTAAAAAAGAGTTAGTCACGGAAGGTGCTTGATAAACTAAGCTCACATTGAGGAAATTTGGGTAGAATGATCTTTTAGCGCTACGCTGGCTACGACGAGCGAGACCGAAAGCAGCGGCTTCGCTGGAACAGTCGCGGCGAATGGCTTTCGCAACTGTATCAGCTACAGGAGACGCTAGACAGACTGATATCAGTCCTAATGTCACAACAATGGTAGCGTGAAACCACTTGCCGGACACGACACCACAGAGGGCTGCGAAGGAGGCAATCAGTGTAGACGAGAAATGCATATGGGAGAAGAAAGCAGTCGAATATTGCCACTGATGATTGAAGTCTTAGAGGGCTTTATATTTCAGAGAATGATCCAAAAGGTGACGAGTCAGACACACGAGACTGAAGTCACCTTTGGACATCGGAGTCCCGAAGATTGCCTGTGCATATGGTCCATTATTACGTGGCAAGCCTAAGAAGGTCCACGGTGTGGAGGTGCATCAGGCCGTAGTTGACATCGCAGAGTTTTCTATGATCATGCCCCAGTCCTGGTTTATTGGGTAGCATATTCTTGGACATCGGAGTCCCGTAGATGATGTACACTCCTTGTGCATATGGTGCATGTTACGTGGCGAGATCAGAGAGGTAACATGCCGTTTGTCGAGATAGATCACGCCTCATTGACGTTACAGGAGTATATTTACAGAAAGCGCCACTGGTGGTTCAATCGAGGAGCGAATTCGGGGAAATTTGTGCTTCTTTGGATTAAAGCGTGGATTTCTCCTTTCCTGACCCGGAACAAACCCGTGAGGCGAAAACTGAGTCCTGCTTTGGATCCTAACTCACGTCGCCGGCTAACTCGTGTCGCCACATTGAAAAAAGGTTGCCATGATCGACAGTCCGGTCATACAGTAGTCACGGCCTTTTCAACTACTTAGAGTCTTTTTAATTGACGAGGGACAGAACTGAAAGAGTACACTCAGTATATAGCTCACAACATCAGGATCACTGTGTGTGTTCAGATGGTCTGGAGAAATATGCCGGATCATTCTGTATACACAGTATTTCTGCGACAGGAATAAGCCGGAATGAGATTACAGTCGACTCTCATAATCCATAGGTTTTTCGATCGACTGAGTCGGTTTGCAGGGAAATGGGACCTACCCCATATCTCCCTCATGCCCATAATCCATGCCCTTTTGGTCTAAAACCCCGGAGTACGGGATATCGTAGAAATGTTATAGAGGGGTCACGTTAATGACTGATATATAATGTAATATTGTCTCTAGGTATATTTAGAGATTCATTAGGCATATATGTACGAAGCTAAGTTAGAGTAAAATGATCATAATAAGGGAAGAGGACATGGATTGAACATCAACAGCGGCGGCGCAATCTCCCTCCTTGCAATAAGGTTAGATCGAACAGTTGCATAATCTAATTTCCAATAGTCCACCGCTTCAAAATTAACCAAATGTACCTCGTTGTCGAGCCATGCTGTGTCTCTGGCTGAGGATCCGGATACCCTTTTGGAGCACCTAAAGAGGCTCTAGAGCCATGATTAGTCCAGAATGTCAGGTACAACATCAAAAAGACGCATGACCAAGAACACAAGGCATTCAGTTTATCAATGAAGATGCTGTAGGATGGTCTCCAGTCCAGCAGAAAGAGTAAACGATAAACGAGCAATGCATGAATAGCATAGAGACATGATAGATAAGTAGACAATGAATTAAAATTAAATAGAGGAATCTGGTACTATCTTAAACTGTTTAGGCACAAAGGTACCCCTCCCTCTCACTGCTGCCCTCGAAGATTCTGCTTCGGCGGTCTTCTTTTGCCATTGATCGATGAGTTTGCCAACGCCCTGATATGGCCGTTCTGGTGAAGATGATGTTCCACTCTCTGTACGAGACAAAGAATCATCGATGGTTGAGGGGGCTGAGAACTTGGGTACTCTAGCAACCTCCGATTTAAGAGTTGTTGGAAGGGGTATAGCGTCTGAACCCTTGTTGAGCGTGTGATGGCGAATGGCAACAGGTCGGCCAAACACTGGGGTGGCAGAGGCAGGATTGGACTCAGGAGGTCGACAGATGGAAATCGAACGATTCGTTATTGGAGCTGCAGACGGAGCACTAAACTCGGTAGGAGTCTTGGAACGTCGATTGGATACATAATCGCCTACTGGCAGGGGCATGGGGGATTTCCCACTCTCCTTTTCTAATTTGGATGGAGGCTTCGACGGACGAGTGTCGCTTTTAGTTAGTCCAGGTAACTTGACGACAGCATGGGCCGTAGTGTGTGACAACAAATTGACTGGTTCTGTCTGGTTGACTGCCCCACTAATGCCTTCATAACGTTGCACAATATCAGATATCGATGTACGGCGAACATCACGATATTTGACATCCTCGGGAGGCACAAGTTCAGGTGGACGAGGAGGCAGCTGACTATGAGACGGAGAAAATGATTCTACAGATTTTGACGGAAAGATGAACATCGATTGAGGCCTAGAACGAGAAAGAGATGTCGAGGGGCTAGATGTCGAAGTCGTACGTTGCCCGTTCTTTGAAGAAGAACCAGGAGCGACAGTGCTGGTGCTGTGGGGAGGAAGCAAAGTATTTGGCACAACAAAGACTGGACTGGGTTGGGGCCTGATAGGCTTAGGCACCGCTGTTGAGTTATGCTTCGGTCCTAGCTCCTGATCTTTCTGTGGGAAGCCACCGCCATACAGGCCAACCAAGTCATGTACCGAATTTTGTCTTTCTTTGTGACCTTTCCTCTCTATCTGAGCTTTTCTAGCTGGCTGTATGGCTCCAACAGCATCCTCTGGCTCTTCGTCTCCACTAGAACCAGAGCTGTCTTCTTGAAAAATTCTAGAAGTTGGGTTTGTAGCCAAGCTGTCCTTCATTGGCAGTTCTTTGGCAGGCTCATCAAACACGTCAGTTGGCAGAAATGAACAGGTAGATTTGGACAATGTGGGGGAGCTCTGAATGTTGGACGAAGGCGGTCGTTCGGTATAATGGTGCTCTGCAACGGTAGCGGATTGAGCAGGTATGTCGCTACTTAGGATTAGAGAAGCTCGTTTGCTAGGAGAATCTCTAAGAACAGGTGCCTCGTCTGGAACCGGAGGCACGAGATAGGAGCTGGAAGAGGCATCTTCTCCAGTGAGCCAGTCTTGAGACTTTATACATGTAGGTGAACGAGGAGTCGAGGCCTGAACTTTAGAAGATGAATCGGTATTTTTCAGATTATTAGTGTTCTTTGGTATAGAGTTGACATCGAGTGACACAAGATTTCCATGTTCTGGCGCTAATCCCGATTGCGATGAGTTATCATGCTTATTTCGGCTCTGCATGCCGGTGATCAATTTACTTTCATCTCGGCGTGAGTCAACAAGTGTCTGGTTAGGTAGAATGGTAATAAAGGAACCTTGATTATCCTTCGTAATGACTCCAGTCCCCTGTGTGGATCCCAAAGCTTCTCGGGCACTGTTACCGCGAGAATGCGGATCAGTGTTAAACAGGACTACATCAGCTTCACCTGGTCGGGCCAGGATACCATTGCGCTTGCTAAGAGAAACAGATACCTCCTGCGCCGCACGCGTGGACGGCCCAATTGATGGTTGGGTTAGTATAGGTATTGGGGGGAACCTAGAATCTAGTTCTTCCAGTGATGGAAAACGACTTTCGGTAGGATTTCCATCAGATTTTGAGGGATTCTCTTGATTAGGTGCAGTGTGCGGCGAAAGTCTGGGAGAACTGGCTTTAGATGTAGCAGGTGTAAATGAAGCGGTCGATGGTGGATACAGTTGTGACGGTAACGGTAGTCGAGGTGAAAATGTATGTCTGGAAACGCTCACACCAGGCCGATCGGGATTCGTCCGGAAACCGTTATTGTGCATGATGGCAAGTCCTGTTCTTAACTTTCGAGCCTCAGCTAGAGTGGGTTCAGGCTTCTCAACTGACAGGAGTCCCAATCCATCAAAAGCATCTTTCTCTGGTAATGTCCGCTTGTTGATACCAAGCGGCTGCTGGTAACGTGTTGGTGGGGAAAGTGAAAGCTTTGTAGACGAGTTGTGTTGTGTTTGTGGTGGTAAGGAAACAACTTGTTCCCTGAGTTTCATTGCGAAATCATCACCAAACCCGGTGTTGGATTCCTTTGTATCACCCGATCGTGTTTTCTTACCTCCAACATGCCAAGCACCAGTCGAAGCATCATCACCGAGGGGGGCAAATGGACTCCAGGGATCTCGTCTGATAACAAGTCCACCATTTGGGCAATTTTTACCACCACTGGGCTCGAAGGTACTGCTGGGCGTCAATTCTGTTCGCATAGAATCTTTGGTGGGTGGTCTGCCTCGTCGTAAAGTCTGCGGATCTGAAAGTGGCAAACTCGGAGTCGCTGGTGAAGTCCCAGGAACCTCTGAATCTCCTTGATCCAAGGGAACAATAACCTCCGTGACCTTTTTGCGAGCCTGTACACCCTGTCCTCCGGAAGGGGATACCGACATTGTGACCCTGTTTGATTGAGGAACATTTAGTTCCTTGAGTCTAGTAAGTAAAGGAGGCGGATCGAATTTGGTTTGCTCTCGTGGGGAAAGTGATTTCAAAATAGGGATTGTGTATTTGAAACGAGATTTCGTTCCACGTAGTTGATGAACATGAGCAAGAATCTCAAAAACACTGGGCCGCCTTAATCCATGTTCCTGGAGCATTGAAGCTAAGATAATAATTAACACAATATCAACACACGAACTACAACTTTTGAACATACCAATGAGTTGATTCATATGAGGTGAGTAGACAGGATAGGGAGGTATTTTATACTGGACGTTCAAAATAGCAAGCTGGCCATGCTCTTCAAACGGAGTCGTGTAATAGCATAGTTTGTATAACAGAACACCGAGTGCCCACACGTCGCTTTTCTCATCGATCGGTCTCCGTGAATGGACATCAATCATTTCTGGTGCCCGATATTGAAGAGTCGTGTGCCGATTCAAGTCAGATTCTAGCACCCGAATATCCTGAGTCGTCGCAGGAGGTCGAGATACGGTTGTCGCCGATCCAAAATCACAAAGCTTGTAGGATGTAGGCGAGGATTGCAGGATATTTTCCACTTTTAAATCTCTATGTAGAAGGGGAGGGCGAACATTATGCATGCAGGCAACTCCCTCGCAAACATCCACAAAGATCTGTAGTATCTCTGCTTCTGTGAGGCGCTCTCTGAGACGACGGTTCATCATGTCAATGATTCCACCGCCTACGTCGATTTAGATAATGAATAGGGTCTTAAAGAAAGGGCTGACCGGGGCAGTACTCCATGAGGATGAAGACCTCGTACATCCCGTTCGTCATCTGGTGCCATGCTGCGTCGATGAGATGGACAATGTTTGGATGGCCTTGAAGCAGTCTCTGAGAAAGAGTATGAACATAGCTTAGACAGTTCACTCAAAACACACCATAACGTCAACCTCCTTCTTCACTTCTGCCAGCATACCTTCATTAGCAACCGCGATCCGCTTCAGGACATGATGTGTGGTGTTATATACAGGCGTCGGTGTTCTTACAAGGTACACGTGTGCAAATCCACCTTTGAAAGGGGTGAGTGGTTGGAAGCCTCCTGGTCCCCAGCCCAGATTACTTACCTTGGGATAGATATCGCTCAACTTGTACAGTGAACTTGTTGACTGTGATGGATTGGCCAGGTAAAAGGGTTCCCTTGTTTTGCATGTAGGCATTGTAGGCCTGTTGCATCGGACATTCACTATAGATGTTGCTTGCACCTGTGACCTGACCTGGACCATGGACGGTAACTATGCACGTGACTGAGATATACAACGATCGAGAGCTAAAGATCCAGATTGGAAACTCCAGTTGATATCTTGTCATCTCCAAGCATGACTGACCTCTTGCATTCCGCACTTGGCCACTCTACCATTCCGTACTCCAGACCAGGAACTCCCAGTTTTCATGCTACTAAACAGGTTGGCTTTGTCGGATTAGGTGCCATGGGGTTTTTGATGGCGACCAATCTTGCGAATCAACACTCGTCGCCAAACGGTTATCCTCCTGTCCTTGTATGGAACAGGTCTATCGCTAAGGCTGAGAAACTTCTTGCCGCCCTTGGCAAGGATAAGATTCGTATTGCGCAGGACATTGGCCAAATCGCCTCGGAGTGTGATGTTATTATCACTAATCTTGCTAACGACACAGTCGTCAAATATATCTACGAGAAGTTCGCCAAAACATTGAAAGTAGGCTATACCTCTTGAGTGATCGAAACTCTTTGACTTTAGACTTGTTTAGACAGAGCCTTCAACCACAAAACAGAGGATCTTCGTCGAAACGAGTACAGTAAGTCACAATTTTTATTATCCACCTCCTGCCAACATTTAGTGTTATTTCCATCTCAGATATACCCAGCTTTAGCAGGTAGTTGTACGATTGGCCAGGCATATAATTTTGCTCATGAAATACATACACGTTCTTAGGAGAACTCGACTTGCTTATTTCTGCAATTCCTCACGCGCACTTAATTACGTGTCCAGTCTTTGGTACACCTGCCATGGCGGCAAAGGGCCAACTCCTTATTGTCATGAGCGGCGATTATCACTCAAAAAAGGAAATTGCATACCTGTTCGTACCAGGGATTGGCCGTAAGGTGGTTGATCTAGGAGAAAACCTAGAAAAGGGTTTGCACCGTGACACTTGAGAATGAATATGGCTTTATCAACTTTTCTTTTAGCGCCTACATTCAAACTTATCGGAAACTCTATGATTCTTGGGACTCTGGAGGTGCTTGCTGAAGCATACACTCTCGCAGAGAAGTCAGGGATCGATGCGGAAAACGTACACAATTTGGTGCAGGGTGAGCAACCCGATATTTTTGATCGTGCGATCACTGTCGATGCTGAATGCCGTGTAAATCAGACATCCTACCAGCTCCTGGGTTAGTCTCTGTGCAGCAACACACATCATCGTTCATTGACTGATGTCATTGAAGCACCATTGCTTATTCTGATAAAATTGCGCATGACAAATTTGATGGCTCCGTAGGATTTGCCATAGATGGTGGTATCAAGGATGCATCGTTTGTTGGTTCTCTACAATACGCTTTCTTCTCGGTTGACCACCATTAGTCACATCCGACGCTTGACGGCCGAGTTTAATTCTCCAATGCCGGCCATTGATGTCGCTCATCAACACCTTCTGACTGCTCGTGCAATTCATCAGAGCATGAAACAGGAAGGAAAGGCTGTATATGAAACGCTAGATTGGAGCGGAATCGTTGCAGGGACGCGAGTCGCTGCTGGACTTGATGGACTGGATAGTAACAAAGTAATTCCCGCTTACAATTCTCATAGTGCTCACAGTCTGACATGGCAAATTTCAGCATGACAGCGTTGTCCGTGAAGACTAAGCCCATTCGACTAGCCTCTCCAATATTATCAGACGCACATACTGTTTATTATACTATCTGTGTGACAGCTCTTGCCTTGCAAGAATCGGGTGTCACTTTGTGTGGATTGTCTGATACTGTCACGAACTCAATCGTACCTGTTAATATATCTCATTCATTGGCCAGGTAAACGTTGAGTTTATTACAGTTCAGAGCCAGCAGCATTGAGAAAAAGTAGCACGCTGATATCTGTGAAAAGATTAGCATGAAGCAGGATCTATTAGAACGAGTTCCTAAGATTTGCGCCTGGACACCCCATTCGACGAGTTTTCAAGTAATTTGTACAGCCTATTTTTCGTGATCCATAGTCATATTTATCGAGAAATCACGGCTTGTTGCTGAGAAAACGGAAAGCGTAGATGATGGAGTCTAACGAACAGAAAACAGGCAGAGGCAGTACAGCATCTGAAGTTGATACAATAGTTTTTGTAATTATGACCGTACGTGAATCAAACGATTTGGATATCGTGATAGTTAGTCGCTGGCGAAAGACAAACTAACCTAGACCGAGTGCTCGTCAGCTGGATCATTGTCAGAAACTGATTTCGCGTGGAAAGACTTCAAGTCCTTAGAATCAGCGTGCGTGCTAAGCAAGAGCAAAAACACACGACAACGACGTGTGCAACGAGCTTCATTTGATCCTGAGATTATACTCCGAGGTCCTTCCGATACTGTATGAAAGCAACCAGATTGTCGCGAACTTCTTCTGCTCTCAACCTAAGCTCCATACCTCCCTCCTTGCGCTTATCAATGCCCTTGACAGCCTTTCTGACACCTTCGACACTGGATATAAGTTTAGCGAGGTATCCTCCTTGCCGAAAGTTGACATCGTATGACAAATCTTCGTCGGAGTAAATGTCAATCAATGCCGAGGTAGCTTGGATGAGCGGCTCAGTTCCGACAGGCGACGGTGTGTCACCACACGGCAGGAGTGAAAGCAAGTATTGAGATATCAACTAAACATTGATGTCAATACGAAGGGACAAGGGATATTTTCGTGTTGATCACCTTATTTCCATCGATGGACTGAGGATGCTGAGCTAGGCATTCAAGAGTCCCGATACATTGGACTTTTATCTTTTCATCCGATGTGGTGTTGCATAATTGGATCATAAGTTTAACTTGTTCTTCGTTAGGCGCCTTACAAAACGTTGTCAAGACACCATAGAACATTGATTTGACAATAACTGACCAATGAGCCCTTCCACACATTACCAATTCCCCATAGCACGCCAACAGCAACATGCCACATATCTCGTCTTCTTTCCTGGCCTAAGCCCGTCTCTGTTCCGACAGCCGCAAGGGCTGACCACACTCCATCCCAAATCTTGCGACCAGCGTCATGATCGGTAGCTAAAGTGGTATTAGGACGAGCAGTAAGTGACAGGAAAATGTTGTTCAAGCATTCTAAGGCACATATATGGATAGCACTGAGAACAGATGTCGTTGGAGGATGTGATGACGGTGCGGCTAATGGTGGAAAAGACAGGGACGTGGGTTGTATAAGGGCAAGTAAAGGGGCTACTAGTGTTGGTAACGATACTGAGGCGGATTTTGCTGCAGGATCTTCTTCCATGGGCTCGTCTCCAACGTCCATTGCTAAATCTGGGTATGTGATTGAGATGAGAGGTCTTACGGGAAGATAGATACCTGATAATCTGTGCCTCACCTTCGTCGTCGTCGCTGCCTCCTTCTCCATCTTCCTTCTCACGCGCCTGGATTTTAGGATCAGGAAGTGTTGCACACACCCCAGTTAATATTTCCAAGGCCAATTGAACAGTCCGCAGCGTTGTTTCTAAACGTGTCAATTCTATCTCTTCTTTGGACTTGTGGTCGGAACCTGGGGTATGTTTGAGAGATAGTTTTTCAATGCGAGGTTCAGAATTCTAAGGAAACGACGTTAATACTGATGAAATCAATGATATTACCAGAGCTATGACCTGTATTGAGACGAGATCTAGAGCCATGGTGGAGGCGTCAAACAACGACACCGAAGAGATCACGGGCTGAAGGAGTGGAAGTACAATATCGTTGTCGACGTCAACAAACGATGCAGCTGTAGGAGGCGGTAGAGGCGAGACATTCCGCAGAATACCTGTTACGCAAAATAATCGTACCACACACTACAAGGTGAATAAATTGCTTTACCTGAGCAAAGGACTTTCAGAGAGGTGGAGCGGGGATCCGAAGGATTCTTGACTTTATCATTGGGTGCCTCGGGTGATCGGACAATATCAAGCAAACACGAAAGATACCCGGCATCAGCTCGTAGATCGGAAATAGCAGGCGCATTGTCATCGGTAAGGACATAGAGGCAATGCGCTGAGAGCCAGCAATCAGAGGTTGGCACACTTAGTGTGAAGGTCAGCGAACGTACCAGCAGCGGTTACCGGTGCAAGCGGAAGGTTGTCTCGTGCACCGAGGAAAGACATAAGAAATGGTACAAGGCGGATATTGTTGATTGCATCGAGAGCTTTGTTCGACGTCTCGCTACGTTGATAAGGATTGAGACTTGACACAGAGTCGCGTGCTACTCACGAAAGGCACCACAAAACTGTGATGACATTGTCTGCGAAGTCATACACCAGCTCTCGAGCGTTCTCTGGTGTTGTCGTTGAACCTTCGAGGTATTGCGCTAGGGTATTAGAGAGCTATCCAAACGTTACCATGAGTCATGTTCACTCTCCGTAGACCGCGGAAGTTGAGACACCTTGGGAATAAAAGTTTTCCAGGGAACGAGTATATTTTTATTGTACATCTCTGCACAGATGTCATATCCGCCGTCAATACATAGATTTCTGGATATATCTCAAGATGATGTATAAGAATTTGCAAAGGGCATACACACCTTAGAGATCCAGCAGCATCCACAACGACTTGCTCCTCACTGTCCGTTAGTCTTGTAATCAATGCGCCCACTACATTTTTCCCCTGGAGCAATCGCCGCGTCGAGGGGTCGTTCTGTATAAGATTAGAGACAGCAACACACGCCCATTTGCGTTCTGCTGGATCTGGACTGTCCATCTAAGCAGCAAATGAGATACGTCAAGATTCTCAGTAGCGATATATGAAATACCTTTTGGAGGATAGGTAAAATAGCCTCCGATTTTGATGAAGTCGAAGATGCAGACGCTAAACCGTTTGGAAGATGAGAGTCCGGGACTCTCATAGGATTATGTCGTCGCATAGCACGCTTTTTCTGAGATTTACCCATGATAGAGGAGAATCGATTGTATTCAACTGCAACTGAGCAAGACCATCTGAAAAATATTGCTCACGTGCCGCAATCTAATCTTATCTCGGACAGTAAAATTCAGAATTTTACCCTAATCTCTTGATATTGTCGTAGGAGTACAAGTCCAATGGTATTATGGTATTTGATATACTACATACATTCGTTTCGTGACGTAAATGACAACATCGTAATCCAACCAGCCAAAAAAATGAGTATGGTATATGTTAGTTACCATAAGATTAATCAAGGGTGATAGCAAGGGGGTGTTCCGTCACTAGCAACGGGTCCTTGGACGACAGGTGATCGAGAGCTGGAGGATATGTCATCACATGAGGAGATGGCAATCTGAGTGTGGCCATCCAAAGCGGACAATTGGCTGTCAAACCCATATGACCAGTCATGGGCAGGGGGACTCGGGTATGTATCCGCATAGTAAGCAGACTCCGTTTCAGTAAGAGGAGGTGCAGATGGAGCGAGCTCAGTCGTCTCCGATAGATGATGATTAGATTCTTCCTCAAATGGCGGGGCAGACGGACCGAGTTCGGGTTCTACCAGCATGTCGTCAAAAGTATAAGAATAATCGTAGAAAGCTTGGGCAGCCATCTTTCCTTTCGAAGGAGGAGAGGGGAATAAATTGGCTGGAGAGGAAGGGCTTGAAAAGAGACCGGATGGAGAAAGTTCGGAATGGGTAGAATCGTTTCCGTGCGATCCTTCACCAAAATCTTCAGCTTCCTCGTCTTGCCAAACCGGTACGGAGGCGTGGCAAGTAGGAGAACTATCTGAAGAGCTTGGAGGATCAAGCGGAGGAGCACTGGCTAGTTCAGCCATACGGGCCAGAAGCCTCTTATCATCGGTGGCAACGTGAGCAGCATGTACAGGGTAAGGTGGAATATTTTGACTGTAGAAGTCGCAAGAGGAAGATCGCGGGATCGAACCCATCAACGTTGATCCAGATTCTGAGATAGGTAGTCCTTTGTCCCTCGCAGAAGTTTGTGTCAGACTGTCACCGTGGTAGGCCGGAGGAGAAGACGGGCGTGGCGAAGTCTGGAGTGGATCTTCTGCTCGTGTTTCTTCCACGGGAATGGAGACGAGATGGCTTATTTCTCCAGACTGGGGTGCTTCGCTTGTTACGTAGAGAGATTCCAGAGATGACTTCCGTGATCCTGTAACGAGGGAGGGCGACATGGGCCATCGGGCAGCAGTTGTTTGGGCCTCTTCAGCTCGTTCAAAAGATGCGCACGAGCTGCGTGGGCTGTTCGCCCTTGTGACCATGCTAGATCTTTTCCCACGTCGTTGACGTGCAGTGTATTTCGCGTTCGCCCTCCATCGAGCAGTGGCTCTAGCCCAGATCTTTTGCTTCAACTTGACCTCCCTCTCTGTCAGCATTGATATCCCATCATCATCCCCTGTGGATTGCCGCCACCGCTTACGAGCTTTCTTCTCAACATCAACTTGGCCTCGTCGCCGACGTCTCTTCTTTCGCCAGAAAATGCAACTTATGATGAAGAAGCATATTAAGGAAGCGAGCACGAGAGATAGAGCAAGAATAAGCGTCGTGCGACCAGCGCTCGAATCTTCTTGTGGCTTCCATCCTGGGGGAAGGCTTATAGAATAGGTAGACGCAGAAGCTGCAGAGGGAGACATTGGCACCGAAGATGTTGCGGAATCATGAATTTGATCATCAATAATAGTAGCAATAGCGTCTTCATCACAAGACTATGACACGAGTGAGACACGATAACAACAAGGAAAGGAGAACCGTACGAGGCACACCGTTGAGCCGTATAAAGTGTATGTATCCACTCTTCGCCATCGGCCATTTTCGTCCTGTTCGAATCTGTCGGGCACAGATCCTGGAGGGCTCTTGGTATGAGAGACTTGTTGATCAGTGGAGGGTTGGTTGGAAGACGTGCGCCACGTGCCCGAGGACGCGGAGCAGTCTTGGTATGAGAGACTTGTTGATCAGTGGAGGGTTGGTTGGAAGACGTGCGCCACGTGCCCGAGGACGCGGAGCAGGCGTTGGTTCAGGGATGAATGAAGGGCATAAAAAGGAGGGGGGAGCGGGACTGGCTTCTGCTGAGGGAAGAGAGGCGGATATGGTCGCCAACAAAGCGAGGACAGGAGAAGAGGGCGTAGGGAACGAAGATTTGCGCTTACGACGGGACGCGGAGGTACAGGACAGACGCGTCGAGCTCGCTGAGCAGCCAGTCTGGTCAGCGAAATTTGGCTTGGCCATGATCAAGGACCAAGTGGGTGCCAAGCAAGTGTGTTTACGCTCCGAATCCGAAGATTCGTGGCAACCGCAACAAAGAGGTGATCGCCGGCCCAATTACACCGAAGGCGTGGGGAGATGGCTCGGCGTCGTGGCGAGTGGCGGGGAAAGGGGCTTGGACGTCGAACACGGCGGCGAGGATGGGCTGTGCAGTGGGCGATGGGGGATCAGTTGGATGTCACTTATGGAATGCCCGTGGCAATTTCCGGTAAAATCATGACAAAACTTTCTAATCTAGAAGTAAAAATAAGTCCCATGGTCTGGTCTATTTTTAATAATAATATATGTCACAATAAATAGACACTCTTCCGCCGCTCCTCTTCCCTTATCTGCGCCCGCCCCAGTAGTTTCTGTTCCACCGCTCCTCGTGTTCGCCACGCGACATCTTCGCTCCCGCTCTCGTACATCAACTTGTATGTGGGCAGGCCAACGCGAATCTTCATATGTCTCACAAAGGCTGTGCCGTCCTCACCTCCAATGCACCTATAAATAATCAGACACATGTCCAATCATGAGAACAAGGCCGCCGACTGAATGCACCTCCTTAAGAACACTGGCGTGCCCCTTTCCTTCCCAACCGCCCACTCCGTTGGATGATTCATCACGTAACTATTCACGTATCCCCGCCATCGACTCACCGCAGACCCATCTGTCTCTGTACTTGGTTCTTCCGCACTCATCAGGTATACACGTACACACTTCAAATCTCGGACCTGCAATAGGTTCCGATGAGTAAGGATAAGAATGCTATCAATCTTAGCCACTCACCCATTGAAGTCGATATAAATGGTCGTCTTGCCCAACGTGCCGCTCGGCCTCTCGACGATATCGTACAATATCTTGTGTGGTATGCATCTCGACATTCTGCATTCTCCTGCACAATTTCCAGAGCTCTTGACATCGATTGTCCGACAGGACAGTTTGAACCTGGGTATACTCAGATTTGAGGGTCGCATCAACTTCTCTTCACATCACTCACCTGCTTCACAAGCGCTGTAATTAATTTGTCCAATGTAAACAAATGATATGCCTAACAAAAATAGACATGTCAATTCAGGACACCCGACTCGAATCGATATTTGTCCCACCTTGTTCCCAAAAAACCACCTCATGTGTTCCTCAAATGTCGCTTGGTCCATATCCCCATCGAACATTTTCTCACAAGCATTGAGGAGATACACATAGATGACATTTTGTCTGCCGCTGGCACCCCGATCGTCTAAAACTTCCATCGCCTGTTCAAGTACAGCAGATGGGCCATTCGGTTCGTCCAATCCGAGCTCGACCGCAACGCGGTTAGCCCAAAGTGAAGAATGCTTCTCAGCCGCGTGTTGAGCTCCAATTTCCTTGCACATGAGTAGACGAGAATAGAGCAGCTGCGGAAGTCCCAACGTATATTATAATTAGACAACGTTATCGCGATTAAGTTGGTCACGCCGCACCTGCAATAGCCGCAGCAGTGTATAGAATGTTGTGTTCACAAAAAAAGGAGTTCCAGATCCGATCCCATCGTAAACTCTGTGCAAAGGACTCGGCGCCAACCTCTGTGATCCATATGTCCCTAGGGTTGTCGCCAAGATCTCCGTTCGTAAACTCTGTGCAAAGGACTCGGCGCCAACCTCTGTGATCCATATGTCCCTAGGGTTGTCGCCAAGATCTCCGTTACGTGAATGGTTGCAAGTGCGATGTTCGGGACTGGGAGAAGAATCTCGTGAAGCACAGGGAGTCAATTTTCCTGCGGCTTTTTCTTGGACTGTACGTAATAGCTTCCGCCTGAGGTCTCCCGCAGCAACACCTCCCTGGTTTGAATGAGAACTACCCACGGATCGTCGCCCACTCCGAATCCCATCTACTCCGTTCAAATCAGAAGGATCGTCATCGTGACCACCCTCCAGTGGCCGGCACGCGGCATTGAATTCTGTCACAGGGTATCTGCAGAGCATAGGAATGAACCCACGGAGAAATTTCTCAACTGCTCGGCGTTCTGCGATACTATAGTTCGCCTGAGAACGATCAAGGAAAGAATAGACCATCTTGAGAGAATCGAACAGTACGGATGTGTCATGGAATGAATACTCCAGTTGGTATCCAACCGAACCTTGCGCGAATGATGCGACGCCTCTAGCTTTCCAGGACTCTAGTTGCTGCTTCTTGATGTATTCTATGTCCGTAACAAAATGTTTAGACGTGATGCTTTTCTTGTCGTTCGCCTTGAAGCTGATTCCCTGGTGGTCCAAAGATTTGTAAAAATTCTTAGAATCAACCTCTCGCCAAGTTCGGCTCCATTCCCGTTGAGCTCTGCGCCAGTCCTCGTCTTTTTGTTTGAGTCGCGTAAGAACAACAGGACGGCAACACTCGGGCAATCCTGAAGCGCCTGAATCACTTCTATTCCGCTGTCCCGACCATAGACTTTCTTGATAATACGGCAACACTCGGGCAATCCTGAAGCGCCTGAATCACTTCTATTCCGCTGTCCCGACCATAGACTTTCTTGATAATACGATGATATATTGCTTGCTCGGACCTCCAAAATTTGCTTTCAGTTTGAATAACGTCCGTTCGTCGTTTGCCATCTCCTCGATGCGGTTGTTTTGCTCGGACCTCCAAAATTTGCTTTCAGTTTGAATAACGTCCGTTCGTCGTTTGCCATCTCCTCGATGCGGTTGTTCAAAGGTTCCAACACTGCAATTGTTCGGGCTAATGCTTCAAGGTGCACATGGTATTCGAACCGTTCTTCCTCGCTCTTGTGAAGAGCTTCTTCGAATGAATTTTTCTTATGCGATATAAAACCAGCTTCTTCAGATGCCCAAGTCGGATGCGAAACCCATTCATCGTTTAGAACCGAACGACAGAGTTCATCTCGACCGGAACAGGCTAATCGTATCTCCTGTCAATCGCATTTTGTCACATGAACAAGACATGTGCATGTGTAACAATGAGGTGTTGACTTACACTATCGGGTAATCTTCGATAGCTCGGTCCTTCACCATCGTCCGCAGGTAGGGCCGACAATGCCTCTGGAGGTCCAGTGCGAATGCTACCAGGTGGTCCTTTCTCAACATCATCCTGTCGTTCGTCCCAGCCAATAAGATCCTTGAACTCGGCAAGAAGCTCGTCGCCGAGGAAAACGTTAGCTCGTTCAATCAAGGTCTTCGAATCAATGATTTCTTTTGAAAATAAGCTCAAAAGCTTGAGGAAGTCTTCATACATCTCCCGACTTTCAAGCGACTTTTTGGCCCTATCAAAAAAAAGCAGTTTGTCAGTCGGCGCGCCGGGTAACGTGCCCACAACATGGGATGAACTCGAGCTTTGGAGTGTATGTAAGACAGATGCTTGGGGGGGTTGTACGGGTACGTGAAGAGAAGTCGATTGAGGTGAACTGGGCTGCACCAAAGGAGAAAAAGATGTCGAATCATGCGCATGATTATGCTTCACCTTTTTAGTCTACAGAGAAAGAGTTGACTTCTTATGCAACCCGGGAAAGAACACAGAATACACACTCTATTTGGCGCAGATTTTGCCGGAGGTACAGGTGTAGGTTCCTTTTCCGCAACACGTTTTTTGCGCTTAGATGGTATTGCTGGCTTCTTAACAGTTTTCTCCCCCGGACTTGATGATTGATTCTCGGGTGCAGCCCATGTAGCGGAAGCCGATCCGGTTGCTACAGGCTGAGGTAGAATCGTAAGACTCTGGTTCTGCCCACTGGCAACAGCTTCCGGTAAGAAGTCCTTGAATTCCGCTAACAATTCTGGAGCGTCTTTGAACAGAAGCTGAACTTGTACATACACCTGTGACTGGAAAGCGGGCTGTAAGGTCATTAGGAACTCCTCCATCCATGAAAGCAAGGGTGCTCACGTCCTGTAAATGTCTTTGTTCTTTCTGATACGTCTGGAGAATGTCCAGAAACTGCTTATACGTATTGGCATCGTCGGAAAACCGCGCCTTTATCTTGTTGAGATAATGAATGGCATGGTTGAACTCTCCCGGAGGTTGCGCCTCAACGGGACCTTTGTTGTTGTTACCCATATTGCCCAAGACCGACGCCGCCGCAGTAGTTTGAGGGTTTTGAAAACTTGGAGAGTACGGTGGATCAAAAGGAGGTTGTTGTCCATGGAGACTGAAAGCATGTGGACTGTGTGAACGCGACGCTGGGCCGGTGACATGTGCTGGTATCGCAGGTATGGCTCCAGAGAATGTAGGAGTACCGACGTGAGAACGAGACAGGTTGTTGGCTATGAAGGTGTTTTGAGTCGTTATTCCTTGAGGTGTCGTAACGGTAATTATACTAGGATCGGCTGGGTCAGATATATCGATGCGATAGCCCACGGGTAAGAATGTGTTGAAGCCTTGGATTAGAATGGGATTGCCATGGAATAGACGTGAGACGCGTGAAATCACACCAGGCGTGTCAATCCTGTGAACACAATCAAATGGCGCCAATAATCACGAGAGAAGGCTCACGATTGGCTTTTAAAGTCTTTCATGATGTCCAAAAATTGATTATAGACCTCAGGCCTCTCCTGAAACTGAACTTTGACGGCGTCAAGGTAACTGAGGGCATCTGTAACGTTCAACTGCCGACCTGCCTCGGGAGTTAAGGATTTAGGTGCACCAGGAGGGGAGTCGCTCGTTGACGGACGAGGCGTCGAGCTTCCGGGGTCCATGTGACGCAACGAGGGGGCCGGAGACGGTAGTTGGGCCGACAAAGCAGGGAGCTCTTGGATATTGTTCGAGTCAGTCGGCACAGGTTGTGGGAGTTCAGGTCCAGGCGCTGTGATTGCAGCAGCATCAGCGTCCATTTAGCTGGACCTTCGCGATTTCGGTGGCAAGCAATCAAACTGAAGGGTTCGTGGGAGCCGATGCTAAATCTAATCTGATAAGGCCACAACCCTTGTAGTAAAGTCATGGCCAATTTTCTCTTGATTTCTATTCAACTTGTATAGCAAGTACCATTTGAATACTGCTTTGAGTTTGATTACAATATTTTTTCAATGGTTTTGACAAAGGCATTCAAATCAAATTTTAAACTAGATTACTTTTTACATCATTTTGCCAAATCCCTGCACCCGTGCATGCCTTTATTTCCCAACTGTCTGACTTGCGCACCCTACCTCCTACCACGATAGTTTGATATTATTTCATATCCTTGCGAAGGATCTAGGAACATTGCCTTTTATCAAAAATCATTATGTCAATGATCACGACTACTAACTATGTCATACGATTCCGACTCGGATTCACCACTGGTGGAGGGAAAAAATATGGCGCTTCATAAGGTTGCGTCCGCAACGGCTGAGACTTCTTTTTCTCCATTGAGTTCTTCTTCACTAATGGGCAGCTAGCAGATCCTAAGAGGGAAATTCCCGGTTGGACTTTTCGACGGGGTTCTAGCATTGTACTCACGTCGAGGCGTGGAACTGGCAGGAGTTCGAGGCTCTTTACATAAAGGATTTGATCTTCGCTTCCTTACCGGACCGTGTTCTTGGAGTTTGACTTGATGTGATGACGGAAGTGGAGATCTAGACATTAGATGCGGAGATGAGAGGTGGGAAGGCGATGTGCAGCGATAAAGCTTGGAGCGCTTTGTACGCAAGGGAATAAAATGAGATAGGAAAAAACTCCGATTAAATTCATCGTAATCGGAATGAACGAACACACGTTCGGATGGCATGGATTTGGCTTTTCTAGGTGGAAGAACTGAGTTGGTATCCATTTCTGTGACGAACGTGATGACCGTTGGTTTTCGTTTCAGGCTGCGAGGTAACGGGTCCTCGGTGTGTTGGACAGGAGTGGGGACCGAAGTAACAGTAGTCTTTGAATTACCAGAATTAGACCTCGGTATCGTTGTTTCTCGGTTGACTTTCTGGATGGAAAAGTGTAACCGACGTGTCTGGCGTTTTATAAGGGTAGCCGTCAGCATTTTCGAAGCGTCCTCTGAAGATGGTGTTGGTTTTGGACTTAAGAGGTTGAAAAGGATAGAAAGGACGCTCTGTATATCCGTACCAAAAACTTCTAAACCGTGCCAATGCGTAAATGCGGTAGAGACTCACCAAAGAGAATCCGACGCAAGCGAACAAATAGCCCACAGCGTGCGCAGCAACACGATGCATTCGACTGCTCATGACAGACATTAGGCAGGATGTACGCGTAAAAATGAAGATTATTAAGGTTGGTGGAGAGTAGTGGAGTTGAACGCGCATTTAATTCGGTGTGGGTGAGAAGGATGAACCAGAGCAATTGTTATGTTGCCAGTTATAACTCTAAAGCGGACCATGATGCACAATGTATGAATCATGATTGAACTGATGCAAACAGGGGGTTGATGGCTTTGATTGCGAGGCATAACCCTGGGTTTGACGGGGCCACACAGCCCCAACTAGGTGGATTATGTGAAGAGATAAGACGTCGACGTATAGTCAAATGATATTTCGAGATACTGCGCATGCAGCGTGCATTTCACATCAAATTAGGTTCGATGACGAATTGAGAGTGTGGATACTAGAAGGTTGTTTCTTGTATTTGTTTAGCACGCACTAATGCCGATTAGGTTCGATGACGAATTGAGAGTGTGGATACTAGAAGGTTGTTTCTTGTATTTGTTTAGCACGCACTAATGCCGATGCTTGAGGTGTACGGCAGATTGTGAGACAAAGGATAGTCATAGACTGTGGCTGCGCATCGCAACGATGAGACAGGGCGGTGTTTTGTGATTACTAATTTAGAAGCGGCGATATCACAGCCGTCGACAACTGGTTTTTTCGATTGCCCCTCTTCATACATTCGTTTTGCACCACTCAAAGCTTGAACTTCATCTGTGAGACTTAATGGGACTTATCCGACCTGCGACCCCAGGTTTTCTCGTAACCTGCGTCGCGACAGTTCTCTTGGTCGTGGTGTCTTTCTGTGTACCCTACTTCAAATCTGTTTATTTCCTCAAAGCCAACATATCAATAGCTGATCACAATGGCACAATTACATTTGGAACGCTGGGTTACTGCTTGGATTTATCGAACGGGACGAGTTGCTCAAGTCCCGCGGTTGGATATGAGCTAGGTGAGTTAGGCATTACTTATGGCTTGTAATTGGTGGGCGACTCCTTACTTCTCTAAGATATCAACAGTTTGGTCGGAAATAACCTTCCTGTTCAAATTCCCCAAGTTGTAGTGAAATGGCTCACCTATTGTCTGGTTCTCCACATCGTCGCCCTTGGCCTAGCGGCAATCTCAGCACTTTTTGGCCTCCTCGCTCACGTACGAGAGATGTCCATGACATGTTTTAGTACCTGTATCTCCGGTTTTGCAGCAGCGGTCACCCTGCTTGCGTTCATTTTTGACATTGCCATCTTTTTCGCCGCCAGGGCTCGTATCAACTCTGTTGGCAGTGCTGAAATTGGCAATGCTACTTGGCTGACGCTGGCCGCTTGGGTACTGTTATTCTTTAGCGGGTGTTTCTATACCATTGGGCGTTGCTGCATATCAAAACGTGGACCAAGAGGGAACAAGGACAACTGGAATAAGGTGGAAAATGGCACGGGGTTTGGTTCGTCTGAGGCCATGCGTCTGGATGCGGTCAAGGCTGAGGCAGATAGGAAGGCGAGGCAGAACACTCTCGAAGGTGGCCTTCCTGCGTTTCACGAAGTGCAGCCTTTGACGGGGCACATCGACGGAGACAAGGTTTATGTAGATGACCCGTCAAGACCTGACAAATCTTCATCTTATGGTGGTCGTCCATCGCGTGGGGAAACAAGTGGAGGATATGTACAAAAACCTCCGGGGACCCGTGCGGTCGACGAGTACTATTCACCTACTCGAACGAACTATGCAGCTTCTGTATACCCCCCAGCGCCGCAGAACAAATATGGGCCTACTGGGTATGCTCCCTCAATAGCCCGTATACAGAATAGCAACCTTGCACGATCCCAATATTCTCATTCAAACTACGAACCGTCTACATATACACCTTCGTCTCCAGAGCAGTATGTGGGGACGAATCAGTCACAATACCCTGACCCTTACTACAACACTGGTGCTCAATACGGGCATACAGTAGGTGGATCTCCAAGTGAGCCTCCATTCCATTGACTCGTATCTGTACGATTCTTACGTCATGTAAGACCTTCCTTCTCATGCACGTCAAGGAACGAATTATACAACTTATGACCCTTATGAAACCCAGCAGCCAGGTGCCTATAGCAGTAGCCACAATCATTATAGCGCTGCTCCGGCACCTGTAGCTTCTACAAGCTACGCACCTGACTCATCCAATTACTATCAAGCACAAACCAGTCCCTCACATCAAAATGAATGGATCTATGCCGACAATACCTATCGCGACAATGGCCACGGAGCAAGCTCCGTGCCGCCCCTGTCCGAGCGTGAAATCTATTTCCCCGAACAAACGACCACTTCACCTCCGCCTAGAAATGTCAACACTGCACACACATCTAGTCACAGTGCCGCTGTTCGACCACAAGTACAGAATCAGTTGCAAGTGCGCAATGAAGATGAGGCTCCACCCACGTATGAATCTGGGACTTCCGGTGTTCAAGGTTCGTGGGACAAGCGATCGTGAAGCCAGAAACATTTGGATGTACAATCAGACATGCTAGTATATACCTTGAACTTTTCACTTACTTAGAACACGGAGGCTAGATCAACTCGTGCCGTACGAATTCACCTTTGTGATGGCAGACATTACGCAAGTGCATCGTGGTGTTGTTTCTGCTTGTCGGGGTGGCGGTCTTATCAGAATTGAGACGATTTCCTAGCATCCCGGTTGTCTAGTTGAGTACGCGTACTTGCATTGTTTAACGCGAAGATACGCCATTCTCTCACGTTACAGTGAGTATAGCTTCATCCAGGCTAGTGCCTCCAAGGTTTTAACAAATCAGTGCGCATTGTCCAATGGAAATCTCTTTGTTCAATACATTCTACAAAATCACCTGAGTAATCCATCTCACACCCTGGATCCGGGTAGGTCAATCATATTCACGCCTGGCTAGTCCAAATAACTTTTTAAAATGAATTCCGATTCCTTGCGAAGTGCACTGTGGTGATGCTGATTGGATATGTATTGTTCCATATTCTGCACTTTAAAATGAATTCCGATTCCTTGCGAAGTGCACTGTGGTGATGCTGATTGGATATGTATTGTTCCATATTCTGCACCACAGAAGCAGTTATCTGAGCAAGGTCGAAGTCAACATACCTATGTAAAATTTCGCAGGTGAGTATAGCATGTGTATTGGAATTTAAACCATACATGTCTGTGTAGTATCTGCACATAGGAATATGATTCAGTTCAGTTATGTGACTTGTTCGAAACTTACGTTGCAGCAGTAACTTTCACGGTATTTTTTGCCAGTTGTGCCTCGTCATACAACGGTGGCCAATCACTATATCTTGCAAGTAACTGAGCAACGCCTTTCAATGGGCGGAGACCAACATAATCATCCAGCATATCAGGAAAGATCTTGAAATCAGGCAGGTTAGACGAAATTTATTGTAACAAGTACTCGCTAACCATTTCTCCGAAGAAACATATATAGCGTTCGTCTAGCATTTTCATGTGCCTCCAAGAGTATTCAGGATATTCATTAAGAACACGTTCAGCGGACCAATTTGACGCACGCCTGTGTTAATCAATAATCGCGAGACAACCAACGAACAAAGCAATTTTACCCCTGGCAGTATATAGGTTCATGAAGAACTGCGTAAAGAGGATTGCCATCCAATAATTGCTCTTGTTCAATATTTTGCAAAAGCCGCTGCGATAATTTTCCAAATAATGAGAGATCATTGGATGCCCGGAGTACAATTTCTGAGAGCCAGAAACCTCCTCGATGGACTTGCAATGGAAAAAAGTAATTCATAGCAACTTACGGTGCACTGCATCGATACCGCCTTCTGACTGTTAGCAGTAATATTTGGACGCTTATATCATCGAAAATTAACCTTGACTTCCAAATTTGATGCCCAGCTGAAGAAAACGGTTGGGTGTCAAGGATCCACCACTAGGAAGCATGATGATTCTCGTCCAGATACTTGAGTATATCTCTAACCTAAAATGAATTACGTTTAGGAATGATGAAGGCAGGGAAACACACTGACTCGCTTAATGTCGTTAGGATACTTCTACCTAAAATGAATTACGTTTAGGAATGATGAAGGCAGGGAAACACACTGACTCGCTTAATGTCGTTAGGATACTTCTTGTAATAAACGTCGTTGCGTGCCAGAATCCGTTCTGTTGACGGCTAGGTCGGCCTAGTACTGAAACGCGACAAACAGGATCTTACTGGACAGAGCATGATATACCGTGTCCGGAGAATCGACAAGAGGTGGAATTCCAGCGGTAATAAAGACTTCTTTGAGTCCCTCAGGGTAGAACGAGAGATAGGTCAGACAACAGAAGCCACCAAAACTCTGGCCCAAAATGGTCCATTTTCTATCTTTCTCGTCTGCCTTGGTGCCCAGTAATATCTTTCGAATGGCTTCACAGTCGCGAACTGATACAAATTCGCCAGTTGGGCGTCAATGAAATGTTATTGATTCATCGTCTCACCTATATTATCAGCTCGGAAGTGTTTGAGGTACTGGAAGACTTCCTCGTCTGATTTGTCTGAAACGAGATTGGCGGAGAATGGTGTACTCAAGCCTGTCCCACGTGGGTCGAGCCACAAAGTCTGGCTATGTGTGAATGAATGCATCTACAAAAAGTCGGGTTTCTGACTTGATAGCCCTCTTTATGTATCTTTCATAGAGATGTCAGGGGAACAAATAAGATACAAGTGTTAGCTCTCACAATAGCTGCCATCGAAGTATATCCGGCCATGTCAACCTCAAAGCCAGGTCCACCTGGACCTGTTGGGAACAAGCATTTGAATACAAAGTATGACTTTTACCTTGAAGATAAACAACTTGGAAGACTGCTGTTGGCTCATGCGAAAACTGATCTGAGAAAAAACTGAGCTTACAATAGGGCAAATTGGCCTCTTGTTCAGATGTCTTGGCCTTGTCAAGAGGTACCATATTGCGAGCAAAAATTTGGATTTTCTGTCCATCCGGATTGGCGTAATCCAAAGGGAGTTCAAAAAACCTCTCAATGATCTTGATAGAACCTATCCAATGTGATGTACAGCAAGCTACGAGTATGCGAGCTCGGGAAGGAAACTTACCAGTGAGAACGTATGTTTCCAAGCTTTGTTGGGACATTGGTCCAAGATTTATGCTATGGAGACACAGTTTAGAATGACAAAGTATCGGAGAGAGAGTCCTGAGAATTTTTGGCCTATGTGTTCATTGCCTTACTACTGCCAACACACTCTACTCAGGCTCTCATTACAAACAGGAAAGAATTAAAAACCATCAATCTTCTTCCAGAAGAGCCGAGGAAGTTCAAGAGAAAAACACATTTCGTCAAGAGATTATTACATCAAGATGAGGGCAATAAATGATTCATGATAGATTATTGTATCACAATTCATCCTCATCCCTTGCTTTCCTCCGGCGACCAGTAGCACTTGTCGGGGGTGTCCCAGCAAGCAACATGGAGAAGAAATCGGTTACAAGGTCTGCGGCAGCGATGCCCGTAATATCCGCTGGGAATGACTTGATGAGCATCTGATGGTAGCACACGAACAAGAATGAAACTTCGCACCATTATCGTAAGCAGGAGAAACTTCGACGATATCAACACCACTGTTTGAAATGGTTCAGAGGTCTGCGAGAATGAAAGGCTGCAGTACAAACATGAAGTTGAGTCCCGCTAGCCCTCTTAAGATGCGTTTCAACTCTCGAGTTGTCCAACCGCCTGCCTCTGGAGTTCCAGCTATGCACACTGGTCATCAAGAATATCAAAAATTGCATCGATCGCGTACTGGCAGGAGCAAAGCCAGGATCTAACCATATTTTATTACATGGCATAACAATAAGAGGTAGAGAAACGTACCTATGACATCAATATCGAGGCTACGCAAATTCGTTTTGACCTAGACAGCATCTTGAGCAAGAGTACGTTATCACGTACCTCAAATAAACTGGACTTGACCCGACTCTGCTCCTGATCCTGCGAATAACTTCTGGGACACCGAGATCGTCGATGTCATCCGAACTTATCAATTGGAAGCCGACTTCTTTATCATTTTCAAGATCACCAATGCCCTATGGAGCTCTTGAGTGTTAAAACTTGATGTAACATGTATTGTATATAAACCATCCTGCATCGTATACCCGCGTGGACGCTGTTGTTGGCGATTAAGCCCTCTTCTTGTGCAATGTAGAAAAAAGTTCCATGATTCACTCGAGACTGCTCAGTCGATTGATCAGAATAACGTGCTCCTGGTATCCAAGTATCCTAGACTGGCGTTAAGCCACCCACTTGAATATACAATGCTTTAAGACTGCTGTACCAGATGTGCATCGAAATGGATCACAGAAACAGGGCCATAAACTCGATGCAAGGAACGGAGGATGGGGAGAACCTAAACTTCAACGTTTGATGCCAATGCCAGAGTTGAACCCGACCCACGATGGTATGGTCTCCTCCCAAACTAGACATAGCAAGTCCAACGTCAGATATTTGGGAGACATAGGAATAACGGTTGCTTGCCTCACTATACGTGGATGCTCAAGTCCGTCTTTCGACAATACACGGATATGCTCTTTCCCTTCAGAAATGTCCCCAGGGATCGGTCGGTTAAGAAGCGTGGAATATGCCACTTCGATTTGATCCATAGCCAACATATTATCAAAACGACTGACTGGAACCTTTAAGTGGCGCAAGTCAAATTCACAGATGAGTTTGAATAACCCTCGACGAACATCACCACAGTCGAGTATTCTAGCCCCTTGATCAAAAGGGCTACTACCCCATGAGACGGTATATCCCGAGCTCTCACGAATCCGTTGACTGCCTGAGCGAATTGCATACGGCCCAAACCGAGCACTAGCATTGTGTTGCGGCATCAGAAGGGAGTCGACTTGAGAATCCAAGTCAACCCAGCATACCCTGGTCTAAAGGTTACACCAGTGTCAAAGGGCAATCCAAGAATTGCGATATCAAATGATGCCTCTTCTTCTTCTAAGCAACGACTATATGGAAGGTGCGCAAATGAGAGAGGGCCTGAGAATGGTTGATCAAGCTGTAAACCGTATTTCGATCGCCATGTTGGTTTCGTGTCTTCCTTTAAAGATGTCTGACGACTGCAGTTGACAAGAAGTGGCCACACACAAAGCGCAAAGAAGACTGGTTGTCTTGTCAGCAGAAGGAGCTTGAGCAACATGAGTTAAGGAATAGATCTGACGCAGCTTGCAATTTCTACCCATCGAATAAGGCTGAACTTCTCAGGCTCTGTACACTCCATGATTTGATTCGATCCTATAAGTACATGATAAATTATTATACCTATGTAAAAATGACACCTCGATCGTGCTGAAAGCGTAGAAGTCGAACTGGAAGGGGCCGTCATAATCCACCAGTCCTGGCATCGATACGTCGCAAAGACACCACCTCCCAACGTCTGCGATTTCTCGCTTTCTCGGCCAGAACCTGATCACTCTGGCGCTTGTTCTCAATGACTATCATCCGCACTTTCCTCCCTGTTTCAGGAGAGTCATCAACCTCAGCTTCTTCTCCGCGATCCTCCTCCACAACTTCATTCTCGTCCAGGTCAATGGGTCCTCTGAAGACTTCGTCGGGCGTGGCCTGGGGCCGCGGACTCGCGCCTGACAGGAACGACAGAGGGGTTGACATTGCCGACGAAAGGAATGCAGCTGCGTCATCAAGTATGGTTTTGGGCTTTCGTAACGGTATGGCGGTTAAGAGATACGATCGACTTCTCCATGCATCAGATTGGTGCTCATTTTGATAATCTGGGTCAACCTTAAATTGTATAGAAATCTCGCCGATTTCTTGAGAATATGAGAAAATGGGAAGAGGGTGCGTATATGCATTTGGAAACGGATAGGAGACCGGTCGTCTGTGCCGAAGAACAAGCTTGTCCCCTGCGAGAAAAAGGTCGCATCAGTCGGTAACCGTGATATCATTCATCTGTCGGCTACCTTCAATGTCAATAGCATGTCCAGACGATCTGGAGCACAGCGCTCCAGTAGGATCGATGAAAAACACCTTATTGATTTTCAGTGGAGTCAGTTTGGGACCTGTGTAATAAGCAAGCTGACGCAAACCTGGTTATTGGATTCTGGTCTCCTACGAGCTATGATTCAAAGATGAGAAAGAAGATGGATGACAGACGAACTTCAGGCGAGGAAGAAAACGTAATGGAACATACTTTCAACGAGAGCAGTCTCAGTTTCCGCCCACAATATGACCTCTGTACCATCTTCAATTCCATCCTTTTCCACATCTAAGACGCGATTTGTAGCTAGATTGCGTATAATGAAATAACCAGGAGGGAATCCATAAGTTTGTACATCGCCGTTCATTGTGAGAGAAGGTAAAAAGTTAGCGTTCGATGGATCATAAAAGTTGTATACGCCTTTTGATCATGATACCAGATTACCAAACCAACCTTTGATGTTCACGAAAGATGGGTGCCCATGATCATAAAGCTTTTCAAATCCACAGGGGGACTGCAGTTGTGTAAGTAGATATTGATAGAGTGATGAAGTTACAACATAAGAGTACACCATACGTACTACAAAGGAAAATTGCTGACGGATAATCGATCTACTCTGCCTCATCAACGTCTTCCTCCTCTTCAAACGCACCAGGAATGCGCCTCTGATTTCTCAAACGAAGTGATCGCCGTCTCGAAAGTTCTCCGCGCTCTAATCTGTCTTTTTCGACCCAATCCTCCAACGCGCCACGCATTCTTAGCAGGCCTTTCCATTCATGTCTGGCGATGGTACTACCACTCGAAGAATTCTCCCATGCTGCACTCATAATCACGGGTTCCTAGTAAAGAGCATGACCAGAAGAAACGAAATGTAGAACGGGTTGAAGGTACCTGAGAATGCCAGCTGACATCACGTACACACGGTGCTCTACTTCTCGACCTCGCCGAAGGTAACTCGGGCTGTGACGGGTCGAATGTCATTGGTAGAGTCATGCTACGATCTAACACCTGCACGACTCTACCGTCCAATGACCAAATCTACAAATACAGGAGCATAAGCAAGAATCCAAGATAGATATTTTTAATATTCCAAACATGTATTCGGCCATCTGCTGAACCAGAATAGAGATATTGAGCTCCTGTAGTTTCCATGGGACTAAAATGACAACGGATAAGTGTGCGCAAGACGGAATGCCCATAGTACGTCATGACACTGCAGTCTTTTGGATGTTTAGCCACCCTTGGACCAGGATAAGGAGAATACCTATTATCTCAGCAGCTTGAATCAGAATAAATATATGCAAGATTATCAACCAACCGGTAGTCAAAATTTACCGCTCCATAATGTTTCCTCCTAAGGGCCTCGGACTCCTGATTGCTCCTCATCTTGCGTAAGTCCCACAAGCGCATGGCCTGATCTTTACCGTTAGACACAATATAACGACCGTCGCCCTTAGCAGACACGTAGGTGACACCCTCAATGTGGCCAATTAAGACACCTGAAGGCTTTGCAGAGGCACCAAGTGACCGACGATCCCTGTAACGAAGGATCAATAATGGTCTGATATTCAAGGCTGCATACATATACCAGACTTTTATGAGCGTATCATCCGAGGCACTGACGAGTACATTCCCTGATGCCGTATCTGCCCAGCAACAGCTGTTCACGTCGTCTGCATGTGCAGCAATTTTGACCGTTCTCCGGTTTGCGAGAAGATCATAGACTTTAAGGGTTCGGTTCAAGCAATGACCAACGAAGGTTATAAGTTGTCAGAGCTCACCAAAGATATTTTCATTTCCTCCAGCGATGATCTCGTTACCATCTGCAGAAAACCGACAACTCCAGATTCCAAAACTCTCGTCATCAGTAAAGGCTCTCCTATTTAAGGCTCTAGGGTCAGAAAATGGGATAGGCGTCTGTACTTGTGAATCGTCCAGTATATTGGTCATATAAACAGTAGGGGTCTGAAAGAATATGAGAACTGTATGGATGGAAATCTTTGGAAACTGACAATGGAGGAATATATCATCCTGGAGGGGAAGGTGTCAACACTCCACGGTGTACGACGTTTATAGGACCGACCTTTCGTTGTCGGGAGAGAGATTTGCATCCGTTATAGTCCACCTGCCTGGATGACCTTGAATTGACTTGCAGACTTTCATGTTGGTACGTAGACCCGGATACACTTGCGGCAGCGTGGCTCCACGTTGGTTGCAGGATACGGGAGGCTTCGTAGTGTCAAAAACATGAAGACTGAAATCTAAGTTAGACAGTTAATAAAAGCATGCCATTATTTATTCAAATTGATATACCCTGAGAGCAAGTATAATAGAAAGAAGAATCTGAATAACTGAGATGAGTCAACTGCGAAGCTACGAATCAAGGGGCCCAAGACCTGAAGAGTACTGTCCGGTGTAAATATTGTACTCGCAGGCAGCTACAGATGTTCCATTGGAGTTTGGAATCAGATTCTTGAGAGAAATCAGGGAATTAAATAATACGGCATCGATGGATGGATCCTCACAGCAGCGTAATCTTCCATGTTGCTTACTGGACGAGGATGTCGTGATCTGTTGAGTATGAGATTTGCGAGATTGATGCAGTTGCGCCGTGTTCGTGCTTTGTTACCAACTCTACCGAAATCTCCGCTATTTAGCAGTTCAACACCTTCATTTTGCGGTTCTGTAGTCTCGGGACCTTTCCATGGCGCACCGACAACGGTCCCAAATGGCGCATAGTGGTGATAGTCGTAGTCGTCGTCTTCGTCGTCTTCCTCATCTTCATCCGTATCATGAAATGCAGGGTCGCCACCCCGACCTAAAGCGTTCAGCCACCTGCTGATCCCAGAGATACGAGTATTTTGAGAGCCACGATAACTGTGGGACCGCGATCCGCCCGGCGAATGCGTTGCAAACACAGCTGATTGGTGAGGTAATACGCACATGAACAAGATAGGGAACAGAGAGACGCTTACTATTCAAGATATCCTCGATAGAGACTTGAACTCGCTGTGTACCTACATCAGTGCTGAGGATGTCATCTTCATTGTCTTGGTCTGTAGTTGAAGGGTCCCATTCCGGCTGCATAGTGGAGCAGAGACAAGACAGAAAATACTCACATGCCGTACGGATTCGAGTTCCCAATGGACGGACGGCATCGCACGTCACGAAATGATCGATCAGTAACGGCAATCAACCAAATAAGAGTACACCGGCAGTTGTTGTCCTGCCTATCCATGGATTCAAGTCGTACGAACGACTATGCTCTCCGTATCACAGCAGACGAAGTCAACTGTCTTATCTATTCCTACCTACTTGACTCTGGTATACTTTCACTCCTCCGTTTCCACCTGCAATCTGACTACTCATTGCCAGGCTTCACCCATTCTGCCTTCGCTGTGAAGATAGAGGGCCAACTCGACCGCTCGCCGTATGCGTCGAAACACATCCAGCGAGGGGAACTCATAGAGCTCCTCTCGAAGTCTCTTCTATATATCGAAGTTGAATCACACTGGAAAAACGATGCTTTGGCTAGTACTTGCAAGAGCGGGTTTTCTCTTCTCGAGCCCCACGTATGTTCCTCTTCTGAGCCTGCAAGCAAGCAGCCTCTCCAAGTTATCTCAGCTCCCGAGACATCTGGGGATGTGCCGTCAAGGTTTACAAGACCAAACGGTTCCATGGCTGATGCTGCCTCTAAGCGTAAAGAATCGCCAACTTTTGCGTACGCGGAGGGTCCAGCAGAGAAGCGTGCGAAGCGTGATCCAGATGAAATGGATTTGGATACACCATACGAGTGTAAGCTGCAAGTTCTAAGCGACATGCTTTTGTAAACGTTTTTTTTTCACTAGCACGGACATTACCGGGCAGTATATTGCCTGATTCAGCTCTCAAGAAAGTCTCGAAGATAAAGCAACGCGCACAGGGGCCTGAAGATGAGTCGACTGACCTGAATGCGATACTTCTCCTTCCAGGCCACAAAGCAGAAGTAAGGTTATGCTATGTCTTCACAACCTGCTTTATATACCTGTATCTCATAGGTCTTTGTATGCGGATTCAATCCTGTAAATCATGAACTTCTGGCGACCGGATCTAAAGATGCTATTGTAAATTTATGGACTATACCGAAGGGGACGATACCGAGGTCTTTAGCGGGCTCAAACTTGCCAACACCAATACCACCCATCACCATTACAGATTTTGCAGCGTCCGAGGCAGCTGATCTGACGTCTTTGGACTGGAACGCGGATGGCACGCTTGTGGCCATTGGTTCCTATGACTCTGTTGTTCGAATATGCAAGTCTACGGGTGAACTCTACTTCTCGTATCAACAGCACCGGGTGATTATCACAACTTTTGTTCCGACGTATACTAATTTCACTTTTCTTGTTGAGAAGGGTCCTATATTTGCCACTCGATTTTCAAAATCTGGAAAATGGTTATTGACTGTTAGTTTAGATGGTACTGCCTGTCTTTGGGATGTCAAAGAAAAATGTCTACGCAAACAATACCGGTGCCACACTGGTAAATTGCGGCTTTTTGGTGTAATAATGTTGGTCTTATACTGATGAAATCTGTGTAGACTGCTGTTTGGATGTAGACTGGTTGGACGAGGATACCTTCGCAACTTGTGGAGCTGATCGGCTTATAAACATGATGCGGATCGATGAATCAGTACCCTTCAAAACGCTCGTGTAGGTTGTTTTTCTCTCCAGATGCCTTCAAACCAATCATTTCACTTTAGCGGACATGGGAACGAGATTAATCAAATTAAATGCAATCCGTCCCACACGCGTCTAGCATCCTGTTCAGACGATATGACGGCTCGTGTCTGGAGCATTGAAAACATCAACAATAATGAAAGCATTCCAGGACTGGTCGCGTCTGACGGCGTCGTCGTGCTCCAAGGACACAAGCACTCTGTCAGCACCATTGGGTGGTGCCCAGACCCGAACCTTGGTCCGCATCCCCTCCTTGCCACGTGAGACCTTCAGCTCTGGTAGTTCTGGAACTCCTGCTTGACTGAATTTGGGACCCAGTTCATCTTTTGACAGTACTGCTCGTCTGTGGGATTCGGTAACTGGAAAATGCCTAAAAGTGTTTAATGATCATAAACGCCCTGTTTATACTCTGTCGTTCAGCCCGAATGGTCGTTGGTTAGCTACTGGTAGTGGCGACGGCTGGATGCATATCTATAATGTTCTCGTGAGTAGATTTCATACAGCAAATTTTCTCATTGCTTATCCTTGTCAAAGTCTTATGAGAAGAAATGGTCCTGGTATGCCGGACCAGATAGGCCAGGTGTATATGAGATTGACTGGCAAGTCGTAAATGGTTTGAACCGCATTGCTTTAGCATTAGAGTGCAGCCTCGTTGCAGTGATTGACGTGGAGAAAATTCCGGCATTACATGATGGGTGAATACACAGCCATCATACATAATACGTTATACAGTGCCGCACAGATAACTGACATGTTTATGGTGGTTGCAAATCTCATTCTTGCGGAGGAAACAAAATTTGGAAGGAAACTCATCCCGAATAGATCACATGCCAAGCTCAATGACGTGTAAGGAAGAGTTTGTAAATGTTTCTTAGCCAGTTGATCCTTCACCTCCCTATCCTGCTTCCAATCCCCCAACTCCTTGTCCACCTTGCATCTACACCTGAAATTGAAGATGTGGATCTTCTATATGAACTTGCTCTTTTATCAGAGATAAACAGATATTGGACAGTGTACACACAGAGATTATAGATATCAAAATGAAAAATGTGATCTATATTATTTGAATATAACAAGTGGTTATGCTGAGCTGGCACAAATGAGGGAAATGCTCATTTTCTTTGTCATGTGTTGATCCAACCTTTGGTAGGTTTATGGACCAACTCAAATATATGAATCATATTTGCAACTGTGTGCTATCTCCTATCAGAAGTTTCCTTTACTTTCTGAGAATTGTGACAGGTGGATAGTAATATCGTGCACAAGTCAGAAATCTGAAGAACTGGCAATGGAAAAGGCAGTGAGTCTAGTGGACCATTTGACAGAGATACACTAACCACAACTGTATAGCAGCGCCAATGTGTTGGCTAACCTGGGTATGGAAGCTGATTGACCAGGGTTAGGAGAGAAGCAAACTAACTGGTCCATTGACTGCTTGATAGTGTCCAGACAAGCAATGATACCTCTCTCTCAATTCTCTCCGTAAACCTGTCTATATAACATCAATGTATTCCATTCTCTCCAATCAACCACCTCGGATGCCGTTCACCATTGCACCTTCTAACCAAACAGCATGAACCTTCCAGCCCCTGCCAAATTGTTCAATGCTTCTGCTTGGTCCCCAATTGGTCGCTTAGGTTGTTGACCTCTGAGCTCCAGCCCCATCCAATATTTGACTCCAAGATTTTGTGATCAGGTCTGGTTTGATGAGGTCTAAGGCACACCATCTAAGCTGCAAGTAAATCTGTCCAAGTGACAGCAAGTGCTATTGATGAGTACCCATCAGAGAGGATATACTGGCCGAGTTGCATGAGCTGTTCCATGGTAGTGGTCACTATGTAATATAGCCCGTAATTTGCGAGGACAGTGTAGAAATGGAGTGTAGTGGTTGATAAAGAAATTGATAGCGAAGGCGGATATAAGCAAGATGATAGTAGGAATGAAATGAAGCGCAGAAGGTCATCTGCAAATCCTTGAAGAGCGCTTCTGAGAACAGCTTCTGGCACCAGCAGTGAGTGAATTGAAACAATGGGAATGGGAAATAATGTGAAAGAAAACAAAACAGTCATGATAATCTAATCTTTTGCCCAAATTAACCCATACATATATCTTGCCCGATCTGTGGTTGTTATTTGTTGTTGTTCCATCTAACTCAGCTTCAACTTACATTCGCACTTCCACGCCCCCTCTACTTATTTGCTACAGCTCAATCCCTACATTCTAAAATCTCAATCACAAACTTTCACAATCTATAGAGTGCAAAACGTCCACAATTCTGCAAAGAGAAAGGCAATAAAAGACAATCTCAATCACAAACTTTCACAATCTATAGAGTGCAAAACGTCCACAATTCTGCAAAGAGAAAGGCAATAAAAGACATGAATGTCTACGACCCTCAAACTAGTCTCACACCGGGCGGGTGAGCCTAATACTTGGATGAAAAAGATCTTTTAGGATTCACATCCTCCTTTGTCGAGACATCAAGCGTGGCAGCCAATTCATGGTACCTCTGCAAGTCAAGCGCTTCGGAACGAGCAACGCCAGCAGAGTCATTCGGAAGCCATATGATAGGCGGTGGCGCAATTAGTTCCGGTGCGTACAGGATGCCTGCCATATCTTGAGCATGGTCAGTGAATGCCAAGGGGGGCAGATGAGGTGGAGCATCGGGGTGAGTTCTCGCCGCGCGTTCTGTTGCCGATAGATCATCCAGAGTTTCGGTTTCTATTGTATGACATTTCTAAAGTTAGATAACAATGCGAGATGTGAGAAGATCGGAAAACACACGCAAGGGGATAGGCCCTCGATGATTTGTATTTGACGGCATGACAGCCAGCGTCACGCTCATCATTTCCAACACAGATGCTATTGATCCTCGTAGCCGTGGGTTACGTCCAAGACTGCTACCGTTACTGGTGCTCGCATCTGAGTCAACAACGTGACGGCTGGTATCCTGTGCAGTGCTTTCAAATATTTTTAAAGAGTTTCGGGTTATAGGACTTAAAGATCTCCTTCCTGGTAGTCTCGTCTTCCAAGTTGTGTATGCTTCAACGAAGATGATGACTACAACTCCAGCACCAGCGAGGACGCCACCCTCTATCCAAAATTCTCTACTCAACAATATAAGCCCCAGAAAGATAGGTTGGATAGATGACAGAGTGCCGAGACGTTTGATGAGCCAAATTTGCAATGACCCTCCGGTCTGCGAAATTGTCCGCCCGTAGACATAACCAATCAGATATCGATGAGCTATAATCGATGTTAGTGTATCACCGGGAAAGATAGCATCAAATGCTTGCCAATAAGAGTCAAAAACAAAAGAACCAGCACAGCAGGACCGACGAGAGGAAATGTGATAGAAAACACAGATGCAAAAACAATCGCTAGAATACAGGCTCCGATTGCAAACGAAGGATTGTATGTTCTCGGATATACAGCTGTCGGTGTAACGCAGACTTAGCGAAAGATTATGCTACAGTGAAAGGCCAAACTTACCACGAAAACGTTGTCGAGGGGTCACGGCTCGTCGCTCATCACGCAGGACGTGCCACAGACGCAGCGGTTGAAGCAAAAGGAGAGCAGGAAAAATGACAGCAATAGTGAAGATGATGGCAAGAGCTAAGATAGCCATATAGATAGACCCATCGGCGACAGATTTTGCAACTCCGGTGTGCAGGTTGAATGCTTGGAATGAGTATAACAATGCGCCAACAACAACAAGCCAGAGGGTAGAAACCAAGGTTACTATGAAGAAGGTCACTTTGAAGACAAAAAGGCGGCCACCCGAAACGGAAATGGTGCCATAGACATCTGCTGTCCCTGGAACGACGACTGTGAGAAGGAATAACTGAGGGCTGTCGTAACCTTACAATGTACGAGATAGATAGCAAGAGATGTAAAGATCGATGCCGCAACAGCAGGAGCGAAAACTGTCGCAAGTCCAGCCGGTATCAAGTCTGCAGAATTCAGAGCATTCAAGAAAGAAAGGAAGTGCCCCACGTCAGGTGCTGTTGAAAGTGATAAACCCGAAACGGCAGTGACTGCTGCGTTGTCAAGAAGGATGACGAGGAGAAAATGGAAAGGTAGCACTCACCGCCAGCAGCAAGCAGCACGATAACGATGACGAGAATAGCCCAGAATACCAATACGTCCAAAGGGCTCCTCTCGTTCTGCAGCACATCCCATCTAATATCCTCCTTCGCCCGCCCATCGATGAGCTGGATACCGGGTATATGCCTCAGTCCGCGCCCAACCATCAGCCACCCCTTGATCCTTGTTCCATCTGCGATATCATTATAACTGTCGTTTTGCGCCTCTGCTATCGCTGTATTGATGGCTTTGAGCCTTGAACGCCACTGAGTGATGTCCGCATAGACTTGACCAAGGTCATCATAATTTAATCCATCGAGAGGTCGCACAAACGGCTGTACAGGCTGGAGACGCAGATGTGGAGGCTGCACTGCGGGTGTGGAGAAGCTTCGGAGTGGAAAAGTCTCACGACGCGCAGACGGGATAGCTTCAATTTTCTCTGGCCGTCGTCTGAAAGTTGAGGGGCCAGAAACAGATTGACCATTGGGCTCGCTCTCCATTCGCTGGAGAGCTTGATCGCCCAAATCCACCCATTCCTTCATATCAACAAGGTCCTCATGTTCATCGTATTGTTGCGGCAAGACACCAAATTCATGCACCTCATCAATCATAGAGTCATCGACAGCGTAGTTCGGACCGAACCGCCTTGGGTCAGGAATAGACATCCGGAAATTCTCCTCGGGGGCAACGCTATTAGAGGGACGAAACTGACTAGATTTCTCGGGGCTACTGATGGAAAGGCGCCCATAGGCTACGGAATTACGATTCAGCTCGAGAAACGACTGTCAGAAACGCGTGAATTGTGACTCTCAGGTATACTGGGGAGTTGTCAATGCCAGATCGACAAAGCGGCCACCACTAAGTCGAACAGCGCGAAGTTTGTAGTACATCGAAGGGGCGACAAAAGAGGTAGGTGCTAAAGAAGAGGCTGCGAGCGCGGGATTGGCGCGCCTACGTCGACCACGTTGTGCGCGCTAGTTACTACGTCAGTTGTGAGTTATCAAAGTAAACAACGATACGCACTCGAGCCGCATTTGGCCAAGAGGAAGAGGGCGGCTGATGTATGGCCGATCAGTATCCATTTGCAGATTAGCTTGGAAGTCTGCAACTGATGGCCAAGAGGAAGAGGGCGGCTGATGTATGGCCGATCAGTATCCATTTGCAGATTAGCTTGGAAGTCTGCAACTGAGGGATCGGGAGTCGTAACTCGGAAGGAACCAATATATCGTGTTTCCGCTATTTCGAGGTTCTCCAGGATTTCATCGCGCTCATCGATTAAAAGGGCCAACGAATGGGTATCACTGAATAAATAGTGAACACAATTTTTGCAAACAAGCGTTGAAAAGCTTACCCTACAGAAAAGAGACATTGAACATCCACTTCCACATTTGCCTCTTCTGCCTTTGTGAGCGGCTGCATCTCCTCTGATCCATGGTTCCCTCTGTTTCTATTTCCATTTCTTGTCTGGGAATCCGTTCCCCCGTTCCTTGGCTGCATAGAAAAACTAAGGCCTGTTTGAAGGAAAAAATCCTTCAAGCGTTTTTCACCCCAGCCGACGAATCCTGGTGCACTACGCGCACTCAGCCACCCCAACTCCTTCCCTTCACACAATATATCCGTGAATCGTGTCTTGTGTGCGACTAGTTGGTTAAATTCTCTGATTATTATACAGAGAGCAGGAATGACACCCAAGGCAAGTGTCAGGGCAGTCAAGACGATTACGCGCACACGGGAATTTTGTAGATCGCCAAGAGGAATGGAAGGAGCCCGAATTTCGACCAGGAATGAGGAGACGCTGCCGTTGTCAAACAAACGAAGAAGGCGTATGACGCTGAGGTCCTGCAGAAGTGAATAGGCACCTCCAAATGCGACTGTGACCCCACTCTCTGCTAAGCATGGTGTTGACACAAGGTAGAGAGGAAGTGCTCCTACGAGCCCGGTGATCGACCAGCCAAGGACTACCAACAAGCTGGTCCACAGGGCACGTTGGCTGAGTTGCTCGTCAGAAGGGAAAAGATCAGCATTCTCTGCCGCTGAACGGCCTGAACCAAATACGTTGGACGGAAGAGAGGGCACGAGGGGCACTTGTGGAAAAAGGAACGCGAAAAAGCCTGTTCCAAGAGGTTTAGGCCGAAGGCTTTGAATGAATCAGCTCAAACTCTACCGTGCAAGAGACTAACTCACTCTGGCTGAACAAACCATTCTCGAAGCCCATATACCTGACGAAACCGCGGACGAACAATTCCAAAGAACAACTGGAAGAGCATGAGAAGTATCATCAGTCTCCTGAACGCGACAAACCCGATACCACGCACCCAAATGACGAGTCCAACAGCAGTAGGAATGAAAGTATCATCAGTCTCCTGAACGCGACAAACCCGATACCACGCACCCAAATGACGAGTCCAACAGCAGTAGGAATGATCAGCGACGATAGGATGCCCACCGATGACGAGTCCAGCCCATTTCCGATACACACCGCTCGAAGATTTGCGATAGATTGGTCTGTGGAGGTCTGGAAACTTGACGCTGTAACGAAGTGGGATATTTGCAGTCCGATTGTATCTGCATTAGTTACATGATTGCTGATAGAATCAACGAATGGAATAGTGGTTGGGGCAACCTGACTGGTTAGGCCGGATGCTGTCGTGACCAGAGGTAGCATACTCGAACCTGAGGTGGGCGGGATTTTCAACAGATCAGTGGGAGGACTGGGGATATATGATGTAGATATCAAGGGTAATCCTGGACTCGGAGGTATATAGGAGCTCTCGGGGCTCTGTCGTGGTAAGGTTGGTCGTCGCGGTCGTACTGAATCAGGAAGAACGCCTCGAGGAATAGACATAATAGTCCTGTCGCACTGGGTGCCTATGGTCGTCAAATGCCGCAGCGGGCAGGGTATAGTTTTCGGGAACAAACGACCTATGAACTCAAAGTCAACACGGATTCCATGAAGTTCGGACCACCTGTCCTACCTTCCTAATTGGGCAACAATGACCGGTTAGAACATCCCCTCCTCACCTCTCCTCACTTATAAAGTGCTCGTACGCACAACTGTCGGACGCGTCGATGGGCAATGAACAAGAAGCTTTGAGGGAATACGACGTCAGGCCGTCCTCTCCACATTGTCAGAAGAGCAAAAAATGAATTTCATCCATCACATATACTTAAGTCAATATCTGTAGCTATCGGGGATAGGGTATCTTAACAGTGTCGTCACTCGAGAAACAAGAATGATGCTTGCGCTTGCAATAATAAAGGTGCAATTCACAAGTGAATGCACTCAAACCGGGGTAACTGTCATAGTCTATCTAATTAACTGACATATCTTGAGACATTCTCGGCACCCAGAAAGACCGATGGAGCCTTGGTTGCTTCTTTGTCCCAAGCTTGTCTTAATCTAGGAATAGCAAAAAGTTTATTCATTTACTTATAGTGCATGCCATAACTGCTTCTTATGGGTAGCTCGCCATGGAGAGCAGGTGTACTGACCGTGATCACTGCTAGAAATGCAGGGAGACTCGAGACTCGAGATTCGATGAAAGTGAATGGTGAACACTTGCCTACCTCGCGAACGTAGATTTGATGCTCTACTTCAGCTGCAGACGACAGCTTTTCCTGAGTATACATTCTGTATTATAAGCTGTGAAGTCTGGCAACGGGCCATGGATTGAGTGCGTAAATTAGAGTCACGTGGGCGTATCACAAACGTTGTGGATGCCCTTCAAGGTTGTTACGTTAGGCCATGAGTACAATACGACAGGTTAATCGATCTTCATCGCTTTTTTTATTATGATTAACATATTTCAGGCCAGTAACACCCCTACAACTCTTCAGCGAGCTCAAACAGATGCAATTCTTGCTCTACTCAATCTAAATAGCCCCATCGAGACGACCATTACGGGTAAGCAAGGTTTCGGCGCCAAAAATTCATTGCCAACAGGCCCTCCGGTCTGGAAGATACTGGTCCTAGATCAACAGACCAAGGATGTCCTTGCAACTGTTTTACGCGTGCAGGATATCCGTGATATAGGAGTCACACTTCATGTGTATGGGATATTGACGACTTATGATCTATAACCAGAGCTGACGTTGTCCTTTTAGTCAACTACACTCGATTCGGCCGCCTCTACCAGATGTACCGGCGGTCTACTTCGTTTCACCTACCCTTGCCAATGTCCGACGAATAGCGGAAGATCTTCGCAAGTCTCTATACGAATCCTTTTACCTTAACTTCGTTGAGCCTCTACCGCGGGCCCTCTTGGAGGAGCTAGCCTCTTCTTCCGCACAAGATGGGACAGGAGAACTCATCTGTCAGGTTTGTACTATTCATCTGCACATCGGTCGACTCATTTGGTCCTCATTTGGTCCTGGGACATTGTTTAGTTGCTTGATCAATATCTCTCCTTTATCGCACCATCCCCATCCTTGTTTTCTCTCCTTCCACCTCCTCAAGCTCATTTAAGTGGTCCTAAATCCGAAATGCCTGCAATTCCGCGCTCGAGTTACTATATTCTCAATTCACCGTCATCCACCGATCAGCAGGTCGAGGAAGAAATAGAACGGGTGGCAAGTGGACTCTTCAGTGCTGTCGTAACGATGGGTTTGTGGCACTCAATTCGTCTTTTGAAACCGCTGAGGTGATTTTTCGTGATTAGGTCATGTCCCGTACATCCGTGCCCCACGCGGCAATGCTGCTGAGATGGTTGCAAAGAGATTGGATAGCAAGATCCGGGATGCCCTTCTCACAACATCACGATCTACCTCTTCATCTTCCAATCTTTTTGTACAGGATTCAGGGCTCTCAAATCTTCAACGACCTCGTACGCTCTTACTGCAAACCACGTCTCACCCCATGCTCAAGAGAATCTTGTTTTAGTTCTTCTCATTCTTGATCGCAATGTAGACCTTGTTTCAGTCTTATCGCATGGTTGGACATATCAGGCTCTTGTCTCTGACTGTCTCGAGATGAAACTTAACCGTGTCATCGTAACTTCGAAAGATCAGGCCAAAAAGGAATACGACCTTGATTCCAATGACTTCTTCTGGCAACGAAATGCTGCGAACCCCTTCCCGCAAGTAGCAGAAGAGATCGATAGTGAGTTGAACAAGTATAAACTGGACGCTGCAGAAATTACGCGGAGCACCGGTGTTAGCAATGTTAATGATATTTCACAGTTGTAAGTATACAAACGTCGGCTACTTATGAAGTGTCAATTGATTCTTTTACAGGGATCTTTCCACGAACGCTGCGCACCTCAAAACGGCTATCACCCAACTTCCCGAACTTACAGCCCGCAAAGCGACACTAGACACACACATGAATATTGCCAGTGCACTTCTAGAAAATATCAAGCTGCGCGGACTCGACGAACTTTTCAGCCTTGAAGAAGCCATCGGCAAACAGGTTTACTCTTTCCATCTTTTCTGAAGCCTCACTGAACAGTCTTTCACAGTCAGTCGCAAGCATTTTTGAAACTCTTCGCGCCCCACGAGCTGATGGCGCTTTCACTTCCATCGATAAGCTGCGCTTGGTACTTGTCTTCTACCTCTCATCACCGGACAATTCTATCTCTCGCGAGGATATCAATGAACTCGAGAAGGAACTCAAGGTCGCTGGTGCCGATGTTTCTGCGTTCGACTATGTCAGGCGTACAAGAGAGATCTCACGCATGACAACCTCAACGAGCGCCGTTAGTGGATCTCAGACTCCCAATCTTGGCTCAGTTGCAGGACAGGGTGGAGAATTGTTCAAGGGTTTCAGTGCATTAGGCAACAGAGTAAGTCTCGATTTCTATCGCGGAATGCATTAACCTCGCAGAATCTATGTAGCTCGCTGGCCGCCTGGAGGGAGGCGCCCTCGAGAATCTCATATCCGGTGTCAAAAACTTCTTACCTACGAACAAGTTGCTTCCAGTTACACGCCTCGTGGAGGCTCTGATGGATTCATCCTCTGCTTCGAACCAATCCCTGCAAGATACAGACGACTATATATTCCTGGATCCTCGTGCGCTCCGACACGCCCACACAGTGTTACCGGGTGCCGCAGGAAGCAGCGGGACAACCAAGGGAAGACGCATGGCGTTTGCAGAGGGTATGGTGTTCATGGTCGGTGGAGCAGGATATGTTGAATATGGTAACCTTGAGGAGTGGGCTAACCGGACAGGGAAAAAAGTAACTTATGGTGGCACTGATATCGTGGACCCAGGGGGGTTTGTACAGACTTTGCAGGACTTGGGCACAACCGACTGAGGTCAAAAGTGATCGGAGAAGGATTGTGTTATTACTTAGTCATTACTAGCTGAATTAGCTACAAATTATCGTTTATATCACGAGATTTACTTCCTTTGATTCATAGCGAGAATTTGAACAAGACGGATGCTGTAAACCGAGTTAGCGAATTCTATGAAGAGAGAATAGTGCCTACAATATGTTGATCATGTCCAATTGCAGACTAATGGATTCGTTCATCGGATCAGCCTTCATCGCTCCATGTTCCGCGAGACGTCCATGCTTCAAAATCTTCTGCGTGCTGGATATTCAAGTCAGTGAAGTAGTTGATAATGACATAGCATTCAAGTCGTCCTCACTCGTAAAGGACAAATCCACTGAAGACAGCTAGCCCACCATAAAGAGAGATGGCTTCGGTGATAGCAAGGCCACGCATGCCGAGAGGTAGGGCCATGGGCGCAAGCGAACTCAAAGCCACAACTGTGACACCAGCAAGGAGTGGCCCACCCCAGTTGAGGTATTTATCTGTCCTATTTTGCATCCCTCAGGCTCTACCAGAAACGCAGAATGACAGTTGCCTTACGTTGCTGTGGCACCAACATATGAAATGGAACCAACGACACCGCAGGTATACAATGCGGCTCGAGATAGAAGTGCGGGGTTGAGGAAGAAAAGTGGACTCAACGTAGCGGCTTGGAACCCATTGAAAGCCTAAAATCCAATCAGCAGGAATGGAAATATCCAGTCAGAAGACATAACTAACCAGCCAAAACAGATGCTTTTGAAAAGTCTTCTCGGGTGGGGTGTAGAACACACCCATCATCGATCCAATGCTTCCGACAAGGCTGATACCAAGGACCACCCCTGTAAAAGTAATTAAGGATGACAAAACGTCCTGAAGAACGATATGACATGACTCACAAGGATTGGCTGCCATTATTCTGAAAGTAACACCAGAACGAAACATCTGTCGAGCAGCAAGAGCAGTTAGAGCCAGTCCAGCACCCGTGTACTGGAAGGTGCCATGGAGCAGCGACTTCTCTCCAAGAGTAAGGGAGTCCCTTGTCTCTCGGTTAAATATTCCTTCGATTACTACAACTGCTCCAGCAACACCTGCCTATATAAGGACGACAAAGTTGAGTCTACATGCTGGGAGGTGAGAGAAGTGAAAAATACCGCCGTCATCGCCATGCGCTGCCACGAAATACTTTGAGGTTTTTGCGTAACGTGAGTTCCTTCAGTCATGAACGTGCGCGAACCTTTGGCAGAGATTGGTCCAATGGAGACAATACTTCTTGGGCTGAGTAGTGTCCTGCTGAGTAGTGTCCTGCGAGTTGCATGGAAACTGCTAAAGCACCGCGCAGGAGCATAGCAAGTAGTAGAAATACGCGCAGGCTGTGAGAGGAGTGTACGGAACGACAAATTACTCAGTCGGATTGTTGACTGCATGGTGAGGATAAGAGAAATCACCTCGTCGGGATGACAAAGACACTTGACGAAGATGGATGACTTGCCGGCTTGCCGAGAAGAATACGTCACTCTATTTTGGCCTGAAATACGTGGAACGCTCAAAATTGGAATACTATCTCCTCCCTCAAAATGTTGTATTTTCTCTTGACACTCTCGGAATATGTTCAGATTTGAAGGGGCTGCTGAGCTATTTGGACAGATTTTTTATGTCTTAAGTTTAATTCTTTTTTTTTTGAGGTAGATTGATTTCGAACCCTGAAATACCCCATTGAGTATATCTAATCAATGACTAAGCAAATCTTATCAGGAATTACACAGATTCTGCAGCATTGTCATGGCTATCATGATCCCAGCACTTGTGCAATGATGAGAACAGTACTTTTTGACTGCAAACTCAGCTTGCTTTGCATTGAGCAATCAGATTTTAAATGAAGCCGTCTGGGTGCCTCTTGCAGGCATCGCAGAAACAAGGAACCCGCAGTGCGCCGTGCACCGTAGACATGGATGAATTGAATGAGGGAGAACTTGGTGAGTGTGGCTATGGGCATGAGATGGGGGAAGACAATCAAGTTCTTGCATATATACGAGTGCGCGTGCGTGCATTTAAACTGATCAATTGCAATTGTTTTTTCTCCAAGTCCGTATGATAGATTCTTGTGTCAGCAAAATCTCTGTCGAGCAGAATGTATGGAAAACGCGAGAAAAATATACATAAGCTAATGATTTTCCAGATTCCATTATTTCACGCTTTGTGATGTGTCGGGAGCTTCCGCGCCCGGGCCTCGAGCAGCACTTCAATCATACATCAATTTTTTACGGCCAGACACAAAGAGGTACACACATATTTTGTACATTGACCCTTGAAAAAATGAAACTAAAAAAACCCGGAAAATTTTTACAAAAATTTTCTAGGTACCCTAACCATTGGAGAAGTCGTGACTTGCACTAGTACTGTATTCGGCTAAAGCCCTGGCGCAATCAACCAAGTTGTTTATCGATAACGAAGAGAGTTCTACCTCAAAAAGCTACAAACAACGCCCGCAAATAGGTAGACTATCAGTTAAAATACTAGGAGTAGTGCACGAGCCAGGCTCTACCCCCGCCTCTTAGCCCTGTATAGCGGCTTGCCGGCGGCATAAATAGAAACCATTCATTCATTCATTCTCCCAGCCAATTTCGAACCATCAGTCTCAACTCGAAAGATTAGTTTCCAGCCTCATTCGGATTCTATTGTTTCTGACAAGCTCGCACCTATACAAATAGCATACCTACAAGTGTAATAACATGAATTTTAGCAACAAGTCAGATACATGACCCATACTTCAAACTCATATCCTCTCCCCGAAGAATCCGGCTTCTGAATTAAGGCTTGGGAAAAGTTACGTAATTGGCGGTGTGAGAAACTATTACGTCAGACTGTACAGGTCAAGCCACCGCGCCAGAACAGGAAGTTCAGTGTGCTCTAAGATATTGACGCTCCTCAAGATCAGCGATGGCCCCCTCGACCACGTATGTCCTTCCAAATCTTCAAGTCCGCTGTTGTAGCTGATCTATGCGCCTCTGGCTACTCAGCGTCCCCAGTGCATCGGTAAGGACTGCTTTTTCAGTAGAGTTCTCGACCTACTTTACTTACCTGTTGCACCAGGCTGTCGAAGTCCCGGAGACTCTCCTCAAGAAACGCAAGCAAAATGAAAAGGCCCGGGAGGACCGTCTCGCCGCTGCTGTTGCTGCTCGAAAGGTAGGTATCGAGATATACTGTTCTGGAACATAACAGGTTATGATGTATGCGATCTATTCGAATGACGGCTAGTGGGACTTGTGGTTCTGCAATGTTGCCCTCAATTAACCATCTTTCGGGACTGACTTTTTATTTTGCTTTTCGGTTGAATATATGTCGAGTTTTGTGCTTAATGAAGTTTTTTAGGCGCAAAAGGCCAAAAGAACAGTTGTTTTCAAGCGTGCTGAAGCTTACGTAAAGGAGTACGAGCAGAGGGAGAGGGAGGAGATCCGTTTGAAACGGGTGGCACGGGCTGCAGGTGACTTTTATGTTCCTGCTCAACCGAAGGTTTACTTCGTTATTCGTATCCGTGGGTGAGTCAGTTTAGCCTGGGTAAAAGAGGCAAATCGAGTTCTAACATGTGAAAAGTATCAATGAAATCGCACCTAAACCTCGAAAAATCCTGCAGCTTCTTCGTTTGCTTCAAATCAACAATGGCGTGTTTGTCAAAGCTACACGTGCAACGCAACAAATGCTTCGTCTTGTTGAGCCCTACATCGCCTACGGGTGTGTTTCCTCATTGAAGTCTTACATTAGTATGAACTTACTTTGTCTGCAGCGAGCCCAACTTGAAGTCGGTTCGTGAGCTCATCTACAAACGTGGTTATGGCAAGGTCGATAAGCAGCGCATCCCCCTTTCTCATAACGGCGTTATCGAACAAGCTCTTGGAAAATATGACATGCTTTCTGTTGAGGACCTAATTCACGAAATTTTTACCGCTGGGCCCAACTTCAAACAGGTACAACTTCTATTGCATAACATTCTGACGCCGGTAACGTATTCATTTTTGGATTTTTTCCCCAAGGCATCAAACTTTCTGTGGCCCTTCAAGCTCTCTAACCCCACAGGTGGTTGGAGAACACGAAAATTCAAGCATTTTGTCCAGGGTGGTGATTTTGGCGACAGAGAAGAGAACATCAACAGCCTCATCAGAAAGATGAATTAGATACTATCTAGCTAAGTAGTTGTCTGAGTGATGATATGCTTTGTCGAGGATGGGCTCTCCAATGTCGGCACAAAACATTACGTATGCTCTTTATATGCTCATGCCTGTATGAGATGGGTTCATCTATGCATCTTTTTTTAACCGACTAGTGACTAGTTTATAATCAAGACCTTGCGTGGAATGAGGGGACGCGTGGTATAGCGGTAATACCACTCAAGTCCATACGAGGTTATGAGGTTGACGTGTCCCCCCCACCAGGTATTTACTATGGGAATGACGATCAGATAAATTACGACCGTCCTTGATCGTCATTTTGACTCCGCGACAGCCATTGCTCCACACTGGAAGTCAATTAGTCGTTGAGCTTGATCGTTAACCCCTCTCATTTTACGTTTGTTCCGAGCGTGACCCATAAATAGATATGACCTATGATGTCGAACCGACTACTTTCTGTCCGTCCTACGTACGGTGTCCGTGAGCTGGGCGAGTGTCCCACTACTTAGTAAAGGAGCCGCCACGAGTAATCGATACCGGCCCCGCCTTGGGCCTTCTAGACCGGGTACTCTCTGGTCCCGCCATAAAAAATAGTGCGTATATCAAACTTCGAGGAAGAGGATGGAAAATCGGCAAGTGGGAACCTCAAAATAAGCCCGACGTAGTTGACACAGACACAAAGCTACTGATATGAGCGACATCTAATCCACTTAACCGCATATGGTCACGCCAACTGTCACACCCCAAAAATACGTCCCTGCCTACATTTGGATGGTCGTTATCCTCGTCATCATTTTTCTTCAATGGCAGGATCTGATACGCTGCTCACTGACCTCCTCAATGCAAATGCCCAATGGGCTAAAGGCATTGAGGCTACCAAGCCAGGGTTCTTCGAGGAATCCGTCAAGGGCCAAGCCCCCCATGTTCGTCTTTCTAATCGTCACTGGAAGACATTTCTAATGAACAAATAGACGCTATGGATAGGCTGTGCCGACTCCAGGGTTCCCGAATCGATCGTCCTTGGAGCGTGCCCAGGAGACGTCTTTGTTCATCGCAACATAGCTAAGTCTGTGTTCCACGTTTCAAATATGGCACATACCAACCTGTTAGACGCACCACAGCCAATTTCCACTGAACGACGCGAATTCTGAGGCAGTCCTAGAGTTTGCTGTGAACCAACTTGGCGTGAAAAACGGTGCTTGCTCTGTTTTGACTGCATCTTTCTTTCCAACCTTTCAATTAATCCATAGTTGTTGTGGTTGGACATACCGAGTGTGGAGGTGCCACAGCTTGCCTTGCCGCCGCCCAGCGCAAAACCTTTCCAGAAGATGGACCACTTTTGACGATATCTACGTTGCCATACGATGCACCACTCAACCAGTGGCTTGAACCCCTCACAAGGCTTGTTGTCACGCTTGGACTCTCCACAACACCGAAAGAGGAGGCACTGCCGGTCGTCGTTGAAGAGAATGTCAAGCTGCAGGTTGAAAATCTGAGCAAAACTGGTACATTGATAAACGCCTGGGCGTCAAATGACAGCAGGAGGAACGTGCGAGTGCATGGATTGGTATATAGTCTAAACACAGGACTGTTGAAGGACTTGAATGTAACCAAAGGAGCATTCACTCAAGGGTAAAGTTGTAGTCATCAGTAATTTGATCTTGACAATGGCGCCCCTTCCAAATGAAAGCACGAGGGGCGTATTTTGACGTGTGACCTTGGTGTGACTATAAGCCTTTTTTTTGGTGGTGTCACGGCCAGACAGCGCAATAATGTCAGCCTCTGCTGGTCAGGACATGCGCGAGTCCCGCAGGGTAGGATACGTTTTTTACACCTTTGTCGTGGGGTCCACCCCGTCGGAAATGCCTTTACGCACAGAGTGTGGGGCTCGGCGCTAACACTCACCCAATACCCACTAAAACCGCGGTTATTTTCCTCCACGACCTGAGAGGTGTTGAGAAAGTTGGAATGAGATTCTTCCATGTCTTACTGACTATACTGGGCTTCGTTGCCTTACGTCCGAATCTTTCTGCATCTGTCGCTAGGCAATCCAGCTTTATCTTTCTCTCTAGCGCAGCTTTTACTCTCATTTTCATCTCGTGTCTTGTTAACGTACGCTCAGGGTCTGCGTTCCTAGATATCCTCCATTCACATCTCGCTTTCCATATAGTATAAGCAGCTTCTGATATTACTATTGTCTGGAACCTGTCTCTACCCTGATCTCTTCCTCTGCTCGCTATAGCACAGCCCAGCACGTTCCCGAGGGAGGGTTTTGAGTATTCTAAGTCCTTTTTGTTCATTAGCTCTTGAATAAAGTACAACCGTATCTCGACCTCCTGCGACGACTCAGGATATTCGGGTGCTAGAATCTGACTTGAATCGGCACACGACTCTTCAATATCGGGCAACTTCCTAGCAGTGAATAATGCAAGTGTACTGAGACCATACTCATTCTGAAGTCTATTTTAGAGATTCTTGAAAGTGTGCCCTGATCTGATGCCCTGATCTAATCCAACTTAACCCCCCCTGGGCATCTGTAGTAAAGTCCGCTCTAGTTGTCTTGAACAGAATACTAAGCTATTTTCCTGCAACTCTTCTGGCAGAGTATGTCATCCATGTTCAGCAACATGTGACACATGACACCTACACAGTTTTGATAGAGTTCAACAATGATAATACATACATTCCTCTTCTGATCTCTCAGCTACAAGTATTTCCAAGCTACATGATACACTCAACTCTGCTTTTAGAACACTCAATGAAAAAACTATTATACCAGTAGAAAAAAATAAAAGAGAAATTGAATATATGATAAATGCATACGATTAGTTTGAAACTTTTGAGTGCCAGTGCACTTTTACATGAGTTTGACAATGCTAGTTTTGCCAGGCACTTCCAGGACTATGCCATCCACTTTTGAGTGCCAGTGCACTTTTACATGAGTTTGACAATGCTAGTTTTGCCAGGCACTTCCAGGACTATGCCATCCTTTATTGAGAAACTCTGGTGAGATCTTTGGAAAATGCATGGAGATGAAGAGCAAGGCATTCAATCTCATCATCTGCTTTGTGCTCTGTGCAGGGACTTTCAGACTAAAAGAGTACTAATACCTGCATATTTTCAAGCAGGAAAATAGTCTGGCATTTTAATCCATTACTGCAACAAGTAGGCTCAAGCATCTTGCTCACCATTCAATAACTTAGTTGGCGGCTTCACTTAAAATCACTTGAATTTAAGGGTCACAATTTTATTTCATAATGGCAAGTTATTTAGAAGGACCTGCACAAGCTTATTGCTGCAGCAAATGCCAGTTGTATGGCTATATCAGTCAGGAGATCTTCTATTTCATTTTCATTCCTCATTTTCCCCCTCCAATCCTTCTCCAACCCTTGCTATAATTTTTTGTATACATTTTTTCAAGTCCTATCTACTAGTACAATCTTCAAGGTTTCAGCCACACTTGTTCTCTGTTCATAATTTGTATAATGCCTGATCCTTCAACACCATGTTATCCTTCATTTCCTCCCTCCAATCCTTGTCTGGCCACCCTCATTATAATTTTCTTCTATGCATTTCTCAAGCTCTATCTATTGGTACAACTTTCAGGACTCCAGCTGCACTCATTTTTTGTCTGTAAATCACACATATCTGACCCTTCAGCACGGCTGCTTCCTATTGGCATATTAAACAGACCAAGTATACACCATTCGAGTGCTGTTTAAGTTGTCCTCTATCTTCACTTTGTTCCTTGCCATTTTCCAGCTCCAAGTCTGTGGGTTTCCTGCTATCTACCACCTATTTGTGTTGGTATTTGAATATCACAATCCACTAACCTCGCCTTCAGCGAAAGCACCAGTTACATACATCAAGATTGATGGTGACATAAAAATTAAAAAGAATCAGAGAACAGCTCTTGGTCCATAAGCGTTTGCTACAGCGCGTTTGACATCTTCTTTCAAGTCGTAATGCCAAATGGGATGCCAGATGCCTTTCAACTGCTCTTGAATCTGTGGAATTGTTCCACCACCTGGACCACGCCCTTCGACAATGTCACCCATAACGGTGCTCATTTTCTGAACCATATTCGCGCGTGTCACCCGGATGGCATCATATGCTGAGAGGACAGCCTAAGAGTTGTTAATAAGCCATTAGCCTAGCTTGGAACGTGAATTTACATCAAGGCGACATTTTCGAGATCGAGCATCTCCTAGTAGGGAACACAGCACATAAACGTCTTCAAACCCTTGACCTACCCCGGATCCAAGGTGAGGTAACATTGCATGAGCCTTGGGTCGTCGATAAGTGTCAGGTAACGGCCTAAAAATCATGACTCAGGACTCACCGCGTCACCAACAAGAACAACTCGTTGCCGAACATAGCTCGATAACGGAGGATGCAAAAAATGAAGGTACCATTTGCTGGGATCCTTCATCTCTTTGAGAATGACGTTGGCATCTTCACCCCATCCTGAATACTCTTGCAGAAGCTCATCATGTGAGGTCGGTTTCGTCCAAGGGGAAGGTATATTCACTGTGCCAATATGAACTGTGGCGTCCGTGGAGAAGAACACAACGTTAATCTTTTTTTTTGTTCTTTATTACGACTGTCTCAATCATACAAAAATAAACAAACCTTTCGGTTCGCCTGAACGGGATATGTTATAATGTGCTAGGGGTACGTTTGTCGGTCCTCTCAGCTAAATTCAGGATGGCTGATACAAGGATACTTACTTTATTCTTACCGATCCAACAAAGCGGACGCATAACATCCGTCTTGACCGCTTTGAGTGCTTCAGTGGGAATAACAGATCGGTAAGCAATGGAATTTGAGTACACAAGAGATGTTGGCTGTCCAGCAACGAAGTCACGAAGAACACTCTTAATCCCATCTGCGGCTATGACGAGGTCGGTTTCATGAGTACTTCCGTCGGCGAAATGCAGAACGTGAGAACCAGAAGGCAAAGTTGAGACGGAAATACAGCGCTGCTCCATGTGAACGAGACGCGGATCCAACATCGGAACGATCGCTTCGAGGAATGAAGGCCTATGGGACAATTAGGACCTGGGATCGGAACATCAAAGAATCACAATACGTTCCTATAAACACCTAGTCCAATGTCATCTGAACTTGCTGGATACTGGCAGTTACTTAGCAGTTGAATACGTGGAAAAAAGGTAATAGTTACATCAAGGATCAAATTATGCGGCCCAGTGGCCGAAATAAATCGCATGGCTCGCATTGTGGGCTTTGTTTCACTAGCTTTTGACAAAACCGCCTCTAGAACTCCCAGTTCTTTCAAAGGAAACAGTGCGTTAGGCCCTGATCGGAACAACCATTAAGAACATAGCTATGAGTATATGAAAACAATTTACCCAGGCCAACTCCAGCTCCAACTTCCTGAAAACTTGACTAGGGCCCGAGGTCAAACAATGAACCGCAGAGGTCAAAACGCTTGCAATTACAGCCTGCTCAAAGATCTCTACATGGATACCGGCTTTCGCAAGCCCTATGGCACTGATGAAACGTTATCATCAATATTATTATGCATAGAGAAGACTTTGATATAATCCAGAACGCACCAAACGAGGCCACACATTCCTCCGCCCACGATGGCGACCCGAAAATCCTTACCTGGGCATGTCATAGTGATATTGATGGAAAGGCTAAGTCATGAATATCACCAAGAGCATTTCGATGCTTCTTATATCATGCGACTCCTCTATTTCCCACTCATGGAAGAACTTGGGGCATGCATGGGAAGTCATTACGAGCCGGAACTCCTGACTAGGGTTTTAGAATTCTCACGTAAGATACTTTTTGATATCTGAGGATAAGGAGATGATAAGGTCTTTAATGTAAGCTCTACGTGCCGCGCCGGCTAGCCCAGCGTGAGATAAGGCAGGTGATCAACCGGGCTTTTCTCTCCTTTCTCTCCTTTTACGGTTGCTGGTTTAGACATATTGCGTTTTGTATGAGACATTTCATCTGTTTTACTTAGACTTTAATCATGTGAGCAAAATCACAATTCGAATTCCATCTACTTTAAACCCACCCACCTCCCTGAGATGTTTTCAAATCTTAAAATTCCAAAATAAGGTCTTTAACTGACGCATGTGATGAAACTGATGTAAATGAAAACAGTCGGCAAAGGCCGGTACCACAAGGATTCGTCTCACCCAATGAATACCCTCTTCTTCTCAACTATAGAAGTCACTCGACAAGCATTTTACCGCTCGTCCCTGTCTTATGCTATCGTAAATATCAAACCGATTGTCCCTGGGCGTAGGTGATCCCATTCAGGATTTTGTGATTCTATCGCAGAACTGATTTGTCGATAGACGTACTTGTTATTCCAACGCGGCCAGTTCCGCGCTTGTCAGATCTTAATGGTCAAGACAGTTATCGCTGGTTGATCCATGATTCTTACTTCCTGCGCCAGATTCTGAGCTTGCCTCTCTGATGTTCTCCGTGAGACGCGTGAGTTCCGTCATCGAGCGTGCATATGGAGCAGATGGTTTGACTATTGCATGTCAGGTAATCTCATAATGTACTGCTTCCTCTATCAACCTGATAGAGCATTGACATATGACAGGATGGGAAAGCTGCCGGGCAGAGTGTTCCCCATGTACACTTCCATATATTGCCCCGCAAACAAGCAGGTGATCGTTTTGCAGACAGGAATGACGATATATATCCTGCCTTAGAGAATCACGAATGGTCCTTGAATTCCAACTTTCAGGCTGTCCAACGACCACCTATACCATTCAAAGTAGACGCAGATGAGAACAGATGTCCGCGTTCAATGGAAGAGATGGAGAGGGAAGCTTTGTGGCTTAGAGGGTTCTTTGACAGAGAGAAAGACTAAAGTTGCATACGGAAGATTAGATATCTGAAGTTGATTAATCACACAAACGTATGGATTACAAGTGCTTAGATGTGCCTAAGACTATCCTAAATACTCGAATTATACCACTACATTGCGCTTGTCGAGTGCCGGCCAATGCTTGTGAAGGTGAGGGTGGGAAGTAATGCCTCTGCATCCGCCATAGAGAACGAGTCTTTGCAATGAAGGAAATGTGCCATCAAGAAAAACAGCAAAGTACGCCTCTATATGCTTGCAGGTTTTGTGTACATCGTTCAAAAGCTGATTGACTGTAGTCAAAGGCCTATCTTTGATATCGAAGGGTGACGAACTATGTTACGAGAAAGCACCTTCATGAAGAAGAGGTAGTAATTGAGCTCTATAAGGTTCGGACATCCTTTAAGACGGACATGCATTGTAGTTGTCATATGATATGGCAATATCTACATATAGCCAAGGATGTTAGTAAGACCAGTCGTGTGAGCTCACCATTCCACCATGATTTTGTTGAGGATAACAGCCGACCATAGATATTTTTTACTAACAAAAGCGTCAAAGGAAAGGAAAGGACGGTACTGAAGCGGAGGAAGGAGCTGAAGTATAGGCGCCAGATCCCGTATCACTAACAGAAGCAAGGAGACGCACAAAAGAAAGGGTCCCGGAGAAGTGGAAGGGAGATTGGAGACGCACACAGCCTACAATCGTAAACTAGCTCCCACCGAGATGGAGTCCTCGAGAATACGTAATCAGAGTGTCAAAGATACGAGGACCAGAAACCATCCAACGCGATGTAGACGAGAACCTGGAGCTGGGGGAACTGCTAGAGACGAAGACGGGCCTTGAAGCGCTAGCGAAGTTTCTCGAAAAGTCCGGCGCTTTCACAAAGACGGGAGAAAGAAGATCACTAAGAACACATCCGACGGAGAACGATAAGGAAAATGACGAGGATAAGGAGACTTGGTGGCAGAGGATGAAGAGAGACAGGGACGAGCCGGGTGGGAGAGTGGAAGTGGGAAGAGGTTAAAGATGAAGAGCGCACACACATCCTTCAAGGCGAGTGAAAGTATGACATCCACTATAAATACTTGCTGGTCAAGTATTGTCACTGTTGCTGAGCCTTGGCTCAGCCACACTGGTTAAGGTTCGGCTCGGACAATATCCTTACGTAAATAGGAGATGATGATGGCAAAATCAATCTTTTCAAGGTCAACAATGCCACCCTGGAACGCACCAAAGACCAAAGTACGCAATCAGCGCAGCGTGATAGAAGATTTATGTTTATATTTTCTTATAGGTTCAACTTCGGTAGATGATTATCTATTTTCCGCGTTGGCAATCTGAATATCTGATTCAGGCTTTCCGTACAACGTTTACGGACTCTTCAACAGAAGAAGGAGGCGCAGGCTAAAGCAACTCGCCGTGAAATAGCCACCGTTCTGGAGAAAGGCAAGGTTGAAACCGCCCGAATCAAAGTTGAAGCACGTACGCATGCCAATCTATGACCCGAGTGAACGCAAGTGGGGAGGATTGATTGTGGATTGTAGTCATTCATGAAGATATCTATACGGAGCTCCTTGAACTTTTGGAACTGTATTGTGAACTACTTCTCGCACGATTTGGTTTACTTGACAAGAAGTGAGTTGTGACTTCATCTATTCAATAATCACAAGTAATTGCGTACAGCTCTCGAGAGCCCGACATAGGTGGTTACTCTTTGAGTTCCTTTCAGGTAATAATTATATCGGTATCCAGGCATAAAGGAGAGTATCTGCAATATTATACATGCTGCTCCTCGGACTGAGCTCAAGGGTTAGTCTCAACTACCTTGGATAAACTCTAAAAGATGATCTTTTCCCTGCATAGAACTTCATATTCTGCGAGATATCCTCATGCATAAATATGGACGTGAATTCTCCATAGCCGCGATGGAAAATCGTGATGGCTGTGTCAGTGAGCGTGTAAGTTTATGCTTGCCTGTAACCGCGCATTTGGTTTTCTGGCATCATCTAATTTATAATGCAATTAGGTCCTGCGGAAGTCAGACGTTGCCACGCCTTCATTAGAACTCGTCGACGCATATCTTGACGAGATTGCGAAAGGATATAATGTGGATTGGTCCTCTTCTGGAGCTGCGAAAGCTGATAACTCAAGTACGATCCAGGTTAGTTGTCCAATTATACGCTTTCTCCCACTCTTCTGAACTTGTGGGGCAATATTTCACCTCTCAAATACGTTGTGATTTCCTAGGATCCAGATTGCCGGGTAGAAACTACTTCAACTACTTCCGACTTCAAGGAGTCCAACAAAGGGCACAAAGAAGACACTATCCCTGATCAAACACGAATGGAAAGAGGCTTGCAGAAGAACGGGGATGGCCCAGTACAGCGGTCCCCTCATCCTTCTGCAGCAGCAAAGTCAGGTTCTGACGTGCTAACGTCAAGTCCAGTTGTTGAGTCAGATTTTGATGCTCTTTTGAGACGATTCAAGGACTTGAAGAAGCCATAATTTTTGCATCATGCTAGCTTAAATGGCTGATTACAGCGGCTGTTTTACTTTTCGAAGCTACATGTGGCCTCAAATGGTTCAAATAAGATCTGATTAAATCATGTACCTGGGTTTCCATTTCAAATTTATCTCCGAGAAGAGAGGAGGGATCATATTTCTTGTTGGTTTAAGCCTCGCTTTTCTGGGTGTTATTTGCCATTGCGACCATTCACTCTTCCTCCATCCTCTACTCTCAATATTTCACTGTTCTGACCATCTACACACTATAGTGCTGACCTACATGCAAGTTTTGTATATGTTAGACCCGCAGATTTTGAGAAATTGGTCCAGTGGCAGGTAACACGGCTTGGATGTTATCTGCCTCTACCTGTCTCACTCGTTTTCTCAAGGATCTGCATACTCTTGTTACTCTAGCTTATTTCTGGACCCCACCATTACTCTGGTGCATTGAACTAGCAGTCTATCTCATGGACTGTGACCACTAAAGAATTGAAAGATATGGAGCCTGTGGCTACTGGTGCTCTTCCATGTGGTTGAATAAAAAAAAAGCATGGCATACAAAACTCCCAAAAAGCCAATTACTGAGTGCTGAGGACAAGGTTCCATTGCATTCTCCAAAACTTCATCTTTGAAGTCACTCAGACTTAATATAGTGATTTTGAGACTTGTTTGTTAAAGCATTGATGTCATGAGGTTCCCATGTCTGATTGCAAATATACTACAATACTACAGTGAGGAGATGTAGCCAATGTCATTCAGAAACATACCCTGGTAAGAGTGATATAGTATATTGTCTTGTCCTATGCAAAATAGCTTGCAAGGGGTGTTTACAGCTTGCAGGGTGCCATGTCAACAATGGTAGAAAATGTGAAATAGCAAAGTAGCATAGAAACAATCACAGAAGTTCTTTCAATTTTTTTTTTCATTTTTTGTTGTTTGCTTTTTCTTTTCTTTTACTAATTCTTTTCCCCTTTGATATCAAGTAAAGTAAGGGCTGTCTTATTCAATATCATCAAATGAAGGTCCAAAAGCATGCTAGACCACCCTGATAATAATGTTAGAATCCTAGATGTGTACCTACAGCAATTCAGACTTATGTTAATGCCTGATCTAAGGTATGGTAAGTAAAGTATTTGTGCTGTGTCTATGTGGACAGGTTACCCTCAGTCTGTGATAGAAATAACTGAGGGTGCCACTATGTAGTCAAGTCATATATATATATATTTATATATTGCTTTGTTCAATTGTAACAATAGGTGCATGATATATGTGAAATAGTAAAAGTGGTTGGTACACTTATGGTTGTAGTATGAAATAAGTCTTAAATGCTACAGGTCAGATGTAAGTATGGACTGGAATAAATAGGAAGTAAAGTAACATAACCTCAGTCTTTGATAAAAAGACTGAGGGCTAGTACAAGGGGTCACCCAGATATAGGAGGTTGGTGGCTGAGTAACTATACAGGATGATCAAGCATGATTGTCCTGGAGAAGAAAATAACAAAATAAAATAAAGAAATAAGAAAAACTTGAGTTGCTGAGAAGTAACCAATACACCACTGCCACAGTGATGAGTCTACTCCAACAATGGTGCTGTGCATTGGGATCACAACAAATAAAATAATGCTTGCTAGGATTAGTAGAAGCTGAAGCAGACATTGTGAGATAATGTGTAGTTTAACCTTTGATTCACTAGTTATATATTGCCTATTCCAGCAGTTTTTTCTATAAGGTCAAAAAATCTTGCCAATTAGAACAAAAAGTTTCTTTTCTACTGTAATACATACATCAGTGATGGTTGTTTCACAAACCCACCCAACTTGCAGTGTTCCCCAAGTAGGATGGAGGATAACCAGTGACATACCCTTATCCTTACATATCCATGACTGCCTATACTTATTGTCTGTGTGATTACTCCTACCCTTTGCAATTCACTAGTCTTTTGAGCTACTGTTTACAGGCATTGGAACCCAAACTAGAAGAAATGGAAATAATAGTAGCTGTATAGCTGCCACCAGATTGAAAATTCCCAGTTAATATAGAGATTGATAGATTGTTCAAGAAAGCATGGAAACAAAACTAAAGCATGAAGCAGATATCAGGATCTATTCAGATAGTTCAAGATACAAGGAAACAGTAAAAGTGGCAGCAATGTTGTGCAGAAAGTCTTAGAAGAAAATAAAGGCAATGAGAAAGAGTTTGGAGTCAAAAGACAAATATACAGTGTTTGAGGAGAAGTGCATGGGGCAGATAGGATTCAAACTGCTGAGGAGAGAGGTAAGAGGGAAGAAGAGGATACAGAATGCATCAACGGAAACAGACAATCAGGCAAGCATGAAGGCACTGAGAGTGAAGGAACTGGGAATGGCAACAAGGTATTTGTAACGTTTTGCCTAAAATGGAACACGTCGGAATTGCACTCGACGAACCAGTTGGACTACCTGTCCCATTAGAACAAACATCATTACCATACTGTGACCCGTTACGCAGAGTGGAGGATGCTCTGGTACTGCCAGTCATTTCCATAGCGGGAACCCGAAACCGCTACAGTATTTGATGGATGAGATGTTGGATATGCATTTTTTTTATCTTTCTTTTTGCACCGAGACAATGCTTACATATTTCCTAACAAAACATGTCATGGAAGTAGTATAACATGTTTCTTTTTCTTTTTTCCCAAGGGAAAACAGCTTCCAGTGCCAGCAGTGGGTACTGTACATAGCTTAGCTTCTCAGTGTTAAACAGAGTCAATCAAAATAGGGTCACTTGCGGGGATAAGAGTGGCTTTGTAATCATGGGAGGAATGGTAATGGACGCCAATAAACACCACGAATTAATCGAGCAAATTGTCCATCCAGACTCTAAAAATACTCAGTCTCTTCTTCGCGATCTTCGACTACTAGGCTTGCCGACGCACGAACAAGTTCATCGCGGAATAGAAGAAAAGTTCCTTTTACCTCGAGAGACACTATCGAAACATTGGTTACCATTGTATCAAACGTACGGCGATTCATGAGATTATTTTTTTTCATGTCTGACGACGTATCAGTCACTGGGAACATGAACTCGCAGTTCCGTCATTCCTTACTTTCATTCCATCGCCACCTCCGACTACACTAACATTTATACGCACTGGTCTTCGCGGACATGTCACAGGTTATGTCGAAGTAGAGTCCAGTTGTCCTACAATCACCCTCTTTTCTAACGCCTTGAATTATCCAGACACCAAATCGACGCGAAGTGACTGGATTAACTTCAACATCTTTGGATCGTGCGCCTGCACCCAGCAAGAGTTTTGTCCGAGGTAAATCTGGCTATGTGCCATTCTGGCCTGGTGGCCTTGAAGATCCTTTGGTAAATGCAAACGAGGCTTCCAACGGGCAAGGGTCAAAAGGTATCAGGACAATCGCTCCTGGTCTCAGTAGAGGATTGTGTCTCCCTGGAAGTGAAGGGGAAGCCGAGAATCTGATCGCTCTCGACGACCTAGCAGGATCACGATTACAGGAGGTGCTTCTTGACTCTTCATGATCGTTCTTTTCCTCTTAATCTGATCTCTAAGGTCTCCGAGGATGTCAGTACAGTGGTAAAACGCGAAGTGACACGTCCTGAAGTTAGTGATATAGACGAGCTCCTACCCACGACGGTCAGTAATCGCCTTGGATAGTCCGCTTAACTTCTATATGGAGTCATTAGACCAGTCATTTAAAGCAAAGTAAACCACAAAAGCGGCTCAAGCGAGCGAATATCCAAAAACGCGACTGGGCCCATGTCGTCGATGTCAACACTGCATTATCAAATTTCCACGAACTTGTGCCAGAGATGGCTCATAAGGTAAACCACATACGTGAATACTCATTCCATAGCGTACTGATCATTTGTTAAAGTATCCCTTCGAGCTTGATACGTTCCAGAAACAAGCTGTTTATCATTTGGAGATGGGTGATTCTGTGTTTGTCGCCGCTCATACATCAGCCGGAAAGACAGTTGTTGCTGAGTACGCCATTTCTTTGGCTGAAAAGCACATGACACGGTCAGGGTTCCTGCAACAGGATTTCTTGGCGGTGGCTATTTTCTGACCCGCCACTGATTAGAGCGATCTACACTTCCCCCATAAAAGCGCTTTCAAACCAAAAGTTTCGGGATTTTAAGCAAACATTCTCTTCATCTTCTGTTGGTATTTTGACCGGCGATGTGCAGATCAACCCTGAGGCGCCCTGTCTTGTCATGACTACAGAAATATTACGGAGTATGCTGTATAAAGGTGCCGATCTCATTCGTGATGTTGAATTCGTCATTTTCGATGAAGTTCACTATGTGAATGACGCTGAGGTACTTTTATATTGATTTTGCAAGAGTGGGGCTCATTCAAGCTATAGAGAGGTGTAGTTTGGGAAGAGGTTATCATCATGCTTCCGGATCATGTCAATATCATCCTCCTATCGGCCACTGTTCCCAATACCAAGGAATTTGCAGACTGGGTAGGGTATGATCGAGCATCTTCATCCCATTTTTCTCCCTCCTAATTGCAGTTTAGACGCACGAAGAAAAAAGATATATACGTTATTTCCACAGTTCAAAGGCCTGTCCCTCTAGAACATTTTCTCTACGCAGGGAGAGAATTGCATAAGATTGTTGACGCTAAGAGAAATTTTTCTGGTCAAGGGTAGGTGCTTTTGTTCTATTAGATGTGCCCTTGTTTTCATGGTTCGGTAGATACAAAGATGCTGGCGAAGCATTGAAACGAAAACAAGACAAGGAACGAGAAGCTGCCGGGTTACCTCCTGTCCAACGTCTTGGTGCAAGGGCCGCCGCCCCTGCGCAACGTGGGGGACGAGGTATACCAGCAGCACGTGGCAGCCGTGGTGTAGCAGCCGTACGAGCCCGCGGTGGAGGCGGTGGAGGCGGCGGTGGCGGAACACCTAGTAAAAACTTTACCAGCCTCGACAAGCACCTCTATGTCCACCTGGTTGGCCACCTTCGGAAGAAAGCTCTCCTTCCCGTTGTGATATTTACATTTTCAAAGAAACGATGTGAAGAAAACTCCGGGACACTGACGAACATTGATTTATGCACTTCAGTGGAGAAAAGTGAAGTTCACGTAGCCGTAGAGAAAGCTCTCTCCCGATTAAAGGGTAAGAACTTCCCCGTCACGCAGTTTCTCGATGTGATATATAGACTCTCCTAGGATCTGATAAGCAGTTACCGCAGATCGGGCGTATGCGTGATTTGCTTTCTCGAGGAATCGGAGTGCATCATGGAGGGCTTCTCCCTCTTGTCAAAGAAGTTCGTCGTGAAAACAATTTTCATATGTTTTGCTTTATCATATTAACCAGCTTGTCGAAATTCTCTTTGCGCGCGGATTAGTCAAAGTCTTGTTTGCCACAGAGACATTCGCAATGGTACGAAATACGATGGGGTATGATAGTGTGCAATCTGACTTCTTTAGGGAGTGAACATGCCGGCTAAATGTGTGGTTTTCTCTGGTATTCGGAAGCATGATGGACGTAGCTTCCGTGACATTCTTCCGGGGGAATACACACAAATGGCGGGCCGCGCAGGTCGCCGTGGATTGGATCCTACTGGGACTGTCATCATAATTGCCAATGATTCGCTTCCAGAGGTATGTCATCAGAACGTTCTTTGTCAGTTGATTTATCGCGACACACAGCAAACTACGCTTCATACCATGATACTTGGCACGCCTGGAAAACTTTCATCCCAGTTCAGGCTGACATACAACATGATCCTGAATCTTCTCCGTGTTGAAGCGCTAAAAGTGGAAGAGATGATCAAGCGGAGTTTTTCCGAGAATGCATCTCAACGTTTGTTGCCTGAGCATCAGAGGAAAGTCGTTGAGGCAAGTACCGCGGTCCGACGAAAGGCGGTCGAAAATCTGATGTACTTTAGAACGAGATGGTTCTGTCTACGTTGCAGAAACTCGACTGTGACAATTGTTTGCCCGATATCAGCGAATATTATGACAATGCCTTGGACATTGTGACCTTAAATCAAAAGCTGTTGAGCATGGCGATTGATCATCCGCAAGGTGCCAAGTCCATGTTGGGAGGACGTGTAGTGATTTTACGTGATGGGGTGAGTATGGAAAACTTTTTTGGCATTTGTTCTATCTCTAATTTAAATAGCACTACAAAACATATACAGCTGCGATTCTATTGAAACCTGCACCACTTCAGACTTCAGAAACGGGTCTGCTAGACAAAGTGAAAATGTACTACGTTTTAGCTTTGGTAGATCCAGAAACAAAGAGTGGGGACCATGGTATTTTTTTTCTTGGGGAAAAATTCTCGGAAGGAATTGAAACATGGGTATCTTTAGATGTCGATAACGAAGCAATACCGCCATACTGGCCTCCCACTCCTGAAGCTCTGGTCGTCAATAATGGGGTTTACGAGCTTAAAGCTGTTCCTTTGACTAGTGTATACTTGGTGACGAGCAGATCGGTCAAGGTAGATTTTTTTACCGTCTAGGCAAGGAAGGGCGATTGATGATGATCAAAGGTCGAGATAGACAGTATTGTAGAGAGGCATCTTATCTCTCGCATGAAAGATGGGATCGCTGCCCTTCAAACGCTCATCGATGAATGGCTATCCCTCGATGCGATACCCGAGAATGAGTGGGACAGAATGCGCGCCTTGGACTTTCAGGATCTCTTGCATACCAGGAAATCCATTACACAGAAACTTTCAAAAAAAAAGTGTACGGCATGCGATGATTTCATGGATCATGTAAGGCATCACCTCATGTCTTACTCAAACCTTGCTTTAATCGGATTTCCCAGTACATGGTAATTCATGCGGAGAAGGTCCTCCAAGCGCAGATAGCAACCCTTAAACTTGCAATATCTGATCAAAATTTAGAACTTATTCCAGATTATGAACAAAGAGTGGCGGTTTTACAGGAACTCAAGTTTATTGACGAGAATTCAACTGTCCTCCTGAAAGGCCGTGTAGCTTGCGAAGTGAGTTTTTTTGGACTTGTGATGTGTTTTCATATTCATCTTTCAAGATAAATTCTGCGAACGAGCTTGTCTTAACAGAACTAATACTGGAAAATACCTTGGCGAATTATGAGCCAGAGGAAGTGGTCGCTTTGTTGTCATGTTTCGTGTTTCAAGAAAAGACAGACGTGGAACCTCTTATACCTCCAAAGCTCGAAGAAGGTCGAGATGCCATTTTAGCTATCAGTGAAAGGGTTGGAAGGATCCAGGATTATCACAAGGTCGCCATAGAAGATTTCCGCTCAAGTCTCAAATTCGGACTGGTTGAGGTTGTTTATGAATGGGCCAGGGGCATGGTATGTACCAATATTTCTCTCGTTCCCCGAAATGCTAATGGTATCAGCCATTCGAGCAAATCACTACTCTTACCGATATCGCCGAGGGTACGATCGTACGAGTGATCACTCGATTAGACGAGACGTGTAGAGAAGTTCGGGATGCGGCTCGCGTTATTGGCGATGCAGGGTTGTTCAAAAAGATGGAAGAAGCCCAGATTAAAATCAAGCGAGATAGTAGGTGCCAGTTCTTCGTAACAAAACCTTGCTAATGTTTTACTTAATAGTTGTTTTTGCGGCGAGTTTGTATTTTTAGACTAATCAGGTGCACGTGGCGTCGCGTCAGTGGCGCGTCAGTCATATTTTGTACTATTTACTTTCAGTTGGAATCAAACACATTCACCTCTTGCTATTGCACAACGTTTTGTGATTCATGGCGAAACCCCTCAACGATAATTTTTGCTCTCCAATCATATTCTCGCATTCCACCTCCTTTCCAGGACTTAATACCAAGAAACGCGCTCACGATTACTGCGATGATGGCATTGAAGATGACTCTCAGAAGACCAGAAGAGTAAATCCCCAGCGTCTAGCAGCTCGTCTTGGTCCTGAAATTGTTGCCGAAATGGAAGCCTTGATATATCCCGGTGCCAAGATGCCATCGTTCGAAATTCGGCGAGTCATTCAAGAACGGTACTCCGTCGACAGGCGACACATTTATGATTACTTCCATTCAAGAGGTTTGCCCTATCCAAGAGAGAAATTTTTATATTCACGAATACTAGGCCTGCGCGTTGCGAAGGAAGACAGACATCTCAATTTAACTCGAGGGCGATTGTCAAAAGCTCTTGCACAATACTAGGCCTGCGCGTTGCGAAGGAAGACAGACATCTCAATTTAACTCGAGGGCGATTGTCAAAAGCTCTTGCACGACAGGCGGCTGAAAAGGTACGCAATGAATACGTCAGCTTTACCTTGAATCTATTCATTCTATAACCTCGAACTGTGGCAGCCACCATCCGTCGCATCATCTGACACAAAGTGTTCCATGGAAAAAACCGATCCTCAGTCAGGGGAGAACCAAACGAACCCTGAAGGAGACTCCTCAGTGGCTGAAACTCAGATTACTACTGCTGATGCGATCAGAAGTCCCGCCTCAAAGCGTATACAAATTTCTGAAAACACTGAATATTTGTCTGTTAGAAATGCTAAACTTGTGGCTACAGAAAGGATAGCTGGAAACAATCTTGGACATCTTCAAACTGTTCCTACTGAGGGTGTCTCTCATTTAGTCAAGGACAAATCTCTCTGCAAGAGGCGCAAAATGGCTCTCGCGAAATCTCCGCCCCTGATCAAAGCTCCTTCCGTCAGAACTCCGTCGCCGTTTCTCGTTCCTGTGGAAAACGCTTGTGATAATCTAGATGATGATTTTCCTTTTTCCGGCTATTGTGGGTCTCCCGAGTCCTTTCTTGTACTTTGTGACGTTCCAGCAAGTCCGAAAACGGAGTTTCCTTTGAGCGACTATCAACCGAAGCCTCCTACTATCATTGAAGAACATCGCGCATTGACTCAGCAGGAACGCCACGAGTTGTATAATTTCATCAACGACAGCATTGGCATATCTTCTGGTATCATGGAACAGGCTGGAACCTACACTGCATATATGAAGGAACGTACTCGGACTTACTTCGATCGCATAGGTTCCAGTGCATATTGTACAACAAAGCTCTTTCAAGAGGCCCATAGCGGGCTGCTTTCTGGTTCTAACGTTTCGGCGGACGAGGATATCGATTTTGGAGACTGGCTTTCTGATTACATTCACGAACCCGACGAGAATTATTGCGCTGACTCGTATGAGGAATTCAAGCCGTTCAAGGAACAAGCGACACCGGATGTTCTTCTGGAGCATGGTTCTACGGTTCACATACAGGGATCGGGATATACTGAATTGCCTTCGCACCTCATCAACCTAGAACTATCTTCCGCGGAGAACCCTACTTGTCGTACTCGATATGAACTGTTGCACTCCGATTGCGCTTTCGATCCTCCAGCTACAACTTCTCAATCTGCGTCGTCCAACAAATCTGCAGATCGGGCTCAGACGCCACATTCTACTCTGCCACGCCAGAGACGACACAGCACGCGGTTACGAGTCACATCCTTCGTTCACAAGACAACTTCAAAATTGGAGGTCTTCCACAACACCTCAAACTTGACCATGGATGCCCTAAGTGAAATGTCCAACCCTTTCTCTGACTATAATAACCGGCTGTTTTTGCACATTTCGAGACCTCGTTTACGAACTTCATCTGCTGGCGGCGGTCTGTGATTTGAAGATAAACGTCAGTTGCTAAGTCATGCTTTCCGCAAGGTCTAGAGTACCTCACGACTAACAACCTACCGAAGTACATTTGATACTCTATGTGTGAAACCTTCGCAAGCACTTCTGAGCAACCTCCGCATACACTTAGTTTCCTTATGCAGTGATCATGATTACCATGTTTGGACAAGTTCAATTGTATACTTAAAGCCTACATTCAATATAGACGGCATGAATGCCAGATTCGATGTGATGGAACTATCGCGAATGCCCAGATCAATATAAATTTGTATTGTTGGGCTCTTCCACAACTGCGCTGGAAGAGTAATGTATCATGCAATATCTGTCCTAAAGGAAACAAGGGATAACGAGTACCGGGTTTAGGGAATACGGAGGATAGCTAGCAAGTCAGATGACTCAGGTTCCGAAAGAGCGCCTGGACGCCAGAAAACCGGAGTTAATTTTTGGCAAAGATATGTGAGCCTTCTCGCAAGCTGTCGCTATATTGTACAATGGGATGATAGGTATAGGCCGTGCTGGGCGCGGTTGGTGAAGTTCTGGCAGGAGTACTAGTGTTGGTGGAGTGGGAAGACAACTGGACAAGGATGTTAAAACCGAAGAAGAATAGGAGGATGTCGAGGCTGGTGATGAAGGTGAAGAACTAGGAGATTGGATAGTGATTGGCGGTAAACCGGACACGGGTTGTGTTGATGCAGGGTAACGATAAAGAGACGGAGGGCTAGTGGAGTCATAGTGATAGTTGTGCGGTTGCAGCCCTATGAGAGAAGGACTGCTTCCGTCCTGCAGATTGAAGCCATCAAACGATGTAGATGACAACGTCGATACAGGACCGAAGTCATCTTCGATGAGAGTCTCATACCAACCCTCCCCGACGGAAGTTTGACCGGTCTCAGAGACGGAAACAGAGCATGAAACCGGTTTATCCCTCGTCGGCCATTGCGCCGCCGTATCATGGTGTGATCGCCGAGTGCAAGGAGAGTCGTAGGTCATTGCGTCGATCTCCATCTCCACGTCTTCCCAAATTCCAGTTCCCTGCTTTGAAACTTGGCAGGCAGAAAATGACAGGTCGAATTCTTCGCCACGGGAATCACTGTCCCAGCATGCTTTATATACATCGTTGGTTGACAAGTGAAACACGGGTTTCATCTCGGAAAGACGGAATGGTTCCCCGTACTCATAGAACATCAGACTATCAGCCGGAGTTGACTCCTCGGACCTAAGAACCGCTCCATTGAATTCATGCAGAAGCAAAGGTAATCTGGGAAAAGTGGATTGACTGATATCCATCTCCAGGGTGGTGTGGAAGTGTGTGCGTGGGTTGTAGTGGAAAGGGACAAGTGAGGGAGGATGGATGATAAAGCAAGAGTTGCACCGTAGGCCGCTTCAAGGGTCAAAAAGGATGTGCTGATCGATATCAGTCACCTTTTATTTGATTTGGTGACGAGGGACATGGAATGACTGCAAACATTTGAAAGAACTATGATCCCCGTATTATGAAGTAGGCGCAGCAACAATGGAATTCAGTATTGCCGTAAGCGGCGAAGAGTACAGAGCGTTTGAATGCATTGAGCACTTCAATTAATACCAAAAGGCGGTGGAAACAAGCGAAGAAGCTCCCAAGCCCTGAAAGCGCTCAAACTGAATCGATCGTGTAATCTTAAACGGAGCCAAGAAGCCTTGGGATGCGGTCGCCCCTGATTTGTAGTCACATGATGATAATCCGTGATTGCATCATGTTCTTTGAAACAGACATACTGACACTCGAACATCAACAGGGGCTTGGCAAGCACTGGGCGCTGCTAAAGGCAATGACTCTGTGGCTAACAGAGAATGAAGATGTATTATTACAAGCGCAAAGATGGGTTTTTAAGGATTTTACGCATTATGTGAAAGTATCTTCCTCCTTCTCGAAACAAAAACTAACAGTACCTCCCACACACAGGTAAGAATGAGATGCGGTACATGAAAGAACGCACTGTATTCCCGGGGTAGCTCACTCAGAGACCGCAAGTCCTCCCATGGCCTTTTGGACTTCTCTCATTGCCAAATCGACAGTGCCACCCTGGGAAGGGCTGCTTCCCGGGCTCCCGCTGGGCCCATTCAGGATCCGTGGCCCTAAAGACGGATGCCGCATACCGAGCGCAGCACCGAGCATTCGTTTACCGGGATCGCCGATGCGCGGACCTCCACCATTGATGTCGGACTGCAGACTCGTCGTGAGGATGGCAGGATCCGCCGGAGGATTGTTGTGTACACCTGTGACTGCGTCACCTAGGGACGAATTAATGAGATAATTGAGAGTGGGATGACTGGGGAGCGACGGAAGAGTGGGCGATGGTTCACGGCCATTGGAAGGAGTGTGTTCGGGGATGGCAATGTGCTGGCTGGTGCGATTAGGAATGGGTTGTGCTGGAGGGGGAGGACCAGACACAGTACGAGCAGGGGAAAAGGTGGAGACAGAGGCAGCGCGTGCGTTGTGGCCTCGCGAGGGATTAGTGTTGTACTGGCCACGTGAATTGACATTTTGGATGATGCTCTGCGCGTCAGGTCCGTCGTAGGGTCTGATAATCGCAGATACACCAGTGGAAGACGAAAGGATTGCAGGAGGAGATGCTATGGTCTGCAGATAAGCACGTTTTGCTGAACAGCGTCAGGCGTTGCAATCGAACATAACACGGCTGACTCACCTACAGCAGGATCTTGAAACACAATGAGAAGGCTCGTATCATCCTTCCACTTGATCTTAAAGCCTCCGTTCATGGATTCATATTCAGAGAATGCAAATTGAATGTCCTTGGTCTTGAGTTCCTTGGAAAAGCCGGTCAAAGAGAGAATACGGGTGACCGAAGCAGAAAGGCCGGCAATCGATGATGACATTGTGAATAGCGGTGTGGGAGGTGGTGAAGACGAAATGGATTTAAAATGCAACTAGAGGTAAGAAAAGAAAAAGCGAGTGGATTTGAATTTGTAGACGACAAAGTATTACAGCGACAACTCGGGCCCGGGTCACATTCACATCATCCCGTTCTCTCGTCATCAAACATTCCCACGCTCATCATCTATTCGGTCTAATGTATGTCATTACAGCTTGTCGTAGTAGGTATCAAGAGGAGGGATTTCAGGCTTTACCATCTCATTAGCACAACTCGATGCTGCAAACAAAAAAGAAACACAGACCTTGAGACCCTTGCGAGTACGGATCTTGGTGACAATCTCCTCAAGCTTGCTGCCCTTGTCAAGAGGCGATCCCGCCATGATTTCCCAGTGGTCGAACACACTCTGGGGGAAGGCCTGTCCAGAAGTATGCGAACGCAGCTCACCGTTGAAGCCGAACGACTCGGAGACAGGGAGGTAGGCCTTGATGGTGAACATGGGCGTTCCAGGGCGCTGCTCCTCGCTGAAGACCTGTCCACGACGCTTGTTCAAGCAAGAGTAAACGCCACCGATGGCGGTTTCAGGACATTGAATTTCGACTAGAGAAGGATATCAATACAGGGGACTGAGATCTTAGTGATGTCCTTGACTGACCGAGATAGATGGGCTCTTGGAGACCAGGGTCGGCGAGGAGAGATGCGGCGTAGCAAGCCCGTCGCATAGTGGGGATGATCTGTCCTCCTCCACGGTGAATAGCATCAGCGTGGAGCTGTATCACCGAATCAGTGATTGTTATACGAAAGGGTCCACATGTCATACCGTAACATCAAGAACGTTGTAACGAACGCCACGGACGTTCTCTTCAGCGCAAACACCTTCTTTGGTTGCCCACTGGAGAGCAGCAATGCAAGAGTCCTTGATTTCGTTCAAATATTGCACACCCTTGGTGACATCGACAAGCAAATTAGGACCGGTGGTATCGGGACCAAACGCCCAGATCTTCCTGGCCTCGGTGACGTCCCATCCGAATTCGTCAGCAAGGAGACGAGCACGAAGCTTGAAATCGTCACGGGCGTTGACCTTGCCGCTCTCAATGGCTTTGACGAGCTCCTCATCGATGGGCGAAGCTTTGATGTAGAGACGATTGTGCTTGTTCTGCGACTTGGACAAAGCAACAATGCTTGACTCGGCCTTGACGGTTTCACGGTAAGGAACGACAGGATCCGAAATCTTCAAAGGTACACCAGCATGGTCTTCTTGGAGATCCTGAAGAAGGGTTGAGTGAGATGATGTGTCAGAGAAACAATTCACCATACCTTCAAACAAATCTCCAAGTGAAGTTCACCGGCACCAGCAACAATGTGTTCACCAGTCTCGGATATCCAGGCTTGCACGCAAGGATCGGATTTGGACAGACGCTTGAGTCCTTCAACAAGCTTGGGAAGATCAGCCGCATTCTTGACCTCAACAGCGACTTGGACGACAGGGGACACGGAGAACCTCATAACCCTCATGTTGTGTGCGGTTTCAGAGGTGGTGAGAGTTCCACTCTTGAGGAGGAATTGATCAATACCAACGAGACCAACAATGTTACCAGCAGGACAGTCCTCAATAGGCTCAACGGCACGACCCATCATGAGGACAGTGCGCTGAATAGATTTCACAAAGAGATCATCCTTCTTTCCAGGGATGTAGTTGGGGCCTTGGATACGGATCTTGGGGCCAGAGCGGACAGTACCAGAGAAGACACGACCGAAGGCGTAGAAGCGACCTTTATCGGAGGTGGGCACCATCTTGGAAACATAGAGAACAAGAGGGGCTTTGGGGTCGCAATCCCTAATACCGATGGCGGACTCATCGTCCAAGGGACCCTCGTAGAGCGTGTCAACACGATACTTTTGAGCAGCGGCGGCGGAAGGAAGGTTGATGACAATCATCTCCAGGAGAGAATCACCGCAAGGAAGGAACTTGCGCATGATGACCTTGAGGAGAGCCTTGCCCTCAAGATCTTTCTCGTCTTGGAGCAGCTTGATATCCAATTTCTCGCACATCGGCTCAATAGCATCCTTCTTGAAGTTCATGACAGCATCGAAAATCCTGAAGATGGGGTCGAGGACGAAAGTGTTGAAGGCACGCTCAAGGGGCTTGCCATCGGCACCAGTGGCGCTGGTGGTCCACTTACGGGTGGCGGGGTTGAAGTAGTTGTCACCCCAAAGCTTGGTCATCATCTTGTCCTTGTCAACACCGAACTTCTTTGCATAACGAGCGGCGAATTGACGGAGAGTGAAACCCCATCCGTGAAGACCGGAGCCAAAGGCAACAGTACCCTTCTCAGGGTAGACCTGGACGTCACCGAGGACAGGGTCATTATAGGTTGAGATGATGACGTTAACGGTCTCAATGGTACGAGAGAAAGATTGATAAAGTTCCTCCTTCTCAATTTGGAGCTCGAGAAGGGCACGGTCAACCTTGTTAATGACAACAACGGGCTTGATCCTCTCAGTGAGAGCTTGACGCAAAACAGTCTCGGTCTGGACACAGACGCCATCAATGCAGTCTACGACAACGAGGGCACCATCGGTGACACGGAGAGCAGCAGTAACCTCAGAAGAAAAGTCGACGTGTCCAGGGGAGTCAATCAAGTTGATCAAGAATTCATTTCCTAAGCATATTATGGATATGAACTGATACAAAGGAAAAAGATAAAACTGACCATCGGTCTTTTGTTTGATGGAAGCAACGTCCTCCTTATCGAGCTCAAAGTACATGCTGATAGCGGTAGATTTGATAGTGATACCACGTTCTTTCTCATCTGGCCTTGTGTCCATGTAGCGAGCGTTTCCGGCGCTAGCAGTAGCGATAATTCCAGCCTTTGAGACCAAAGAGTCAGAGAGGGTGGATTTTCCATGATCGACTAGACAATGTCGCATTCAGGAAAAAATCTTATCGTCACAACGAGAAATCGGGACGTACCGTGAGCAATAACGGACATGTTTCGAATGTTTGTGGGCTTGTCCATTAGGGCCCGAATCTGGTCTAAAAGCGAGAATATCAAAACCATCGACGAGCTACAGAGAACCGGGCCAACCTGTTGTGAAATTACTGGAGAAGTCAAATGAGGACATTTGCCAGGAATCGATCAAGAGATAAAACCTACACCATGATTGCTGGTTATTTTACAGGGAAACAGGGGAAAGAGGAGAGTCAGAGGTAAAAGAAAACTGTACAATCGATGGCGACGACCGAGTACAGAGAGAAAGATGAGAGGGGAAAGAGGAGAGTCAGAGGTAAAAGAAAACTGTACAATCGATGGCGACGACCGAGTACAGAGAGAAAGATGAGAGGATTCGTTATCACGATTTATAAAAAAAAAAGCGACGGAAAAAAGACATTACATAAGCACGTTTCGGAAGCGCATACATTCACGCTTCCGAACCCGCACAATCGAGGGCTCAAGTCATACTCGAGGGTCGCATTTCAGAAGTCTATTGGTCCGTTTAGCTAAGGATTGGAAATAGCTATGAGTCTGACAAACCTTCAGAGTCTTAGTTTCAGAATATGAATCATTGTGAGTTATCGTTACAAATACTATCAAAGCGGTTGCATTGGGACAAAACCTGTAAGTGTATACCAACGCCAAACACCAGGAAATTTATTAGAGTTTGTCATAATAGGCATCGAGAGGAGGAATTTCAGGCTGTGATAGAATTTAACGAAAAAAGAGGATACAGATCGGGTAGTATAACGTTACCTTGAGGCCCTTACGGACACGGATCTTCGTTACGAGTTCCTCGATCTTGGATCCCTTTTCCGCAGGAGCTAGATATAGCGGGACAACATCAATACGAAGCGTTATTGCAGTATTCACAGACTCACATCCAGGCATAACTTCCCAATGGTCAAAGACACTCTGAGGGAATGCTTGGCCAGCAGTATGTGAACGTAGTTCTCCATTGAAGCCGAACGACTCATTGACAGGGAGATAAGCTTTGACGGTGAACATGGGAGTTCCCGGCCTCTGTTCCTCGCTGAACACTTGACCACGACGTTTGTTAAGGACGCTGTAAATGCCGCCAATGGCATTTTCAGGACATTGGATCTCAACTACAAGAGAGAAAGGTCTCGACAAAAAACATCAGATAACAGGCAGCTTACCCAGATATACTGGTTCCTGGATACCCGGCGTTGCGAGTAGGCACGCAGCATAGCAAGCACGACGCATTGTCGGAATGATTTGTCCACCGCCACGATGGATGGCATCAGCGTGGAGCTAGACAAAACATTAACATCCTTAGCAAGGAAATCTCATGGAGACATACCGTAACATCTAGAACATTGAACCGCACACCACGCATGTTCTCTTCGGCGCAAACACCTTCCTTAGTCGCCCATTGTAGTGCTGCAATACAAGAATCCTTGATTTCATTCAAATATTGGACTCCTTTTGTGACGTCGACCAATAAGTTAGGACCAGTAGTATCTGGACCAAACGCCCAAATCTTCCTTGCGTCGGTGACATCCCAGCCGTACTCGTCGGCCAGAATACGAGCCCGAGCTTTGAAATCGTCACGGGCATTGACCTTACCGCCCTCAATAGCTTTGGTCAATTCTTCATCGATCGGCATAGCCTTAACATAAAGCCTGTTATGTTTGTTCTGCGACTTGGATAAGGCAACGATGCTAGACTCAGCCTTTACGGTCTCGCGATAAGGAACGACGGGGTCTGAGATTTTTAGAGGAACACCAGCGTGGTCCTCTTGTAAATCCTAAGAATTAGATAATGAGTAATCAGGAGAGATACGTGCAGGAGGGATGATACCTTCAAACAGATCTCCAAGTGAAGCTCACCAGCACCAGCAACAATGTGTTCACCAGTCTCGGATATCCAGGCTTGCACGCAAGGATCGGATTTGGACAGACGCTTGAGTCCTTCAACAAGCTTGGGAAGATCAGCCGCATTCTTGACCTCAACAGCGACTTGAACGACAGGGGACACAGAGAACCTCATAACCCTCATGTTGTGTGCGGTTTCAGATGTGGTGAGAGTTCCACTCTTGAGGAGGAATTGATCGATACCAACGAGACCAACAATGTTACCAGCGGGACAATCTTCAATAGGCTCGATATAGCGACCCATCATCAACACGGTACGCTGAATAGCTTTGACGAAGAGGTCCTCCTTTTTGCCGGGGATGTAGTTGGGGCCTTGGATACGGATCTTGGGGCCAGAGCGGACGGTACCAGAGAAGACACGACCGAAGGCATAGAAGCGACCTTTATCGGAGGTAGGCACCATCTTGGAAACATAGAGAACGAGAGGGCCACGGGGGTCACAGTCGCGAATACCAATTGCCGACTCATCGTCAAGAGGGCCTTCATAAAGGGTTTCTACACGATATCTCTGGGCGGTTGCGGGAGAAGGAAGGTTGATAACTATCATCTCCAGCAACGAATCTCCGGCGGGAAGGAATTTACGCATGATGACCTTGAGCAATGCCTTGCCCTCTAGGTCGCGTTCATCCTGGGCCAACTTCACTTCCAACTTCTCAAGCATTGTGGTAACCGCCTCCTTTTTGAAGTTCATAACACCATCGAAAATCTTGAAGATGGGATCAAGGACGAAAGAGTTAAAGGCACGCTCCAAAGGCTTTCCGTCAGCACCTGTGGGATTTGTAGTCCATTTGCGTGTAGCTGGATTGAAGAAATTGTCGCCCCACAACTTGGCCATCATCTTTTCCTTGTCTACACCGAATTTCTTCGCGTAGCGAGACGCAAATTGGCGAAGGGAGAAGGCCCATCCATGTAGGCCGGAACCAAAAGCGACTGTTCCCTTGTCAGGATAGACTTGGACGTCGCCGAGGGCCTCATCGTGATATGTCGAAATAATAACGTTCACGCTCTCGATCGTACGCTGGAAGGATTGATAAAGTGATTCCTTATCGACCTGGAGTTCTAGCAAGGCACGATCGACCTTGTTTATGATAACGACGGGTTTTATGCGTTCACCAAGGGCCTGTCGGAGAACCGTCTCTGTTTGGACGCAAACTCCTTCAACGCAGTCTACTACGACAAGGGCACCATCAGTAACTCGGAGTGCGGCCGTAACTTCCGAAGAAAAATCAACGTGGCCCGGAGAGTCGATCAGATTAATCAAAAATTCATGGCCTGTTATCGCACACAGCGGTTCAGGACTAAAATCAAGGAGATAAACGTCACACAACGCGTACCCTCAGTTTTCTGTTTGATAGCCGGCAATTCCTCCTTGTCCACCTCGAAGTACATCGAGATTGCAGTGGACTTAATCGTAATACCACGTTCTTTTTCATCCTCACGCGTATCGGTGAACCGCACATCTCCAGCCTTAGCGGCGGCTATAATTCCGGCTTTCGACACGAGAGAATCGGTCAGGGTGGATTTTCCATGGTCGACTTTATTCACACCACACGATAAGATTATTTCTCTAAGATTGCACATAGGTATACTTACCATGAGCAATAACGCTCATGTTACGAATATTTGTGGGCCGGTCCATAAGTTGCCGGATCTGATCTGCAATCGCGATACGACGATGAGCGATGTATAAACATTGACCCCGACGACGGAGATAGATTGTTTAAGCGACTGACCGACTGTAAAGTTGCTAAACAGATCGGGGACGATGAGGGCTGAATTCGATCGATCAAAGCGATGAACACGTACACCATGGTGTCTAAGCTCTGGTGGGTTGGTTCTCAATTTATTTAAATCTAGATGGGACGACTAGAAGTGTGTACACGGACGATGCTGTCAACAAGCGGGGGCAAGAAGCAACGTGCGGTCGATGTGGTTGGGGGTTTGGCAAAATTTGATTACATACTTTATCGATATGTGTTTTAGGGCAGGCTCTCTACGTCAGCACGGCTATCATACAATATTTCACATCCATATGTACGTGTCCAGGGTCGAGATCTCTATATAAATCAATTTAAATTTCTTTCAATTGACAAAATACTTGTGTACATATTGATTCCGTGTGAGGTGCCTGTCGAATCGCTCATCCAATGTCTTACCTCTCTCTTCATTCTCATGATGTCAGACTTTGGAATGATGGACTCACCTGACCCGGGAAATATAAGAGTCCAAACTCGTTTTTTTCTCATTCATGGCAAATTCCCAACTTTCCCCTCTCGAAGTCAACTCTTCGACTGGAGAACCATTCTTGCGGTTGAGGAACCACAAGCAAATCATCATTACACCCCCGCGACCAGAAGATGTTGCACTTTACCCCGCCATCATGAATGATCCTCGTATTTATGAATGGTTAGGTAGTCCGCCTTTCCCTTATACAACTGGTATGCTTAACACCATAATTACTAAGGCCTCTTTAGTGACACAGTTTCAAAGAACATGCGAAAGAGTGGTATCAAAAAACAAAGGCCTTATCAGATGACGCTCTCGAAAACCTCGACACTGCTCGTGATACACCAAACCCCATTTTAGTAAACGTTTGCCCAGTCAGAAACATCCGTGAATTGAAGGAGGATGGCTCCGACGTGTTTTTGGGCGACATTGGGATCTTGAGAGTGACAGATGGCAAGTTTCTAGTCCCGTATGACGAGGATATCAACGAAGAGGCGAAAACAAAGTACAAGGCGGCCAACGATGCTCTCCCATTAGGTGACCCAGATATTGCTTGGACCATCGGCTGTAAGTAGCTTCAACTATCTATTCGCAACCTGTTTCTCATTGTCGTAGACTACATAATACCAAGTTACCATGGTCGAGGAATCATGACAGACGCGTTGCAGACCTTAATGTGGGATTGGGCAGTTCCTAGGATGGGAGTGCGACATTTCATTGTGAGCGCATTCGAAGGCAACACTGGTAGCCTTCGGGTGTTTGAAAAGAGTGGGTTTGTGCCGTCAAGGTTCTTTAAAAACCATATCCAATTGAGAGAACAGTGGCGCAACCTTCATGTCATGGAATGGAAGTGGTCGGACAATGAACCTCCGAGAACTTTTTAAACAACTTCTGTAAAATGAATGAGGATGAGTTTTTTTTATGTGATTACTATGGCCTGGCATTCGTTCAAGTTCGGAAATTGAGGACCTCAGTTGCGTCGTTAGCCAGTGGCTGCGCTCCTCTACCTAGGGTAGTGGCAGTGGTACCGCAAAACAATTTCGTCGAAAACTGAGGACGTGTCAAGTTTTGCAGGGCTGTAATCATCTAATGATCAAAAACCGCAGTAGTTGTAAAGCAAGCTTGGAGAATATGGGAATATGCTGTTGATCATAGTGAGTAAATAAAAGGGGACGTGTGAATCATCCATACAAGAGGAGGTTGTCACACTGCACCTGCAAAAACCAACTTCTCACCCCAACCGACGCTCCTTCCTCCGTCTCTCGTAGACACTGACATGCCTCCCCGTGGAAGCGAAGGGCTTGATTTCACCCCCATTCTCACTCACTATCTTTTTCTCTTCACTACAATCCTTGCAATTGTATGTTTGCCACAAATTTCCACATCTGTTTCTTTCATGCTCATTCCATTTTCGTGTCTAGATAGCATGGTTTGTAGCGTTCATTGGCCAAATTGTGACTACGGCGCGTTGTAAGTTGATGTTTCCCATATCCGTTCTGTAAGTTAATGTCAACCATCGCAGTTGGCAACGGCAGTGTTGGTGTCCTTTGGTTTGCAATCTTTCTCCAGCTTTTCCTCGTTCTCGGCGTTATCTACACTCTCGCAAGTGATTCGATATCAATGCACCGCTTTCAAATTTCTGTCTTCGGCTCCATCGCTATCGTTTTCGCTGTCATCGGCGTCAACCAAGGCATATTCACACATGTTGGTTCCATGGTTGCAGTGGCCGTTGGCTGGCTACTCTTAGCATTGTTGATATCCTCTGGGTTCTCTATTTTACCTCCGAGGAAGACTCTCTTTCACTATACATCTTCAACTCCATGGGCACAGGCGGCCTTACCCCTCCTTCGCGTCGTCGTAGGAGGAAGACTCTCTTTCACTATACATCTTCAACTCCATGGGCACAGGCGGCCTTACCCCTCCTTCGCGTCGTCGTAGGACACGTACGCAAAACTCAGTGCACATGGCTGCCAGCAACGGCTACGTGGGCAACTATGGATCAGGTGGCGGCATTGGATCACACGACCCATACGAGTCCAAATATGTTTCAGGCGTTGGCGACGGTACGTATGCAAGCACCGGTCCTGCTGGAATCAGAAGTCAAAATAGCTTCACAGGCGTAAGTATTAACGAACAGACCAGGAGTGTAGGGAACGTTACCACTGGCGCAGGAAGCATCCACAATTCGCCCATGACAGGAGCTGCCTCAGTCGCAGGCGGTGATACCCAAGGACCTGGTTCACCGCTTATGGCCGGTGTTGGCGCAGTGGGTTCAGTAGGAACATCAACCCTTCAGGAGAACACGAATCCAGCCGAGCCGACCTTCCTTTACAGAGCTAAAGCCTTGTATGGATGTAAGCTTCTTGTTTCAACTGTTTGTCTTATACCTGACTTATAACCTTAGACACTGCATCCCCTGATGACCCCAGCGAAGTTACTTTTGCCAAGGGTGACATACTTGACATCGTGGATAAAAACGGAAAATGGTGGCATACTAGGAAGCCGGATGGGAAGATTGGAAGTGAGTATGATTCCTTGTTCCCCGTTTATTAATATTGATTTCGTATCTGTAGTCGCGCCTTCAAATTATTTACAGATAATCTGAGAACGTTTGCCTCATCGGCTGCTAGATGCAGCTACGTGATCAAATGTCTACTTTACGACAGTTTCCCATGATCCTTTATTCCTCTAGAGGCATAGTATTGTTCTTGCATTTCGATCTTACCCTGCGAAGTTTGCTGTTGTCTTTCTTCCCCTTCCCCCTTTTACTATACCACAGTCTATCCTAGTACATTTTCCTTTGTCTATAGCGTTCCAACATCAATACAGTGATATTTCGACGTACAGTAAGACTCCAGAGATTGTATTGTGTTTGTCCGATGATTGGATTCACGACATTGTTGTTGTACATAAATCGATCTTTAATTGGACCTGAGCCTGGGTCAACGTCGTCGACCTCCGCTACCCAGAACGACAAGGCGTGCTCCCCGTTTCTTCCGTCCACCAGCAGTCCTTTCTAACTCGTGCCAAGCTGCATCTAAATCCCATTCATCTACTTCACGCGGTTGAGATGGCGCTTGAGCCCTAGTTCCATTCGCCGGTGCTGAATGTAATGCAGAAGCAAAACTCCGTGCTCCCCAGGCTCCGGAACTCTGTGGAAGAGACATTACAGGTACATCCTCCTGTGGATGTTCCTCAAAATTATCCACAGTAGGAAGGGATACTGGGGTGGAAAAACCATGAGACGGCCTCACGTTCGACCAAGCTGAGTTGAATTTCTCCTTCTCCTCCGCCCGAGTGCGAGCACGATCGTCTTTCCGTTCCTTCTCCTTTTTCCGTGCAGTCCGCATCTTGAGTGCGCCCTCGAAACTCTTCAAACCGTCAGCGCCAACCACGTTCAACAGATCAGCCTCGATAAATACGACATCAGCACCCTCTGGCAAGTGGGCCAGATACTTGCACCGTTTTCGGAGATCATCATCGACGGTTCCTTCTGCGAATGATTCGACACGGATAGGAATAGTGTCTGGGAAGGAAGAATAACTCTTGTAATGGGTGAGCAGGATCTTGATATCCAGAGGATGTAAGAACAGCGGAAGCCCAGACGCAGCCTGATAATAATAGTATGTGGACGTCGAAGGAGGCGGTGGATTGACGTTGCGCCGTTGCCTAGGACCAATGCGATTAGAGGCATGTGAAGCTTTAGTACCCTCCACGTTACCCGGCAAGGGCGTAGAGGTCTTAGTCGGGGCTGAGGATTTAAGCGCAAGGAACTCTGATGGTATGTCGGACGTGTCCAGACACGCTGCATCCTCTGTCTTTCGATTATGATCGTGGAGAGCATGCCGTTCTTCAATTTCGCGTTGATCACGAGTTGCCTTAGCGATCTGCTCTTTCAGTGATGGAGTATCCAATGCGTTTGCCTTCGCAATTTGATCACGGACTTTCTTATCAGCACCATCCACGAATGATAGACCGAGATAGTCATTCATTCCGGCCAGGATCCGTCGTTCAATAGCAAGCTCGTCGAGGTCTTTGGAAAGATCGGACGTGAGATACGCCGGAGTGGCGAGCATGAACTTCGCAAAGTTAAAAACATCTGGAAGGAAATGGAATGGCGCCTGGTGTGGAGGAAGAAGATCAGAAGGCCAAGTCCGCGACCGAGGTAGGGCAAGGGTCGTAATCTGTGGGCGCTGTACCAACCGCATGTGCATCGTCGATCCTGTACGAGGTACAAAATCGGATGAATTGTCTGACGCAAAAGAAGATGAAGATGCTGGGGATGGAACTGCACCATCCTTTAGATAAGGTGGTCCATCATACCATTTAACTGCCTTGAGTTGCATCTCATTGACAGAGTCAAAGCAAATGGGGCATCTGGTCCGTTTTTGGTCGGATGTCTCGAGATAATGAAGTATACAAGGAAAGCAAAATATCTATACAGCGTTAGACTAAACGTGATAATAATTTGAAATACAACACTGACGTGTCCACATTTCGACATACGTGGTGCAGAGGGCGGAGAAAGGCAGATCGGACAATGAGCATTGTCCTGCCCACAAATGTCTTGCGCTGTAGAGCCAGAAGTAGACATAAGCACCGAAGAACGAGGTACGATTATCTGAAGAATGTCATCCCATTGAAAAAAGCTATATAAGTGGATATGATTAAGACAAAAACGTGTAAATGTAGTTGATACACACATGTCTGGATCAGCGAAGTGAACTGTATAATCACCCGTCGGTTTCATGACGAAGCGATACTGTGCATTGACAAAACCTGAGGAGGGAAACCCGGTCAAGAGCCAAGCTTCGAGAACGTCACGTCCTCGAACATACGTTCTTTGCTCCGTACACTCTGTTGTATGCCTGTCTTCCTACTTCTCCTGGAGAAATTAACAGGTGGTCGTGCCTGCCTGGGAGGAAGAGTGAAGTTGAGGAGATGGTTCAAGTCCTGGCTTGAAGCCATCTTCTGAGGACGCCTGGGCGTTGCTGATTGGGATGAAGGAGTTCTTGACATCATTAACGCTATGGGTAATTGACAGAGAGCTGTCGGGAACGTCTGCCTGGCAGACGTCCACGGTGGATGTGCTCCCAAGGAGTCCGTCTTTGTCTTATGTCATGACTCAATCTATGCCGAGACACGTGCGCGGTTCCCGCTTCTTCAAAAGCGATGGCCAAAAAGTCCCTCAACCCCGCAGACTCGTATCGTAAGGCGCAGCGCAAAAAGGAGCTGAAAAAAGTTTGTCGCTGTGTCGTAACACCATAAGTGGTTGAAATAACACAATAGTAGAACAAAGCAGAGAGGTCGAAGGCGCGCGACTTGGCCTTGGTCAAGAAGGATACATGGGGTTAGTTTATCGATTACAGTCCATGTCAATTAATCACCTCTTACCGTAGATCTCGAGGATGAAATCCAGAAACTTGAAGAGGCTAAAATTCCAAAGGAACAGGACCGACTGGCTGAACTCAAAGCTGAACTGGAGAAGATTAATCGCAAAAAAGCAGAGTACGTGGCGGAGCACCCGGAACACCGCCGACTAGTCTACCGCCCACGTAGGAAGGACGGAGATGCTCCTCCAGAGGAAATTATACTGCCAAAACGAAAGATATTTAACAAGAAGGGACTACCACGACATCCTGAGCGGAGCATCTACTATGATCCTGTTATGAACCCTTATGGCGTTGCTCCACCAGGAATGCAATACATGGAAAGAGGTAAGTTCACACTTCTGAGAATGTAAATTTGAAGTTGTGATTCGAGTTATCCTCTAGCACCATTACCTGGAGAAGTTTGGACAGATGAAGAATCATCGGACGATGGTATTCGCCATCTCTAGTTGATGCTTCCAACTTGCCTGACATCTCTATAGATGATGATATCGTAATGCCAGAAGGTCCACCTCCTCCTCGTAAATACGACGAAGAGGATTTCGACGTTGATGGTATCGAGATGCCTGATGGACCTCCTCCTCGACAGGAAGATCAAGGTACTTTACTCTCTATCTGATTTGCTTCGGTAATAACTTGCCATTTTCTGCTATATACCAGAACCACCACTACCCTTACCACCTCTTCCATCTCTTCCACCTCTTCCACCAGGTCCACCCCCACCATCACACATCAGCATGCCCCCTATCGGACCACCACTGACATCAGGCTTCCCCTCTCCTGGTGTCGGCTATCCTATGACCCTTCCTCCTCTTCCACTAGATTTTCCCCCTGGAAACATTCCACCGCCACCACCTCTTGGTTTTCCGTCTCCAGGCTTTCCATCGAATAGTTATATGCCCCCTCACATGCCACCACCACCCCCTGGTTTCTTTCTCGGAAAGATCAACCTTCGATACAAGAAAACCTCACTTATCAAGGCGGCTGGCCCACCGTTCCACCTCATCCTTCACTCGGAAAGATCAACCTTCGATACAAGAAAACCTCACTTATCAAGGCGGCTGGCCCACCGTTCCACCTCATCCTTCACTTCCTCTTAAACCCACGTCGGCAGCCCATACCCACAACTAAGCGAGCAAAGCTCTGAAAAGAGGAGTGCAGAACTTTTATCAGCGAGTGTATCAGCAGAACCGCAACTCCACAACTAAGCGAGCAAAGCTCTGAAAAGAGGAGTGCAGAACTTTTATCAGCGAGTGTATCAGCAGAACCGCAACTGCGCGATTTGAAGAAGGAAGCAACTGCATTTGTACCGACGGCGCTTAAAAGAAAGAAGCCTGGGACATCTATTTCCTCTTCCCGAGTCAATGCTGCACCAGGTGTTGAGGATGGTAAACAGGAGCCTGCCGGTCCTGCTCGACCCGACCTATTGAGTACTCTCCAAACGAAGTTTGGTTCTGCTCCTCTTCCACCAGCTCCTTCTGCGTCAAGAGCCAAGAAGGTCGAGAAAAAGAAAGACGACTACGATAAATTTATGGAAGAAATGAGTGATATCCTGAGCCCTACCAAGGAGACTGTCTAGACAGTGTATCATCATGTATTTATACGCTAGTCTCAGCGATGTGACAGTTGACCAGGGCGAAACCATACGCCTCCACAGGCTTTCCCTCGTATATTTGAATTCGTGACATGCATTTGTAATATACATATGAACGTGTGACAAATCCTTGCTCTGAAATACCTTCAACTCTTCCTCATCCATATATGAGTAGTAGCTCAACATACAACAATATTTTCCTTTCCCCACGCCCCTACGCTCGACGTTCAGGCAAACTACTCCTTCTGCCTCTTCTCCCATCGCCAAAGCCCTTAACACCTCTACCTTCAGAGGTATGGTCTGAAATCGTCGCATACGTGCTGCTTTCTGAAGGAACGGCCGGCGTTGCCAGCAGACTACTGAGGATCTGCAAGGGGTTTACTGTACGTGTCATGCTTACCCTCAGCAACTTGGAAGTCGAGACAAATTTGTCAGGAAATCGCGTTGCCCTTGGTATATTCGCGTGTTGACCTTCCTACCCTTCTTTCTTTGGAAAGGTTTCAAAAACGACTTCATTTAGCAGAGCAGAAATGGGATTCCATACGCCGAATACCATATTCAACTCCTGGTAGATGGGTCCAAACTATCGACCTCTCAGGACTTGCCTTCACGGGACAGGCGGAAGCTCTGCAATTTGACTCGATCCTGACCTATCTGTTTCCTCTGGTGCCATTCCTAGCCCGTCTGATATTAAATCCCTCATATGTATTGAGCCGACGAGCATTGGCATCCTTGGGTGAGCGCGACGAAGTTGTGAATTTGCGCTCACTACAGGGATTTAGTTACCTATTTGGTCCTGTGGAGTCATGGGAACATGATTCATTCATTGTGCTGTTGAGAAAATGCATTAACCTCGAAGAGTTGGACGTGGTAGGTCAAGGACCTGATCCTGCTGAATTGGAATCCAATCATGGAAATACCGGTGATTTTCCTCCGGAGTTCTTCAAGCCCTTGAATTTACAAAGGCTGAAGACGCTCTCTCTCCTATCGATGTTCAGCTCTCCGCTTATTATGGCGTTGCTGACTTCCTCTCTTCCTTCCCTCCGGAAACTCGTGCTTACGCCTTATGATGACATCCCATACCCATTGTCTCTAGTCTCCCACTTTATATCTATCCACGGGGAGATGCTTCAGTCTCTCCTGCTATCTACTCCAAAATCATGGCCAACTAGGTTACATCCATCTCCTTGCACACTTCTCGAAACATGTCCCCATCTACGCCATCTTTCGTTGGAGCAGCCCGTCCCTGCACTTGTTCTGGCAGGAACTCACCCATTGCAAATCCTTTCCATTCCGCGACCTACTTCCGACGTTTGGCACGCTTTGGAAAAACTACTTCCACGTCTTCCTCAATTACGCGTCATACGGACGAGAGACGTCCGCTGGCTCAGGATAGGCATGAATTCAAGAGCTCAAGAAGCCGGTATCCAGGGAGAGATGAAAGAATGGAGTAAACGCTTGAGCCGGAGAAGCATCCGCTTTCTTGATGCAGACTGGAGTGATATCAGGATTTAAATTTAAGGGGCCGAGCAAGAACTCAGGTGGTCCCCCATATATTTTCCATCTAGGTTATGCCTTAGCCATACTGTATGCTCTTCATAATCGAACTTTCCCGCTCATCATGTTTGCTCCAATGGTGCAAGTTGATGTTGACAGTGCCGCGCTACATCTTGTGAAACGCTTTTTCAAATTCATCACTCTTCGCACTTAATTATAAAGGACTTCACCACATACCGGCAATAGGGCTTTATCGTTCCGCACAATTCTTGAGCTGAGGTATGGCACGGAGAAACCCCAGGAGTGCCGGAGAGTTGCCGAGGACCAGAAAGTGCCGAGGGAGTGCCGGAAAAGGAAGTCCCTGACAGAGAGGAGGAACAGGCAGAACACTTCCCTTAGGGAACTTCCTCTTCGACGACTCCTCTCTAGGTGAGCAACCTGTTATCAGAGAGAATTTCCTCTGATGTTGACTACAAACTAGTCCAGCATGACTTAAAATACATTATTTTTAAATATCCTCCACACCCTTCAAGGATGAAAGGACAGCTCTAGAGGTGAAAAGACAATGCTGAGCCAAGAAATGAGGACAAAAGGGCAATGCTGACGTTAGAGTAAGATGTAGGGTTTAGAAGTTCACAGCAGTCGAGCTGGGTCATGGTTGAAGGAAGCAGGGTTGATTAATGTTGTTTTCAGAGTAGTGCAGACCCGGACCCTGAAAAGATAGAAATGACGAGACACCTTCGTGTCAAGACGGGGAAAGGAAAAACACAAATAAACGACGAGGAGCTAAGCTTCTAAGTACGAGATAATTATACACTGGGTGCAGGGAACGATATTCTTTGGCAAAACAATGTAAAAACACGGTTAAGTATCGACGAACACGCAAACACTTATAAACACTCGTTTTCCCTCAGACTGGATGCATTGATGGACCTTTTGAATTATATTCTTACTTCATAATTTACTGCAGGCCGTTTGGGAAAAGAAAGTAGGGGATGTCCGATTATAAGACCGCCAAAGAGGACTGGGTTTCTGGCCTGTCTGGTTCAACGGTGATGCATGTCAATTTTGTCTCCTTCACAGGACTTGTAAGTCTCCCGTTCATATAGGGTGCTTTTTTGATAGGTTGTGGTAGAACACCGTGATTTTATACTCCTTTCTCGTCTCTCGAGCCCTACCATCTCAGCCGATATCCTTTCCGGTACAATGGATGGTCCTGGTTTTCCCTCTTCTTCTGTCAATGACACTCTATGCGAACATGCCAGTGATACTTTCCATTACTATACTTATTCTAGCCTATTTCATCTCCTTCTTCCCTGTCCAATATTCTGGTACTCCACTGCCATCGCAACATCCTATGCCATCGGGCCCTCAACAATTCAAGGCAACGGGTCCACAAATATCACCTCTGCCTGCTGTGACTATCTACAGAGCACATATGATGCTATTGACCATCCTTTGTATTCTGGCTGTCGACTTTCCGGTTTTCCCCCGCACTCTGGCCAAGTGTGAGACGTTTGGTGTATCACTGGTATGCACTCGCTACATATCAAATAATGTCTTTTGACGGGTTCAAGATGGACCTCGGTGTTGGTTCTTTCGTCTTTTCCCAGGGGCTCGTTTCTGCCATACCTTTACTCAAGAACCCTGCGTATCTTTCGGCACCAGCGATTCCCAAAATACGTACAGCAGTTCAGAAGTCATTTCCTATCATCTTGCTAGGTATCGTACGCGTACTCCTCGTAAAAGGTACTTCGTATCCTGTAGGCCTCTTTCTTTCCTAGGTAATCGAGTTAATTCATCTGCTTGCTGAGTAGGAACACGAATCAGAGTACGGGACACACTGGAATTTCTTTATCACACTATCCCTACTTCCAATTCTTCAAGTGGTTCTACATCCTGTTGTCAAGCATGTCCCTATTGCTCTCTTGGGTATTTTAGTGGCTTCTGGTAACGATTATCTCTCGAAACACATGAAAATGCAATGAAATGACGATATTGCAGCACATCAAATGATGTTGTCGTTCCCTGGAATGCATGACTTTGTACTACATGCTCCTCGAATTGGTATTGTTAGTGCCAATAAGGAGGGCCTTGTTTCCCTGACAGGCATGTGGTTGCTAGATAGCCGGCTCACCATTTTGACATTATCACCTAGGTTACCTGGCTATACACCTCCTCGGCTTATCTGCTGGAACAGTCGTACTTCCACCATCACCGAAGTATCTCAGTCGAGCACTCAAAAGACAAGGTCGGCCCCGCAGCGATAGCGATGCTCAGGATGACCGCAATAGACTATCCGCGCTACGGGAGAACGGTCACACAGCCATGGTACTGTTTTCTTACACCTTTATCTGGTGGACTTCCTTCTACGTCTTGAAATATTTTGGTGTTGGTGGTGCAGGGGTATCACGAAAAATGGTATTGTTAACAAACCTTTTCACAACCACATATGAAACTGTTTCAGGTTAACATGCAATACGTCTTCTGGGTCGCCGCTTTCAATACAAGTTTTATCCTGGGATACCTTCTGATCAATATGAACCATCTATTTATCTACTCGCAGCGGTCATCAAAAGTCCCCGAGAACAAAAATGAAGTTTATCAGTCGAGCCAACAAGAATTTGATGTGCCGCCTTTGCTCGAGGCCATCAATAAGAACGGACTAGTTCTGTTCCTCGCGGTGAGTTGCATCACACATTTCCTGTTCCTTCGAAAAATTGAAGAACCACAGGCCAATGTAGCTACCGGTCTAGTGAACCTTGCCATTCCAACGATGTATACATCTGATATATGGGCCATCATCATTCTTAGTGTTTACTCGTTCAGTTTGTCGTGGTTGGCATGGATCTTTCGGGATAAGAAACTAGTGAAATTGTAGAATAAACGAGGAATGTTAGAGTTAGACTTAGTTGGCAAGATGTCGGGCAAGAATGAACCAAACGAAAGAATCGAGTTTTTTTGAGCTCAGAAGTATCCAACGAGTCCGATGACAAAAGAAGAACATCAGGTTCTAAGCCAAACGAAAGAATCGAGTTTTTTTTGAGAGCTCAGAAGTATCCAACGAGTTTGATGACAAAGGGCATCAGGTTCTAGCAATGGTGGTTACATATCGGCCAGGTGTTGCATGCAAAAGGATTGAGTATTATGTACAAAAATAAGATGTCGGAGCCTGACGTCGTCACTGAGTTAGGCGACACGAACAAAATGAACAAACTTACCTCAGACTAGTCCTTAAACTCTCCGATGCCCATAAGTGCGTTTTTTCTGCTTCCAACAACCTTATATCCCCGCGGTGCCTTTCTAGCCAGCCTTTGCTCGCGTGCAGTCATCACCTGCGATGAGGGCACATTATGAACCTCCACTAACTCCTTCACTCTCAGAATTTTGCCAGCAGCCTCAGGAGTATGTCGATGATATACTGTTTGCATGCGACGATGAAGCCCTAGTGCGACGAGGGTGCCTTTGATTTTATCGCCAAGAGAGATAGCTGAACGGCGAAGGGTGATTTTGTAGTGTGTCAAGGGCTCGGGCTCAACATGGAGAGGAACGCCGGAAGCAGGCGTGTTTGAGAGTTGTGAGGTGGTTGTTAAATTGCGCGAGACATTGCGCCACTGAGTCTGAAGCAGCCGCTTGGATGTCGACGCCATTGAGCAAACTTTCAAAGTAAAACTCCGGCGGCACTGTTCTTGAATAAACATAACCAAATAAATCTATTTATGGCCTTGAGGCTCGGGAACGCTCCAAGCTTAAGGCGAAATATAATATCAGTTGCTAAAAATTCTATTTTCCAGGAGTTACTCAGTATTGTGTCTGCGAAGAGGGTCCACATGTGTGTTGCTTCGCCTGTGCACGTTTTATGTCTGCGGGTTGAAAACACGGTCTGTTGCCTTCGGACGAACCCGACCCTATCTCCGACGCACCATCTTCTCGACTCAACCTTGATCAAATTCGAGCTGTCTCAAGACTTGAGTAAACAAAAAAGCAACTAGTCACAGCAATCATATCTATGCACACTCATGCCGTGCTGATACACCTGAAGCATAGGCACGGAAACGCGGGTTTGGAAGAATCCTCATAAAGCTGTCATGACGGAAATGGAAATCGTTGTTCTCGTAATACCTTGATATCCTGGAGAACAACCGGAGTGGTTGACTATTCTGGGATGATGCCCATGAGAGAGCCGGTGTCAAATAGGTACATATCATCTTCTGTTCTCTAACCCCTTAGACTACTCCTTCGCCATGTCGTCCCAGGCCCAGCGCCAGTCGCTATACGTCGACATTGATCCTTATACGTATAGCTACGAAGTTCGCAGATCCCCACAATCCAACTCCCCTGCATCTTCTACGAACGTCAGTCTCGACTTAGCAGGCACGAGGAGCAGTGATACTGGCACGCCCCTTTGCGTCGTCCTCTGCATGTATGACTGGACTTCGAACGATCCAGATCATCTAAACTTCACCAAGAACGAAATCCTCGACGTAGTAAAGCAAGAAGAGAGTGGATGGTGGGCGGCAATGCGAAGCGACTCTGAAATTGGGTGGATACCTCAGGCCTACGTTAATCGCCTTTCCAACGACATGGCAGAGAAGTTACGGCAAACACCAAAGCAGTTTCGCTGCGAGGAATACCAGGCCGAACAGCTATACACAAGCCACTCTCCTATATATGATCCAGTTGAACCTCTGTCTCCTTCTCCTCCAAGCCCTCGCGTTAGCAGGCGTGAGCGCGTGCGTAAATATCTTTCAATTATGTCTGTTGCAAATTGTTGACATCACATCTCTTAAAGTTACCAAGGGTCCATGACCCTGATTCAACATACCGCCTGTTTTTCCAACGTATTCAAACAGATCAAAATACATCTTATCAAGCGCAAGCGTCACACCCATATACTTCCTACTGCCAGAAGCCAACTCAATTCATCAGTCATATCGAACAAGAGTCTTCCCATGTGCGACATCGAGCAGGCACTATACCAATTTCAACTCCCGCTACCACTACTGCAAGACGTCGCGACGAACCAGCCTCTGCAACAGCGCCCAGACCCTTGTATGAACTCCATAACCCTGATGTAGCCTTTTCCAAGTCAAAGAATGCCATTGAAGGCCTAATAAAGCTTAACATTAACAATTCATCGGTGGCGGCACAAGCTGAGAAACCACCGCCCCGGATTGCGGAGCCATGGACCTTCAAGCCATTGTACGCCGACAAGCTGGAATTTGACGATAATGGACAACTACGTTTTGGAACATTGAAGGCTCTCGTCGAGAAACTAACTTGTGGAAAACAACTATTGGATCTCCAGCGTAGGGCGTTGTTATCTACTACTAGGATGTCTTGACCAATCTCTTTATACAGGCGGCACTGAGGATCTGTTCTGTGATGTTTTCTTGACGACTTTCCGGACGTTTATGACATCGGACGAACTTTTTGAGATGCTGGTTGAAGCTTATCGAATGGAAGATCAACCAAAAGATCTTGCCAATGCAGAAGTTGCCGAATGGAAACAACACTTGGTTGCGACGCAGACGCGCGTCCTTGAAGTGTTTTCTTCGTGGCTTAATCATCATAGACTTCTGCAAGACGATGCGCACATTGCCCAGAAGCTATCTGGCTTCTTAGAACGTATTAAAGCGCCCCCTTTGGCGTTGACAAGCCGGCATCTCGAAAGGCAAATTCAGGATCTGGTACAATGACTCAGTTTGAATAATTCACTGTCATTCTCACAATTTTTCTTTCTAGACTTTCAGCATCAACTTACCCACACGAAGCTTGCCTAAGAAGGTCAAGAAATCGAAACCACACAAAAACGATTTGCATCGTCTTGATCCCGCAGACATCGCAGAGCATCTGACGTTGATTGAGTCGGAACGTTATGTTAAAGTTACCTCCAAGGAATGCCTACTTCATAATAACAAACATGCGACGTCTACGAACTTGACAGAGTTTTGTAGCACCCATGACAAAATAGTGTCTTGGGTGAAAAGTAGTATTCTCACTGGTGATGGGCTGGGGACACGAGCATCCACCATTGCGCTCTGGATCAAGGTGGCAGAGGTTGGTCTCTTGTTTAATGATACGGCTTTCGTTGCGCTCACCAGCACCTAGAAATGCAAAAATATGAACAACTTTGCTTCCATGAGTGCCGTTATCAACGCCCTCTCTAGCACCGTAATCACACGTTTACATTTAACCTGGGCGCACGTTGGCCGTAAAAGTGTCCTGGAAGGGCTCCTGAAGCACAACGAGCCTAGCAGGGGTTTCGCGGGCTATCGAAACCTTCTGCAAAACGTTGAGGGTCCATGTGTGCCTTTTATCAGCATGTATCTAACGGACCTTGTGCACATCCAAGATGCGTTCAGCGACGAGACTGGAGGTCGCATCTGTTTCCTGCAACGGCAACGTTCATATGAGACCGTCAATGCGATGCTGCGGTTTCAATCCAAGCCCTACGATATCGCGGAGAGCGAAAGTACCATGAGCTTTATCAAACGGGCTCTCCAAGTAGACGGAGAGAAGGACAATAATTATTTCTGGACCAAGTCCCAGGAGGTGCAACAGACAGAGCTTGCGCATGCCGATATCAGGAAGGGACTGGAGGCAGCTGGATTCTAATTGCGTCTGAACCGTCTTTCCTCACATGATGACATTTCGAGCCTCGCAGAGGTCGCCTAAACGGCATTTACATAAAGTTATCTTTCGCCATCTGTCTTCATCTACTTGATGCTCGTCTTCGTATTCAGCAAATGGAGTCTCGTACTTCTCTTCACGATAATCTTTGAACAACATATCTATGGACACATGTATGTAGTTGGTATGAACAGCCTTAACAAGTCTTATCTGCTGAGGAACATATCCACGAAATGGTGTTGAAGATAATGTGTAAGAGAATGCGCACGGAATGAATAAAATATGGAAAGCCATGACGTAAAGAAAGTATGTATATCCCGAAAGGTCCGACCAAAAAGCGAGAACGACGAAACGAATAGACTAAAAAGAAATTAGGTACCTTTGTGTATGAAAGGCGGACAATATCTGACTATTCAGTCACCACTCAACAATTACAAGCATCATTCTGATTCTGCGAGCCTGGTGCCTGCCTATTGAGATCGACACCTGATCTTTGCCCTGTCGCTGCGCGAGCCGCACCAGCCCGTGCCGATGGCGGTGCTGTCAAAGGTAGCTTCTTGGCTATAGGACACCATCAGTGAGACGAGAACCATAAATAAATGAAACGGCTCACCAATCGCTGTGAAGATCTCTGTCACTCCCTCACCGGTCTTTGCACTGGTTTCTGCCCACATCAGACCCTCTTCATCTGCATACTTCTTCGCCTCCTCCTCGGAAACTTGCCGACGAGCGGAGAGATCAGATTTGTTCCCACAGAGTGCGATGACTATTGAGGGATCGGCTTGACGTTGCAGTTCACGGATCCATGTTCGGGCTTTCTCGAGCGAGGTGGGCTGTGTGATATCATAGACGACGACAGCACAGTTGGCATTTCGGTAATACATGGGCGCCTGGTTGAAGGTCTATGAATAACTCGTTTTAGGAGAGAGGATAAATACGTACGAGTGACTAGAGAATATTGGATAGTGTCAGTGGCGTCTTGAGTCGTGAGGCTTGACCTACCTTGTATCTTTCTTGACCAGCAGTATCCCTGCCACAAATACGTTGGTAGAGGAGAAAATAAACTGCATGCCACGAACCATATCTCGAACTTCACTGTGGTCTGATCCTCGAGTGTGACTGTCTGTGTCAAGAAGGCGGCTGAACAAGTAATGTTCATCACGGCACAATGGAAGATGGAGGCAGCAGACGGACCTCCAATAGTGCTCTCCCGGTAGTCATCGAACTGATCCTTGACGAACCGCAATACTAGACTGTGAAGGATTGAGACGCGCGGCACAAGGTTTCCAAGACATCATGAAGCGCACCTGGACTTTCCAACGGCAGACTCGCCTGGAAAATATGGCGGTAAGTGATGTACACAGAACTGAAGTTGCTACTGACCGAGAAGAACAAGTTTGAACTGGAATTGCTTGGACATGAGGCCTGAGGACGGTGGAGATGAGTGATAGCACCCGCAGCGCCGCAAGTGGACGACTCCCCCTTGTGACCACGCGGCAACTTCCGAAAGGACATTTTTCTTTCGTAGCTTCGCCCATTCCATCTCTCTCATCCCAACCATCATCAAACGCTGCTACTCTTATCGATCTTCCGTTGAATCGTCCTTTAGTCTTAGAGATTTGAGCTGCTTCTTGTGTTTGCCCCTTATCGCTTGACTTGCGCGGCTGCGCTCTTTTCTCCCACCTTTCACATCTCGGCCACGTCACTAAGACTCCACACGCAAGTCCGCGCAACATCAGACCCGTCTTGAACGAATCTGAGCCGAAATAAAAGAGAAAAAAGCAGAAAAAGACATGAACCGTCATCATCCGTATGGAGGTGGTTACGAAAGTCAGGCTGCCCGGCGTGGTGGCTCGCCCAGTGGCCCTGGCCCCGACCGACCTCATCGCTACTCAGACCGGGGTGGTTCCGGGATGCGTGGCAGAGGATTCGGGCGGGGACGAGGAGGGTATAGCAGTTACGACGGAAACATGAGCCAGCACGACCCGTATTCACAAGGCGATACGGGGCCTTATAGTAATTATGATGCCCCCGCTGCGCCACAAAACTACTCGTACCAAAACCCCTATGGCGGTCCCTATGCGCCACCACACGAACCCGCGTATAATCAGGACTATACTAAATATGAAGGTGCGCTTGAAACAACCTTAAGACTGAAGTCGAGATGTGTCATTATTGGCTGCGTCGGACACGCAGCGAGGACCAGCCTGTCAGCGAGCTGCTTTTAGATTGCGAGTTAAGGCACGCGTGGAGGCGTACAAAGAACTCAGAGCACCCAGACGAGAACCTAGCTAAGCTGTTGCTGCGAGCGCCACGTTCCGAATTCTTGAGTGCGCGTGTGCCGTCAGAGAATACACTGTGAATCTGCTGAGGGAGACCAATGATGTCATTGTGTCTGCGCGCCTTGATCTTGCTGTTACGTCGTCTCTGTCTCTTTTTGCCCCCCTTTTCATTGTGTAAAGTCGAATTTTCTCACGTGAATTGTTTCTTGCTCGTCCATATCAGACGGCTCAGGTTCCAATCTCAACGACGATGGTTATGCCAGAGGAGGCGGCCCCCGCCGGCCCATTCGAAAGGAAAGGGATGACAAAGTACACGACTCTATTATTGAGGAGCGAATTCAACGCGAACGGCCATGTCGTACTCTATTTATCCGCAACATCAAGGCGAGTAGATTAAGTTTATCAATTTTAGACTTGAGATCTTCGTTTTCCCATTCGTCTTCTTGACCTGGACCTTGTGTACTAATAATATCTGCAGTATGAAACCAATAGTGAGGATGTCCGAGCACTTTTTGAGGAACACGGCGAAATCAAAACGTTTTTCGACTTGATATCAACGCGAGGAATGGTTTTTGTCACTTATGTATGTGAATGAATGGCTGCGCAAAATGATTAAGTTTGACGAATTGTTTATTTGCGTAGTTTGACCTTCGTGCAGCCGAACGTGCACGCGAGCGCCTACAAGGCTCAGAGATAAGCGGCCGCCCTGTAAGGCTTTGGAAGACACCATTTTTCTGATGTCTGACCCTGCTCCCTTAGATTGACGTACATTATTCTCTTCCGCGTGACGACAGTAGCCGAGGACTTGACCGAGACAAGAACCAACAGCTTCAAGGAACCTTGCAAGTGACGCTACGGAATTCTCCGTCGGGCGCTCCTTTGGATGATAACGAAGTGCGCCGAAAGTTCCAACAATTCGGAGACGTTAAAACCGTCAAGTCTGTCGGGGATCGGTCCGAGTATGTGTGTTTTATTCTAACACAATCTCAAATATTGACAATTATACAGCTCGCGCTATGTTGAATTCTACGATACAAGAGTAAGCGCCTGCACTACTGTTTTTGATATTATTTGAACTATGTTGTGTAGGCATGCGAAGAGGCATTCGATCGACTGCGCCATCAAGGTCTCCAGGACGGGGTTATGGATATTGTTCTCGCCTGGGACACCAATGAGCCACTACAAGGACAGCCCCGGGACCGTGGCGATGAGGGGTTCCATGCTCCTCGGGGTGGACGGGGACGTGGACGGGGGATGGGCCGTGGACGAGGCCGTGGGGGCGGATACAACGACAACGATGGAGGGCGGCACGGTGGTGGGAGTGATTATGGAAGGTTTGGAGGGAGAGGAGGGAGACAAGACGATTATGATGGAGGGAGGGGAAGAGGGGGCGGATATGGCGATCGGCATGATCGCGGGGGAGGAGGGGGTTACGGGGATTCTGGACCGTCTGGGGGTGGGTATGGACCACCTGGAGGAGGGTACGGTGGACCTCCTATGATGCCGCCTCAAGCGGCACCTCCGCCTGCACCTGCGCCCGCAGCAGTTCCAGGGGTATGATTTCTTGAACTGTCGACTAGATGTGGTGACTGAGAGTTGTGACAGGCTCCCGACGATCGTCTCGAACAAGCACGCAAGGTGCAGCAGCTTTTGGCAGCATTGAAACAGCCTGGATTACCTGGACCTGGACCAGGTGGACCTCCTGCTCCTGGAATGGCTCCGCCGCCGCCTACAGGGCCTGGAGCAGGGCCCGGGAGCTATTATGGTGGGCCACCTCCGGGGCCGTACCCTGCTTATGGTGGGATGCCGCCTCCGCCCGGGACAGCAGGGCAGGCGGCCGCGACGGGACCAGCGCCGGCAGGGGGGCTGAGTGGGCTGCCGCCGAACATACTAGCGTTGCTGCAGAGTGCGCAGCAGCAGCAGCAAAGACCGGCGGGACCGCCCGGGCAGTATGGGAGCATGATGATGCAGCCGATGAATGGATCTGGGCTGCCTGCTGCTGGTGGGGGCCAAGGCCAGGGACAGCAGTTTCAGCAGCTGATGGGATTTTTGGTGAGTTGAATTGGTGTGTGACGAAAACGAAAGTTGATGAATGTTTAGCAAACGCAGGCTGGAGGAAAACAATAATAGTAGATATGATAGCTTTATCATTGTATATATTCGCAATTGATTTCAGTGCTACTACAATGATAGTGCTGTCTACGCTACACAAGTTGCTCAGACAGGCAGTGAGGGGACCGCTGCACACTGCTGTGCTGCTGACGACGTCGGGGCAGCTGATTGCGTTTGCGACAGAGGGGGGAGTGAGAGCCAAAGACGAGGTGTGGATGGTGGTCGGACTGGGGATGGAGATCTGGCAGGAGACGCAGGAAGAGTTTAGCATGGTTGAGAGCGAGGTAGGAGCGTGGTTTGCTGGGGGCGGATTCGTAGCTTAATAACTCTAGCTCGGACGGATCGTGGTGATGCCAGTCGGAGACAGAGCGCAGGAGGACGGGAAACACTCGCCGCTGATGCTGCTTGCACTGAACTCGACTGCAGGCGGGGACTGGGACGAGCTGCAGAACAAGGTGGGTGGGGGAGTCGGTCGCTGGTGGGGACGGTGCTGACGGACATCCAGGGGCGAGTGCTTGTGGAACATTTGGGGGGAGAGCTGGGGAGGTACCGAGAGCACCTTGTTGTAATGGAATAATACGCGTGATCGGTTGTTTTTTCTGCGATGCGAGGACTGCGGGCGTACAGCGCGGTGGCGGCACTGCAGGGGACGGCGGCGACGATGGTTGCAGGAGAACTCGAGCGTCTGCGGGCGTCGCTGCTGGGGCTTGTCGGGGCAGCGCACCCTGCGCTGAGCCAAGTTGCACGGAGCTGTGCTGGACGGTCACAGCTGCGACCGCTGGTTGTGCTGCTCTTTGCGCATGCCACCAACGGACTCGGACCACGGTGGCAAGCCAAGCAACGCGCTGCGAGTCTCGAGGTCTGCTGCTCTTTGCGCATGCCACCAACGGACTCGGACCACGGTGGCAAGCCAAGCAACGCGCTGCGAGTCTCGAGGTCCCGACTGCTGGGCTCGACGCGCCGCTGACACGGTCCGACCTGCTCAACAACTGGCACCCAAGCATGCCCAACCACACCGCGTCCTTTGCAGGCGTGTTCGACCTGCGTCCCCCTGGCCTCTATGCCCCGCCTCCTGTCCCTGTCCCTGTCCCCGTCCCCGCCCCGCCCCCCGCACTCCTCCCCACCCAGCGCAGGCTCGCACAGATCGTCCACATGATCCACGTCGCCTCTGCCCCGCCCCGCCCCCCGCACTCCTCCCCACCCAGCGCAGGCTCGCACAGATCGTCCACATGATCCACGTCGCCTCTGTCCTCCACGACGACGTCCACGACGACACCAGCACCCCGCCCAAACTCTCCATCCTCGCCGGCGACTTCCTCCTCGGCCGCGCCAGCGCCGCCCTCTCCCGTCTCGGCGAGCCACAGGTCGTCGAGCTCGTCGCCAGCGTCATCGCCAACCAGGCAGAGGGCGAGATCCTCCGCCCACACGACACCGACACCTACCTCCGCAAAATATACCTCAAGTCCGCCAGTCTCATGGCCAAAGGCGCCTGCGCCTCTGTCGTCCTCGGCGGCTGCTCCGACGACACCGCCCCATGGAAAGACGTCGCGTATGCTTACGGCCGCAACGTCGGCATCGCGTACCAGGTCTCGTGTTTCTTTATCTAATACATGTCCATCCATCTCATGTCCTTTCTAGCTCGTCCAAGACGCACTCGATGGCCCCGCCCGTGCACACGTCACCGGCCCCGTCCTCTTTGCCGCAGAAGAGCACCCAGAACTCCACCCCCTCATCCGTCGCAACCTCGCAGGCGAGGGCGACGTCGAAAAGGCGACAGACTGCGTCTCCAGGTCCCAGGGCGTACAACGCACCCGCGCCCTCGCAATGTCCTACGCCGAAAAAGCTCGAGAGGCACTCGCCCTCCTCCCCGACAGCGAGCACAAAACCGCGTTGGATGTCCTCGCAGAGTCTGCCGTCACAAGGACAGAGTAGCACTATTTGTAATCTACATGCACACGTCGCGAGGTCAACGGGACACCGAGGAATCATTCTTCCGCTGATGGGTCCCAGGAGTCACAAAAAAAAACTGTATTGATCTTTTTATACAGCGGCACGTATATAGCTACGGTTCAATTGCGTTTGATCTCTGGATCATATTGGGTTAATTTTATGTGGTCAACAAAGTCCATTAAAGGACAAGCAGGCGGGTGGCAAATAAATAAACTTGGTTCGATACGAAATCAATCTAACCAAGCAATCATTAATCAGCTTCCGAAAAGATAGATCCAGAGACGTACAAATCAATGATCATCTTTTCTTTTTTTTCAATGCATGATATGCTGATGGAAACTAAGAAGCAGCAAAGCGTCCTCGATTTTGATCCCAGAATACTGGGTAGCTGTAGCCTTCTCCAGCTCTGCGTACGACGCAGAGTCAATAGCGAGCGTGAGCTCGCTGATCGCCATACGGGATGACGATGATGGTGGTGACGGCGTCGACGCCGCTGCTGCCGCCGCCGCAGTGAGATCCGAGACGGGTTCCGGAGGCGGGGTAACCGCCTCCTGGTACTCGTCCTCGCTTCCAATATCAGAATGCACTCCGTTCATATCGTCATCGTTATCAAGCTCCATCGACGACGACGACGAATACGACTGGAACGACGGCGACCCAGACCGCGACGCCGACGCCGACGGCACAACGCTATTAAACGAATCGTCGTCCTCGTCGTCGGCGCTGCTCGATCGCTTGTCTCGTTTCCGAGCTGTCTGCCGCAGATTCCTGAACCAATTAGTGACTTTGCCGACATCCCTAAATAAAGCAATAATATATTGTGTAAGCCCTTGGGGGAAGTTATCAAATGATTGATCAGCACCTACATGCCAATTTCCAAAGCAAGAGCCGATCGCTCCTCGATAGTCGGTGTTGATGTCTTGGTGTATAGATCCTTGAGCGCATCGAGCTGATATGGTTCTGGTCGTGATCGCCGTGGGCGCTGAGACACGCTGTACGGCGTCGAACTACGACGAGACGACGACCTCCGAGGTGAACGACTATCCAAAGACGGTGACGTGCTCGGCGAGCAGGGATGTTGTGCCGGAGGGGGTGGTGGCGGCGGTGGCGGCAACCCAAGAGAAGGGTGATTAGATGGAGGAGGAAATGCCGAGTATGTTCGAGGCTCCATGTTGTCGTGGCTCTCAATGGACGGTATTGGTCCAGGCACATCCATGTCGTCCTCTTTTCGCTTTTTCGCAAGACTGCGTTGATTTTGGAACCAATTCGTTATGCTCTGGTAACGCCTGTCGACACAGACAGAATTGATGAGATATTTTAAAAAAATTGAATTAAAAATAACATACATTCCAATGCGTTCCGCTAATATTTGGCGCTGATCAGGTGTTGGGTTGGGTGTTATATTGTACAGTTTTCGAAGCTCGTCAGTCTGTTCAGCAGAGGGTCGCATACGCAGTCTCCTGGGCATGGGATCTGTCTCGGAGGTGAAATGGGAGTAATCCGAATAACCAGCGTAATCTGCCCGAGAATAATCGTCCAAAGGGAGATACTCGTCGTCGAACCAGTAGTCGTCGTAATCGGGAGGATGGCGATTCGTATTGGTCGTCGAAGAGGATGCAGTAGAAGACGATACTACAGGTAAAACATTATACGGAACACTCCTTGTCCTTTTCTTTGAAGAGGCCCTTTTATTCTGAAACCAGGCATTGACGGTCTTTGTCTCCCTATACAGCCTCTATCAGTACGAGATCGACAAAGAGGAGGGGCAGATACGGCTTACATCCCGAGACGCTCTGCCAAAGCCGAGCGTGAGTCGAGCGGAGGATGCTCGTTTTTGTCAAAGAGCTCGTTGAGAGCAGCGAGCTGGGCAGGGGAATGGCGATGTCTAGGTTTCTTCTGTTTGTCCTTGGGGACATCTGGAGAAACGAGATCGGACATGTGGGGGGACGGACAAGCAGCAGATGGGGGGACTTTTTTGTCAGGCCTAGGATAGAGAATACCAAGAGGTATTACAAACTTGCAAGACCATAGCACTTTAACTCGAACCTATCACTTTCCCACGTCTTCTTTAGAAAAAAGTCTTTGATCGCTTTTATCAGATCCGTGCCTTATGCACGTATTATTATGATTTTGGACTCTTTTCCATCCCATTGTTCATTGTGTCCCTTGCTATCCGGTTCTGCTCGTTGTCCCCATGACCAGCCATACGCACGACGACTCTCGATCTGCACCAGAACATGACGAAAAGATGATGTCCCAGATAGGCGATATCGGTCTCACCCTTGGCCAGTCATGTGTTTCAATCATCGTCATCGCCATGCCGGGCGGTGATAAACCGGTTCACCTCAAAGGTATAATTATCCATATCCGTAAACACATATACAATAATATATTCTACATGGTGCAAACCCAATCCTCAGTCTTCTACGGAGTCAAAGTTCCGGATCCATGCCCCAATGGATCCCCTGCGTTAAAACGTCAGTCCATGTGTACATCTTGTAAAGGAAGAGTGAAACCCACAAGAATCCTTCATGACGCAAAAACAAAGCACGCTTCGTTCCCTTACTCCAGAAACGGATAGCATACGATAATGTGGTGATTGTAGCAGCATGCCCTAACGTCCATGTCAACAGTCTACTTCCATCTCGACGCCACAAGCATACGTACCTCGAATAAAGCAGCCCCCGAAGTAGATCCTATCTAAATTGTACTTTTCTGCATTCATATAACTAGATTACAAGTACCCAGGGTCATCAATACCAAAACATTTCATGTGTAAGGACACACACACTCACGCAATTTGACCGATATTGTTCGACACCGCGTACAACAAACTGCGGCTAATATCCTCAGGTGAAAAGTTACCCTTCTTTCCTCCCTTTTTAAACACTTTGCCAAACGAACTGGCGATAGTGGTCGACTTCAAGCCCAGCTTGCTGTAATCCTGCCCATAAATATCGCCCACCAGCATATCGACATTCGAATTGTCCCCCCTGTCCGAGAACGCAAGCATTTCTGCAAACGCGCGCTTTATTATTACACCGTTCTCCACCTTGCTAACCATGTGCACTTACCATCAAAAGTCGTCGCCGGCGTCAAAAGACTCAGCAAGCCCCAGAGCGTTCCTCCGCCTACACTCGTTCCGCTGACACGCTCGAATGTGCCGTCCTCGTTTACCTTGATGATGGAGACACCGGATCCGATGTTGACCAGCAAGCAAGGGAGCTGAGGCGTCGGATCGCCCACGAACGTCACACCATACTTGGGTGGGTCCGGACTTGGTCGCTCTAGAGCGCCAGGGACGACACCACCCGACGGTAATGGCAATGTAGGTTTACCAGAGGCGCACGTATGACTGCTGACTATGGGATTCGACGCGGAGTGGATGAGCTCGTCGGAAAAGTAGTACACCTCGTCCGGGATGAGCGTGATGAACTTGAGGCCCTCGATAAGACACTCCATCTCGTCTTCCCGCCGCACTTCCACTTGCAATTTGTCCTTGAACAGCTCGTAGAACTTGTGCGCGCCGCCGCCTGTCGCCATGATCTTCACCCCGCGTCGCATTTCCGCGATCGGGACACGGTTGACTGTGGCAGAACGTTCAATCAGAGACATAATGAACTCGACGCATTCGTGGATGTTGTCCGTCTCGAATCGCTCGAAATTCAGCGAACCGCCCGGGAAGTGCTGCGACGTTCGTCGGATGAGAGAATCCCGCACGAGTCCATCATCAAGGCCTGACAGGCTATTGGGGTGAGGTTCAAGTACCAATGGTGTTAGTGCGCCGTTTCGCCTAGGTGGGGAGGCCAAAAACTCGAGTGAAGATGCACTATGTTGGCTTGTGGAAGGAGAAATGGATCGGGGAGTGGATATATTACTAGGACTTGTAGAGCCGCGAGTGGCGGCAACAGATGGCGAAGAAGGTGGGTCTGGTGATCGTGTAAAGTACACTACCTTTGCCAGCGATCCGCCGACCTAGACATGTGGTGTGGGTCAGCATCCCGAGTCTGCCGTGACCACGCGTACTCACGTCCACCGCGATGTGCGATACCGGCTCTATATAATTAGGGAAATAAATCCCCCTGCTATCCCGAGTCTGTGCATCGCATGAGCCACTGCTGCCCCAGAGGCTTGTCACGCACCTCGGGAGACTCTTCGGACAAAATCACAGCGCCGCGAGTGTCGACATGGATGACCTTCGCCGAAGGCAGAGACGGTGGAGGCATTTGTCTGTTGGATCCGGCCGAACGTCGTTACCAGAGTGGTGGTTAGGGTCCAATAGATTAATTGCTCAGACGTTAAATAATATCCTAAGCTGTACCATGTCTATATTGATCGTCCATCATACGGTTTTTTACGAAACCGGTAATACAAAAGCGGGACCGCGGCTTAACCGGAGTTGTATGCCGTCACGTACGGAATTTTCGTTTGCAGCTTAGCCTCAATTGTAACCATATCAAAGAACAGGATAGAGAAAAATCGTTTGTTTTAAACAAGAGTTTCAGCCTCCGACGGCATCAAGTACAAGATCGCAGATTTAACAGGATAGAGAAAAATCGTTTGTTTTAAACAAGAGTTTCAGCCTCCGACGGCATCAAGTACAAGATCGCAGATTTCCTGTTTCTCTGCACGAACCCCCAACTCCAACGTTACTCCGGCGCCCTGCGAATATGTCATGCGACAACGGACAATCACTTTTCCCCCTCCACCCGGCACTAGTCCAGATAACTGCAGAGTATGTACCGAAGTTGATGTTGGTGTCTCAGTGCCACCCAAAGGCTCCATGTGGAGAACTTCCATAATCGAGTCACAAGCGGCTACAAACGAAGAGTCAGTCGCTGATCGAGAGACAGACATGACAAAGTGACCTTTGATACTGTCCATGGATGACAAAGCGAATGTTTCCGTAATACTTGGTGATGTACGTAACCTGTCCCATTCAGCACCGAATGTAACATAGTTGGGGATAATGTAGTCAGGCGCGCCAAGTTCGATTTCATCGATTTGGTATTCATCTTCGTAGCCATCCTGCTCAGGTTCGCCTGTTGATGGATCGAGCTCTTTGGTCACAAATTTGAGCGTGCATGCAAAGGATCCAGTGGGATAGGGTGCGTTCTTCGTGAAAGAAACATAGATAATACTTGGAGAATTAGAGGAGGTCAGCGTAGGTAGGGGGATTATGAAATCTTCAGTGAGGGTAGGTTCCTCGATTTGATCTTGCATGATGACTGATACATTTTCGAGCACAGTATCGGGCAGTGTGTTTGATACATTGAACTATGAATCACGGGATATTGTTCAGAAATGCTCTGAAATCTAGATAGAACGGTGGCACTGACCTGGAAAACAACATGTTCTGCGAAGATGTGTGTGACACATGAAACCTGATATTCGGTCTCGCTCTCGGTTAGCTCCGTCGCTTCTGCACTGTTCTGCACAGGACCATACGAAGCAAATTCCGGAACTTCCGCAAGTTGCTGTGCATACGCTGATTGTTTCTCCGCGGCCGTAGGTGGAGGAGGCGAATCTGAAGTTTTCTTGGCTGTAGGAACGCCAATAGTCTCCAATGTGCTTGGACCTAGATACGGTCAATCAGAGATACAACTTTATCATTTTTGACTCACGAGCAGCATCTTGAGCGGCTTGGGATCGACTGATCTTCGGTACTGACGTGGTATCAAATGGTTGGGTACTGGCGGAGGGGTCCTTGACGTATGCAACAAGTTTAGATTCTAGAGCAGCTAAGGAAAACACAGATTCTAAAATGAGTGTTAGTCAAGATGCTCACTGTAACATAAACGAAGTCACCTTCTTTGACATACGCGTCAGCCAATGGTTTTTCCTTAAACGACTTCAGATAGAGTGCAGCACGATCACGAACTTCATCATCTACATCGTCTAAGCAACTAAATGTGCTAGGTTAGGAGATGCGCATATTGTAGGACAAATAAGATAGTCACCGATTCAAAAGGACAGTGATGCTCTTCTTGAGTGCAGAATCGACAGAGTTGATCCCAAACTTGGCTAAGCTCGCAACAGCCGCCGCTCGTACAGTCGCATTTTCCAAAACAACTCGGTTGTAAATAAAGCGAATGTACTTGGCAGGTTGTGGTGATTTAGGGCCTTCTAAACCAAGGAGATGGAGGATGCGGACAGAAAGCTTGGTAAATTCGCAATCCTCAATGAACTCGCACAAGTGGGACAGGGCCTGCTCCTTCGCATCGACAATAAACTTGACCATGTCGAACATCGCCTCAACCACTGCGCGTTTGAAATCGTAACCTCCCTCATCGCGAAGCACGCCAGAGAGGAACGTGAGCATAGACGCATGTTTTGCCGGAAACTTCAGGCAGAGTGAGCGAATGGCCTCGACAATGATGACCTTGAATTCGTCCGTAATTTCAGCCATGAAACCGGTGATTTGCTTCATGAGACGATCAACTGAGGCCTCATTGCCAGTCTTCAAAGACATCAGTGAGCAGAGATAATAGAGCGAGTGGGTTGAAAAAAGTTAACCTTGAGCAGTGTAGTTATTGCGTAGGTAGCGACACTCCTGTTAGAATCAGCAATCAGAGCTTCTAAGTCTACGTTACAGGTAGCGACAGCCGCAGGGTGTGTGAGAGCGAGAGAGGCGAGGGTACGAGTAGCAGCAAATTTGAGGACAGGCTTAGGTGACGATAGGAAAAGTTGGAGGACTATTTGGGAATCGTAAGTCATAAACGTCTGGAGCACTTGTCGAAGTAATCACCTGAAATGGCTTTCGACAGTTGCTGGGGACTAACATTCTTCATTTCACAAATGACACGTGCAGCTTCATAGTTGACCATGTCGCTCTTATGCCTCAGCCAACCGTCAACGAATTCTAACATCTGGCGTTGAAGACTGGCAGCTGAATGAGTCTTGATTCCTAGCGTTATTGTCATTAACACTCACTTTGGATCTTCCTCCATCACCTTTGCCGTATATCGTATCAACATGCAGATTGACATGGGGTTCTTTAATATCGACCCTGCACCAGTACCAGGCTTTCCTCCCGAGTATTGCTGAATCATCTTCGTGACAGCCATCCGATCTTGTTGCCGAATGAGGTACAGCAGGCCGATAGCATGATATTGGACACAATAACTCGACGTGATAATCGTGTTTTGAGTAGTAGGTTGTGGTGCCGCGCCAAATCCAAGAATTCCACCACCACCAGTGCCGATGGTTGAGTCATAGAACGAAGGGGAGGACTTAGTGTTAACAGCTTCCTGCGTCTCATTTGCCCAGCGTTTGACGACATCTTTGGCGAAAGGAAAGAGATGGTAGGCAGAGACGAGTGCAGCAGAAGAAACATTTGGATTACGGTCGACGATAGCAGCCTTGAAGAAACGCTCAATACCCTGCGCCATTGACGGCTAATACCCCCTGGATCAGCCTAACATGATATTCAAGTACGATGCTACGTACGTCGATAATGCGACCAAGGGCCCGGATGGCGTTTGAACGGTAAATAACTTCGAGTTGGGCTGCATATCCTTCATGATACTACTAGTGACCATGATAACGTCCTCTGCCGACTCCGCAAGTTCCTTGATAGCCATGTACACGGCTTGACGCAATGCGCTCTGCAACCAGTATTAATTACTGCCGAACTATGTAGATTGGGAAAGAACGCACATCTTTATGTTTGACGCAATGCGCTCTGCAACCAGTATTAATTACTGCCGAACTATGTAGATTGGGAAAGAACGCACATCTTTATGTTGAAAGAGTTTCGTGGTCCCAAAGAACAGCGAAGTAGCTTCCTGCGATGTCAACGTCTCGCCCACGCAAAGGAGATACACAATCCGCGTCAGGAGTAGTCTGCACTTGCGGGGGCTAATGGGCGATTCATTGAAGACGCGGGCCTCCTGGATGATGGTGGTCTTATTATTGTAATACGAGCTCAGGCCACTCTCCTCCTCCTTCTTGGAGGGAAGAACCATGGCGAAGGAGGCCATTGCTGAGCTTCGTCACTGTGTGTCGTGCGGACGTGTAATGTTTGTTTGGTCACGACGTGTGTTTGGCTGGAACTCAATATCTTGCGTCGATACACATACAAGGTTAACACAGGTTATTTTATTGTATACACAACGGCATGGAATCCGGTAGACGCGTCTGACAAGTAACTAGTAGAGTGGAAAGCGGGTTGAGTATCAAGGTTCATAAAATCGTCGTAAAGAGACGTGTCGTGCAAAAACCTATAAACAAAACCCGCCGTGAATTCTCAACCACTCTGGATCGTCGCGATATAAGACGCAGCGCCCTCTCCCATTCCGCTCGCCCAAAACCCGCCGTGAATTCTCAACCACTCTGGATCGTCGCGATATAAGACGCAGCGCCCTCTCCCATTCCGCTCGCCCTCGCCGGGATCTCACTAGTAAGGCATCCTGGAAGAGGTGGGGATGAGAGGACAACATAATACGAGGTGGAAAAAGAAATAAGGGGTGAATGTGTGTAGTGATAAGAGGATGGGTAAGAAAGGAGTGATAGTGAGTTCAGAAGAATGGCGTTATAAGAAGGGAATAAGAGTCATGAATCTCGAGAATGGATGGAGGGTGATAGATCCGCACAATAAGGGTGCGATATTTACGGGCGCAAAGATAGAACGTGGAATCAGAGTAACATCACAAGGGAGGTATGGATAGAGGCGGCCGCACCACCTCTCCCCTGACAGAGGAGGTAGATATGGCTTGAAAAGAAAACAGCGTCCGTATAAAGGAAGGAATCGAGGGCACAAGCAAGCCTTGTTGTAATGAGGTCGTAATCGTAATGGTGTAGAGCAACAAAACGTTGCCCGTGGGTTGGGAGAAACTAGTCTCGAACGCACGACGAGGACATAGTCGAGTGTAGAAACATAACGAGTGGAAGCCGAGAGCGCGTCATTGAGGACCGGCGAACCGGACGTGCCCCAACCAAGTTCCGACTTTACCACACTCCCCGACATCTTTGCAGCCAACTGCGCGTACAGCCTGCCCACGGGAGAACATCAAACAGCACCTCAGACCAAGCGAAACACCACCGCAGCTACCGTCCGCAACCACATCAATGGACCGCACCTGAAGCGCACAACCGGGAAAAGGACCGTCGGAGCTAGTTTACCAAAGTTCGGCATCGCGGCCACGTCCAACGCGCTGTTGTTGACCGCTGACAGGACCAGGAGTAGCCTGCTGAGCTTGACGGGTGTGCGAGCGAAGCCTAAGAAACATGTCATGAGTATTGATGATGTATGGATCAATGTAGATGCACATACATCCGGTCGCTTGCACGATGATCTTCCTCCTCCGGGACGACCTTGCGCCTGGCAGAAGACTTAGTCTCGTCCTGAGCGTTGCGCTGGACGCTCCAGTCAAAGACGTAGTCGTACTGGTAGCCCTCGCGAACAAAAAGATCACGGAAAAGCTTTCGGAGATAGGAGTAGTCTGGTTTGTCGTCAAAGCGAAGAGCACGGGTGTAGTTCAGGAAGATGCCGAACTCGTTGGGGAAACCACGGCAGAGTAGATCAGTGGGGGTGGTCATCTTCTTCTCCATGATACGGTCATATTTCTGCTTCTTTGTAGCGGCCTTGAGTCCCTGCCATGGAAGGGAACCCCGGAGGAAGTACATCAAGACGTAAGCAAGTGACTCGAGGTCATCCCGACGAGCTTGTTCAACACCCAAGTGGGTATTGATTGATGTGTAGCGAGCAGTACCAGTCAAATTCTTGTTCTCCCTGTAGGGGATATGAAGGTGGGTCTTTGGGTCGCGGAACTTCTTCGCTAAACCAAAATCAATGACGTTTACTTGGTTGCCACGCTTGCCGATTCCCATCAAGAAGTTGTCTGGTTTGATATCACGATGAATGAAGTTGCGTGAGTGGATGTATTCAATACGAGAGATCTGGACAGATGTCAGCCATACACAGCTCTGTACATAGCACCGCGCGCATAGAATGACTCACCAATTGATCTGCAAGGAGGAGGACCGTCTTCAAGGTGAACTTGCGCTGGCAAAAATTGAACAAGTCTTCAAGAGAAGGTCCAAGCAGATCAAGGACCATAGCGTTGTAATCGCATTCAGTGCCGAACCACCGAACGAAGGGAACACCGACACCGCCGGCAAGAGTCTTATAGACCTTTGATTCATACTCAAGTTGAGGATGTTTGGCTTTGACAGATTCAAGCTTGATAGCAACTTCCTCGCCTGAGATGATGTTGATTCCCAGGTAGATGTCACCTACACAGAGGTCCATGAAGATGACAGGGACTAAGAGAAAGAGGAAAACACACCGAAAGAGCCCGAACCTATCTTCTTACCCAACCTATATTTGCCACCGACACGAAGGTCGAGTCTGTGAGAGGAGGAGTCTGCCATATGCTATGAGAGTGGTGAAGAAAGAGATCTAGGAAAAGGCGGATGAGTTTCGTGAAAAAACGGGGGAGTGTATAGAAGAAAAGAAGAGCAACGGGGTTTTCTAGGGGCTGAGGGGTGGAGAGCGTGTGGATCAGGCACTGTCAGCGCAAATAACGTGGCCACCTCCGGGCGGCTGCCTGAGAGCAGGCCGTATGTAAGGTAGCGGTTATCGATATGGCTGTCCCGGGCTCAAAGCTAATGACCAGGGACCATATATGTAGAAAGTTCAATAGACGCCACGCCTGTTTGTTGACCTTGTGGTGCGGTGACTAAGCGGTAATCTCGCCGCTATTCCTTTTGAAGACAGATAAAAGGAAGAAGGTACAATACTCACAGAGAAGACGATAAAAGGACAAGGAGAAGGTTGGGGAGGAGGACAAAGTTGAGGGGCTTAGAGGTGGTGGGCTGAGGCAACCACCAAGAGAGAACAAATAAGCTGTGCAGCGGAGTCTCAATTCCATCGATGAATCAGTTTCTGACCTTGCAGAGCCCTTCATTGTCAACTCGGATTGCTGGGTTGTTGGCCCTTTACTTACCCGCCCCCTGTTCCTGCCTTGACCACCGTAGATAGTCAGAAGACCCTTCTCATATTTCCTATTAGATTACATTGTTCTACTCCGACAAGGCATCATGCCAGTCCCTCTCGCCTTTGAGCCTGTGCCGTTCCGTAGTTCCGAAACCAGCACAAAGCGCGTGCGCTCAACTGCATGACCATGTGTTCTTAGACGGCCAGTGTCGAACTTTGTGTGGCCCTTCGATGTCTGCGGCAGGCAACCTTTCCTCCGCCTTCCCAGTCGGATCATACATAGTCTACGCCCTGGTCTATGGTTCGCTCTAATGCTCCTACCCCGTGTTATCTTCTCTGGGCTACATCTTCCAAAATAATTGCATTAGTACATGAGATAAGGTTGATACTGGTACTGCTTGCTCCCTATCGGTAGCTACAACGTTGTTGAAGGTCCTTCTGCCTACATCAGGTTATAGATGGTGGCGTCATAAAAGGATCCAAGTGGCTCACTTGGTTTCCATAAGAATGAAACAAATCAAATTAATTATTCGAGAGAATTGTCATTTCAGCATTTAGGAATGGTTTTGTGTCGCACATGTTCATGCATAGCACATTTATAAATATCACATGAGCGGGCTGTACGGTAGTTGGGAGCATCCATGATTTGATCAAGAAAGGATGAGGAATCAAGACTAAAACTTCTTTCAATTACACGATTAGCCGATTGCACAGGTTAGCTGATCCATGTATATGCAAATCATGAGGAATTTCCCGATGTGGAAAATATAAGTGGTTTTGTCGATTTTAAGTTGTCTTCTTCCGTCACTCCATCTATTGCACTAAGCATTCCGTCCGCTCATTCCAGGCCACTGCAGTCTCTCATAGGCCGTCCATTCTCTACCAACTCTCACTTTTTACTTCTCAGGAGTGTCAAATTGTCATGGCGCACCGTCAGGACGATCCGTACTATCAGCAAACCGACGCTAGTTACCACTCGTACCCAGCGAATGACTATCCACCGGCTCAGCAGCATTACCAGCAATCATATGACGGACAAGCGAACTGGGATAGCAAGTCCGCCAGATCATACCAGAGTCATACAGGGTCTCAGGTACACCTCGTGCCTTCATATGAAAAGTACGAAGCACCCCCGGTGCCCCCAATGCCCTCGCCTCAGAACTATCCCCCGCAACATCAAGGGATCTATGGCATGGACAGTGGGTACAATGTCACGCGGGAGAAGATGATGCGACGGAGGTCTGTGCGACAGGTTGCACTTGTACATGGAAATCTGGTGCTTGATGTACCAGTGCCTTCCAACATTGTGCCTACAGGCAAGCAGGATGTCGAAGAAATGTCCAAGATGAGGTATACCGCTGCCACCTGTGATCCTGACGACTTTATGTCGTCGCGCTATACCCTTCGTCCATACCTAATGGGTCGCCAGACGGAACTCTTCATTGTCATGACTATGTACAATGAAGACGAGGTCCTATTCGTCCGAACCATGAACGCGTGAGTTTGTTTATCTGCGGAAGTCACGATCTCAATGCAAATTTCGCAGTGTCATAAAAAATGTAGCACATCTATGCAGCAGGACCAGGTCGAAGACCTGGGGACCAGAAGGCTGGAAGAAAGTCGTTGTTTGCGTTGTTTCAGATGGTAGGAACAAGATCAACAAGCGAACTCTTCAAGTCCTTAGTCTCGTGAGCAAATTTCTATGACGACCCATCAGTTTTTTGATTCCTGCATGCATATCCTGATAGATGGGCTGTTACCAAGACGGCATCGCTAAAGACTCCGTTGGTGGCAAAGACGTGACGGCTCATATCTTTGAGTCAGCATTCTCATCTTATGCAAACTGACCTATATCTGACCCTATCAACTGTCAGGTACACGTCCAGTGTTATTGTGACTGATACAGGCGAAGTTGGAGAAGGGTCTTGTCCCGTTCAAATCTTGTTCTGCCTTAAGGAACAAAACAAAAAGAAACTTAACAGTCATCGCTGGTTCTTCAACGCTTTTGGTCCTCTCATCAAGCCCAATGGTGGGTATTTTCAGGGTGTCATTAACATTATACTTATTCATCTCGTGTAGTTTGTGTTCTTCTGGATGTGGGTACAAAGCCAACCGGTACTTCAATCTATGAACTATGGAAATGTTAGCTTTCTCCTTGTCTCCCTTTCATTGTACCAATAAATGATTCGTAGGCTTTGACAAGCATCCTGGTGTTGGTGGGGCTTGCGGCGAGTAAGCATTGTTGTTTTCTTACCTGTATTGCGCGTTGTTGAGCTTTACCAACAGAATATGTGTTGACACGGGCAGGGGTTGCAGCCTTCTCCTTACCAATCCACTAGCTGCATCTCAGAATTTCGAGGTATCTTAATTAAAAAAAGTTTCAGAAATAGCTCCTGACGTTATTGCCAGTATAAAATGTCAAACATCCTCGACAAACCTCTGGAGGTTAGTAAATCTTGAAATCCGTACTTAATGTCCGTCTCATACTCTACAGAGCGTGTTCGGTTACATCAGTGTGCTTCCCGGTGCTTTTAGTGCTTACAGATACAAAGCGTTATTGAATGGACCAAATGGGAAGGGCCCTCTTGCCTCATACTTCAAGGGTGAGACCATGCACGGTGGATCTAGCGGTGCTAGTATCTTTGGTGGGTTTCTTTATTTGGACATAGAAAGTCTTAATCTGATTGATTTGTCACAATGCAGAGGTAAATACTACAATTGATTCTGACTCTTTGTTGTTTCACAAACATGAAATTACTAGCGAAACATGTACCTCGCGGAAGATCGTATCCTGTGTTTTGAGATTGTTACAAAAAAGAAAGAGAGTTGGACGTATGGATCTTCTTCTGAAACTTGTGATTCTCCCTTCCCCTGATATTCTCCTTTCAGTTTGAAATATGTCAAAAGTGCTAAGGCAGCCACTGACGTCCCTGCCACAGTACGCTGCCTTTTCATTTCCGACCTTACGCGGTGAACTTACTCCTTGGACTTCACCCCAGGTCCCCGAGTTCATTTCTCAGCGTCGAAGATGGTTGAATGGCTCTTTGTTCGCATCTATTCATGCAACGGTGTTTTTCTTCAGGATCTGGACGTCTGGACAGAACTTTTTCCGCAAGATTGTTCTTCAGGTCTGATCCTTCTCTGTTGATTCAATCAACTTGTACTGAAATTTCTGCCAGATTGAGTTCATCTACAATGCCGTTCAACTCCTGTTTACATGGACGTCGCTTGCCAATTTCTACTTAGCCTTTTTCTTTGTAAGTGTTCATAGTTTTCCTCTGTGAATGACCATTCAGAGGTCATCTCTCCAGCTTATAACCTCTGCAACAAAACCTGGGCGTAATAATGCATTCAACTTCCTTAGTAACAGCGCTGGGGCATATGTGTTTGACGTCTTTAGTGGCCTGTATATTTGTCTCCTTTTCGTTGTTCTTGTCTGTTCTCTCGGTAATCGACCTCAGGTAAGAATATAACTATAGCAAGAGTGCGTCCTTTGACTGTCCACTAGGGTTCTAAATGGATATACCTTGCGGCTATCATCCTATTCGGTATATGTAACATCATCACGATGTGGTGTGCAGGATACACTGTTTACCTCGCGGTCCCTCATACTGCGGATGGATGGAAGAATTTTGGAGAGTATGTCCTTCCTTTCATGCTGTGATGAACACCACTCATTTCTGAGCTCTTTTTGCCAGACTTGTCCAAACAAACAAAACTTTGCAGGACATTGTAATTGCTCTTCTCGCTACCTATGGCCTCTATTTCATCAGCTCATTCATGCACTTTGAACCCTGGCATATGTTCACAAGTTTTGCACAGTATATGTTCTTGCTTCCTTCCTATGTCAACATCTTGATGATGTACGCTATGTGCAATTTGCACGATGTCACCTGGGGGACCAAGGGTGATAATGGCGCTGCAAAAGATCTCGGAGGGGCAAAGAAAGTCAAGAATGAAGATGGAAAGGAAATGCTGGAGGTTGAGCTCCCTACTGCACGTGAAGACGTGGATCACTTATGGGTTGCCGCGCGTAACTCGCTCAAGATCAAGCCTCCTCCCGAAAAGGAGACCCGTGACGCTGCCACTAAGCAAGCTGATCATGACCGAAACAGTAGGACCAATGTCGTACTTGCTTGGGTTGGTTCGAATATGTAGGTGTCATGTCATGTCACGCCGATCTATATTACTCACCTCAAGGCTAGGATCTTGATCCTTGTATTCACTTCAGCTGCCTTCGCTGATTGGGCCGCTAAGCATGTTGAAGTTGCTAATGGCACTACCTTTAACCCTTACTTGACATTCTTGTTCTGGGCGTTGTACGTTCTTTCTATGTGTTCTCTTGTATCTGGACTGACATCGGACATCTTGTCAGTGCTGGACTATCTGCTGTTCGTTTCATCGGCTCTTTTCTCTACCTTGTCTTTAGATTGTTCGGTCATTGATTCATCGCTGGAAGTTGACCTTTGTTATACCCTTTGTTTTCTGCAGGCATCGGTTGTTGAGTGCAGGCACTTTGTCAAAACAATCCATATCTTATGTAAAAATCTATTTAACGCGTTATACGGCCTTTCATGACAAAAATCGGTGAATGTAATGCTATGCTGGTCATACAATAATAAACAAGTTGCGTCTGACCCGTTCTTACGAATTCGTGAAATCAGGTCGATCATTCAAATTCTTGGTTTAAAAAAGAATAAGTTTACAAATTAACAGTTATATATGCAAGATACAAAATGCGACTGAAAGAGAAATGGAAAGCGGAAAAGTAAGCTCTGTAAAATCGCGAATCTCAAACGACCCTCCATCTCCATTAACTATCCACCGAGTGATTAGTTCTATGGTAGGATGATGCCCGTTTCGTCTTAGGTGACACTATTTCGAACTGCGACGTGTCAAAACTGGGGCGACTCTCCCGCGAAGAGCGAGACGATGTCATGGACCGTCGAGAAGTTGACCCACCACTCGATTTGCTACTCAGTTGTGGTACGGAGTGTGACGAATCGATAGATGAGTTCGTGAGCTTGGACCGTATGGAGTGTCGCTTGTCATTCCTTGTAACAAACTGCTGCGGAATCTGAGGGCTTGGTGGAATATCTGGTGATGGAGAAGTCGCTGAATGTCGCGGTAAGCCGACGTTGATGATGCTGGGACGCCGGGGACGGACTCCATTGGTAATCAACTGTTCAGTACTCATCTGCAGTTCAGATACACCCACTGGTTGCATAGAAGCAATGGATGATATCGAGGATGATTTCCGACTCTTCAAGATCGATTTCCGGACAGACAGCTTCTCTCGTAGCGACGCAGGCGCCGTGGGTGAGAAGTTTCCGTTCATCAAGGTAGGTGTGGGAAGAGGAGGAGAGACCGTTTGGAAACTAGGCGAGGGAATAGGAGGTGGAGAGGGGATAGGTGGTGAAGGTGGTCGACTGTTCGAACGTGTTCGGCGGGGGTTGATAGGGTACGGAGTTTCCTGATCAAATTTGAAATGATCTAGAGAAGAGTTACTCCTTCCTGGTCGCATTTTGGTAACTACGATAGGTTGCGGGTTCGGACTTGTACCATTAAACAGGGGTCGAACAGACAATTGCTGCGGAATCGTCACTTGCTGCTGTTGAGGCACGTAATCTTGGGACTGTTGCGAAAAATAAGGTGTAGGGGGTCGTTTTTTAGAGGACGGGTGTGGCAGGTGTTGAAAATGAGGTATCGGTGATTGTGATTTAGGAGGAACTGGCGGTGCCAATTCTTGGGGTGGCGGCTTGGGTAATTGTGATGGTTCAGACTGTGACTGGGACTGGGAGACCGTCGCAAGCTGATGAGTCATAACCGGCATTGAGAGCTGCTGCGTAGGGGCCTGTGGTACAGGTGGTGGCGGCATGCCTTGCGACGGACGAGATAGAATTTGTGGTGATAATCTTCCGGATCTGTGATTCTTCGGAAATTCATCTGACTTGCCTGGCAATGATTTTACAGGCACAGGAGGTACAGCAGTAGCTGAGGAGCCGGATGAGATCAGTGGCAGCTTCGATGAAGTATTCTTGGTATTTTTCCTCCACAGTTTTTTTATCGTATTGACGCTCATCAGGGTTGACCGGTTTAGCTTCGAGTTCGCCTCGATAGCAGTGATTGAGTCAGCGGAAAACCGACTGGTAGCTGAAGAGTTGCTGCGTTGCCTGCCATCAGGACTATCAATGGGCGGAGGGATATCTACTGCGGAGATATTTGAAATGTCTGGCATGACTTCCTTCTCCCAGTATGCAGAACTTTGTTGTTCCCCAGGCGGTGGAGGTGGAGTTGATGAAAACCTCCCGAAAGGATCAGGCGACAGGGGAATGATAGGGTCGGATTTCGCATCGATAGATGGTTTTGGTGGGTAAGGGCGTCGAGGATAAGTCTGTTGCTCTTCAAGTTCACGCTTCCGCAATTCACTTTCTTCAGACATCTTGTCGGAGGAGTTTGATATAGATAATTTAGGCGCAGAAGCCGTAACACCATTAACAGCTAAGCGAGGGGGAGATAGTGGAACATCATCTTGGTGGGGGGAAGGTACATTTTGATTTGAGGCAAAAGGCATCGATGGCCAGGTTGCTTGCGGATTGGATAGAAGCGAGTCACTGTGAGATATCTCGTCAATTTAGGTGAGAAACCTGGGTCAGCGTATACGCACGGAACTTCCGAATGCCTGGGAGAAGGAGGATAGAAGTCTGCGTTCGACTTGCCAGGCGAGGTTGTCATCGAATTGGTCGGTGACACAGCTAAATGTTTTCGTTGCTCATCTGATAAATCATCCTGCAGGATACGGGGTGACAGCTGGGCCATCGTCCGTTCGATCTCATCGAGTTGAGCCATCATCAGGAACTGGCTGTGACGTCTATCATTAGGGTCACTCTCGTCATACTGTTCAAAAGTCAACTCAAAACGAACGTCGAAAGCAAAACAAAATATCACTTACATCCTCCGTGAGGTCCAAACCAAGGTGAAGATTATCAAATACTGCACCTTCCCTCTTCAACGACTCTGCAGGGCTCTTCACTCTTGTATAGTCCTTTTCAAAATCTCCTTCTTGGTCCTCTTCAGACGCCCCCGCATCGTCATATAGATATGCCAAGCCAGAACTGCTAGCGCTGGAAGGAGAGGACCCGATGGGCATGGCCAAGTCCTGGGCTGGAGGGTTGGCGATGATGGTTAGTGGCGGAGGTACATGCTTTTTGTTGCCTGTGATTGGTGACGATGGCGCCGTCTCACTGGGGGACGTTGGTATAGAAACAGACAAGGTTGGATGTGCCATTTGGTCCAGTAACGCCTGAACTTCGTCTTCCTCATTTCCGAGCTTATCAAATTCGGACTCGGTAGGGCTAGGTAATGCAGTGAGGTCTGCAGCGTTAAGAGCGAGATTAATGATATTCGGATTCGTTCGGTGCTCCGATTTGCGGGGAGAGGAGCTCCTGATTTCAGCCCAGGTCTCCGAGTCTGTACCGAAAACATCTGCAAGAACATCTTTATGATTCTCTAGGGTCAGAGTAGCGACACGTGCCGTAGACTCGAACTCGTCATCGGCAGAATTATCTGACCATCCACCATTTCCCTCTTGATCCTCTTCTTGCTCATCCAGCTGCTGATACCCTTCTGAAACCGGTGCAGGAACTAGCATGGTGGCAGGTTCGGTGGTCAAGCATCCTTCTACTGAGGGCAGAGCCAAAGATACTGTACTCTTCAAAGCTTCCTTGTTCCCAGTGAGAAGACCTATATGCTTAGGACGCTCATCATGAGGACCATCTGAGTTGTCCTCAGTGTCTCCTTGGATTGTTTGTCTCCCACTACGACTCTCCGCACGTTTAGCACGGTTCAACCTTCGGCTGCGGAGCCATGGCTCATACCATGTTGCTTTTCTCATGTCAATATCAAATTCGACTTTAGCAAGGATAGGGATAATAGATGGAGATGTCAATCCTGGAAGGTCTAGCGAATTCGCATGGGTGTCAGGGTCCCTGATGTCTGATGGTACACCCAAGGAAGTTGCTGGAGTTTCTGAATCGGTTGCTGATGATTCAGATGGAGCGGATCTAGTGTTTGAACGGAGGAATGAAACCGTTGATGGGGTCGTGGGAGATGTAGGGAAATGGGGAGACGAGACATTTAGAGGAGTTACCGAACCGGAAGACAAGAAAGGACGAAGCGGTTGGTGACTTGATTCCTGGGGGAGATAAGGGGTCGATCGGGTTCCTAGAGACATACCGAGAGGGCTCTTCAACGGAGGAGGCATGAGCACATCATCCCGTTGTTCTGATGCTAACACGCGCGTCCATAGACGTCTCCAGATATCTTCTGATAGTCGTGGACCAGGCTCATTTAATTCATCAGGAGAAACCCCAAGAGTTAGGCTAGACTGAGTATCCTTGGCTGAGGACACAAGGTAGAGGATTATACCAGCAGTACTCGGAAGGGCATATTCCTTTGCAATTGCGTTCAATTGCGATTGCAAGTTCGAATGAATGGGGACTAAAATTCCCCTTCGGAATTGGGTGTGGTATCCTGATGCGCTGGAAGGAGGGGGAGTCATGTCGGTATCATTGTCGGTATCGTGAGAAAGGTACATGGGTGGAATAACATGAAGAAGGTATTTCGAAACTGTTGGTGTGAATGAACAGACATTAGATGGCGTTGGAGGCCGCCGGAATGCTTCAGACATAGTGGGCGATTGCAAAGATGAACGAAACAAGAAGGGAGTAGATTGGTGAGTTGCAGGCATGGGCGTGGACACTCCAAGTGCGTTTGCAAGTTTTGCGAGACGGTGAGGTGACAAAGGTGATTTTGGTGGTGCCCATGTTGGTGATATTGCAGTCGCTAAAGGTACTGATGATAGATGTGTTGGATTGACGGTTGAAAAGTTGGCATTGGTGTCAGCAGCGTGAGCGCTGGATGTCATGATGTTGGCAAAATCGGATTAGCCCCAAATGGACCAGAAAGCGCAGAAAATCGGTGTCTGCAAGCGTTAGTGTCAGTGATAGGCCGTGCTAGGACGAATGTATAAATACACTCTGAAGTTTGAGAAAACAGCTGTTAATTAGAGAGCGCACCAAATTTAAAAAGTTACAGTGTGCATGTCAAAACGAAATTAGTTGCGTAGGGTGAATGTGAGTACGACCGAAGAATCGGTTAGCGGAAGACCGCAGACAACGTCAGTGAGATACAGCCTGCACCCACAAGACGATCTCAAAGTTGTTGATTGTGGTGAGAGTGAGAGTTTGGTGCCTAATTAGGGAACATTTATTATACCTGTCAGAAGGATTGGCAGGCAGTTCAATGTTCAACTGTTTGACAAGTGTTCTACGCGCCTACGTCGTTGAACGTTGAATATTGACCATCTCTGTGGTTGTTCAACGAATGGTATAGATATATTTAACGTCGAATGCCGTCTCGACGTATGCATCCATGTATCGATATTGTTTATTGAAATGGTGCTTGACTTCTTCTCGCAATAAAATTTTCCGTTTGGAACTAACATGAAACAAAACCACGTGTTGATTAGGCCTTAGGTCTTGTCTGTACTGGACGATGCCGAATCGAGTCCGGATGGATCTTGCTTCATTCATACTCGTCACCCACTCAAGACTCCAAGATGTTGTTGGTGACTTTCTTCACAAGGGATGTATCGTGCATTCATGTTTGAGTTCAACCTTAATTGCCAAGGTGAAATGACTTACAGCGACCATTCCTGTCAAAGCATCTTCAGATCGCATTTGTACACTGCAAGCTTTGGACCAAGTACAAAGACACAAGGTATTGTGAAACTGAGGGATTGGCTGAATTGTTGAGGTTGGCATAAGCTTCTCTTTATCTAGCCTGGTAATATGCTTGTCGTAACTGTATAGACGCATGCAAAGTTTCGCGAACGCTGCGGAATCGCAATATACCGTTCTCCACGCGATTATGTACTCTGACCAAGTATGGTAAATTATGTGTGAATTGCAGAAGAATATGTTTTATCAAGGACAGTGTACGGGCCGTTGCCGGCCAGAGGCGTCCGAACTAGATCGATAAAGCGAAGAACATGGGATCAACGTGGATGTCTTTTTTTAAGTCAGAGAGCCATTGTGCATCGTGTACAAAGTGAAGAATTGGTAGCCAAACAAGGATTGGTGGCGCAGTTTTTTTGGTTCTTCTTCTTTCCCCCATCTCATTGTTAGCAACAGTGCCATTGTTTCTTGCCTTTTCTTTCCCCCGAGTTCTTCTATTCTTTTCTCCTTCACGACCATCGGAACATTGAACGATACCTTCAAGTCACGAATCACTACAAACGACCACCCACGACCCAGCACGGCAGCCTCCATTTGATTTATGGACCATCAGCAACATATTCCAGACGATCACACTGCCATGAACACAAACAATTACTTCTACGGAGAACAGGATCCTTCGTTCAACGTCGGCTATGGGACCCAGCAAATCCCAAACTATCAAGTGAACACAACGCGTGGGTACCGTCTGGTCGAAACCCGTGGCCATCTGATAATCTCTTTTCATTTTACTAGGCAACCAGCTCGAGCTCCAGCACCAGCACCAGGGCCAGATGTACCACAACCTTTCACTGATTGCACCCCATCAATATACAAGCCCCGTGTATGGCACGTCTTCACCGCCTCATGGCTCCCTTCCCCTTTCTACTTCACCCCCTCCGCCATCCCCTGATATGTACGACCCTTTGTCTCCCCCTCTTTCCGGATCAGACACATCGGCGGACGGACTCCACTACCACTCCAACAGCAGCTGTGCCAACTCCCCCGTGCCTTCACGAGCAAACAGTCTCGTCCATCGTACTGTTCGATACAACCCCACTCCCTCACCAACCAGCTCATCCGGACGCAGACGCAGTCGTTCACGAGATTCTGACGACGATAACGATATGGGTGCTTCTTACGTTGAAAACCTGGCCAATACGCGCAAGGAAGCCACCCGTAGGCAAAGGATTGAAGCCGAACAGCGGCGCCGCGATGAGCTCAGAGATGGTTACGCGAAATTGAAGGATGTGTTGCCCGTCTCCAATCAAAAGAGTTCCAAAGTCTCTCTGTTAGAAAGAGGTTTGTTATCATCATCTATCAAGGATCGCAACCTCTAAATGGCGTATTCTTAGCCACTAATCATATTATCTCCTTGGAAAAGATCAACCGAGAACTCCAGGCTCGTTTGAACGAGCTCGACTCAGAAATGGCAAGGCTTCGTGCAATTAATGAGAAAATATCCCTCGGGTCAGCTCAGACGCCGTCACCGAACATGTTTGACAGTAAGCCTCTGTCGCCGGCGCCCGAGGGCTTTAAAGCAGTGTCAAACAAGACGAGCAGAGGACGTGATTCCCACTCAGAGGCGTCTAGCCCCTCTCCACCATCTGAAAACGGCTATTGATCAATCTCGTGCACTCTTTCCTCGTATCTTCGGCTTCACTGTTTTCTGGGCTTGCATTTCTTCCTCTGTCGACTTGGTTCGAAGTTCATTGTTCCTAATTTTCCCTTCTGCTACATATTTTGCGTCCACTCTTTCGAGCTTGGGCAGGAATTTGGAGTTTGTTATCGATGGCGGTTAACCGAATACAGTATTCCTGGGATCAGTCGGACAGCGCCGTGCGCAATCATGTCCGCTTTCCCCACCTTCTATTGCGACTTGTGAGCAGACGAACCTGTGGCTTGAGACTGCAGGATGGTGCACGGAGACAATTATTGAGCCGAGAGCAGTGTTGAGCACGTTCTATCATACGGATCACATGTTAGCCTCGTTGATCGATAATATCTCCGTCCCAGTATTTTGAAGAACTTGTATTCCAGGCGAATACACCACAAACTCCCTCTTCTAACACAAACATTTCAACGGCTCTCAAGGTCACGTTTTCTTCCTGCACAAACATCGCGTTCTTTGTTGACGGTGTCGATCTATCTCCTTCTGATTTTCTGGACACATTTCCTCTCTCGGATGTCACAGATCACGGATCGGTGGCTCCTCACCTTCACAGAACTCATAACGAACCAGGATGTCTCCATCGATGGAGACAATGACTTTATCTACGATTCTTGACGAATATAACTTTGTTAATGACTTTGCTCATTGAGGGGATAATGGTGCCCCAGAACGCAACTAGATTTTGACGATGTACCGCCGTGCTGGGTCCAGATGAGCATCGCTTGTAGTCGTGCTCTTACTTTTTGGATTCAAGTTAACCAGGATCGCCTCTTCTTGAAGAAGAGGTACAGGATTAACGTGTAGAAGGTGGTACTGATCAAGTTTGAGTTTGACAGACTGCAAAGGTCGAACTTCCCTCGGACATGTTTTGACCTTCGTAGTTTAGTTAGCGTTTAGACTCTCAATACGTTTGCAATTTATATATGTTTATCTCGCATCTGTGCAATTTTGAATGTTATAGTCTTTGCAAGTCACTGAAGTGATTGATATCGCATCTTATTCATCAATTCGAAGGAGTATAGTTTAGCGATAGGAGTGTGTCGGATACTTTAGATGCCAAAGGATAACACACCGTAATCGATGGAGTACATACACGTGTTGAAAACACGTTGTACACAGATAGACAGATAGGTCAACTCGCCTAGCATCGACAGGGCTTGAGTTTCCAACGCTAAACAGAATGTGAGTCACCTAACTGGAAAACACATGTTGAAATCCCCATGAAGTCATGAGAGGAGACGTCCAAATAGTAAGTTGGGCGTATCACAAAGCTTGCATTTGACTGTAAATCGGGGATCGCAGTTGGCGTTTCAATCGACAAGAGATAGATGTAAAGTCATTAAAAATGTCAGGGGCACAATCCCGAATCTTATGCAACAGTAGTGATCGGAATAGGACCAGTCAGACATCTGATGATTCAAAGAAGGTATAATGACACACAACCACAACTTTTTAGCCGAGCTTAGAATAGGTGAACCTCATGGCTTCTACATGGAAATCGACTGATAAGAGTTCGTCAAGAACCTAGACCACCACTTTCTTCATACACAGCAGGGCTTGGAGCTGAGTGCAAATGAGAAAGCTGAGACATCAGGCTGGTGCGTTGAGTATTGAGTATAACCATAAAGCCTCCCAGCTGTCAAGTGTTGTTTCTCTGTCGCTGCAGGACATTCTCAAGACCGCGGAGAAATTGACCGTGTCAGTCTAACAGAACCGAAAACATTTCCGCGCGGCCTTACGGAGGCCTCTGCGGCCTCTGTATAATTCTTAGTTGTGACTGCCAATGATTGATCGTGTAACTGAAACTCATTCTCGGAAGACACTTCTTAATGGGAAAGTCGACCCAAGTGTCTGAAGTGATCGACGGACACCAGGGCAGCCATTAGACTCTCGTGGTGTAAAGTTGGTCATATCGAGAAAGTCCTATGTCGGAATATCGGACAGGGTCAGGAAGAAGATCAGTTGTGGAGACACAGATCAACCGAAAACAAGTCATGATTCATAACCGCATATGACCGATTGAATGAGAAAAGATGGCGCCGTGGAGTCCATTCCCAGCCTGTAAAAAGCTGAGAAGACTTCTGATTGGCCCGGCTAAGCAGAAAGGGTGAGTATCCCACAGATGGTGGTATGTCATGAAGTGCTAGATATGAGTTGATGAAACAACTTGTCAAAATCTTCCCCATTGAGATGACGAAGCTGCGAAGGAGATCCGAGAAAAGACCAAGAAGGATAATATGTGAGCCTGCAAAACAACTGCGGAGACGGAAAGTTCTGGTTTTCGATCCATAGACTACGCCTACAAAGTCTAGTTGGGCAGGCACGGACATGATATCATCGCTAGAATGGTTGGTGCCGGTGAAGGACTGCCCCATGAGTCACCGTGACTTACATGACGGCAGTCACGTTGGCCGCATGGATGTCACAACTACAATTTCCGGCCTAGTCTTTTTCAAGTTCTATGACAAGGGAAGCACCCAAAGGTATGTAGTCTCGACCGGCGTAACGATAATTGACGACACATTATGCATTACACTGACCCCACATATCGTAGTCTGATTACATCCCTTTATTTGCGCCACCTCTCATCGATAGACTTCGCAATGTGGTAAGTATCACTTTGAGTTGAAATCCAACCCACAGGGTGCCTGCTGAGCGAATCCGGTCCGTGCTTCGGGGTAATTGCTGTCTTCTAGCTTGCCCCCTGAGTTAGAGTAATTCTGGTCGGCTTTTCTGATCGCTCCTGTAACGGGCTGGTCCGATGAAAGTTGCTTGGGCTGTCCTCGCCTGGTCGCTGTACGATTTTCTCCCGTTATCTGGGTTGCTGGTATTAGACTCAAGCACTACGTACTTTGTGTTATAGACCTCCAGTATGGGTAAGGCATCTTCTACTTCATGGGAGGTCATATACTGTTCGATTACGACTTAGATAGTGGTAACCACGTTGTCTTCATTGTACTTGCGATGGCTGACTTGAACAATCCCTAGGCAAATATATGGTGTTTCAGACATTGTAAATAGGGCCTGCGCAGTCATTTCAATGATTGCACTCGCCGTTGTTTTACTCTCCTTGGAAAGCAAATCAGGTCGTTGACGATTGAGGCCTCCTTGCTCTTGAACGATCGTATATTTGGATCCGAGTCACAGTTTCTCTGGGCGCGGTAATAGATATTGCAGTCGTACGTGCGATTATCATGAATGTAGAGTTCTAGCGACTGGAAGTGCTGGCGCTGAAAGCTGTTTTCAATGCATAAAAGAAACATGTTACACCATTTCTTTGCCTTAAAATGGCTTTTTCCATTGTCTCATGTGCATTGGAAATGGCATAACATGTTTCTTTCCTGAGGGATAATTATTGGTCACTAGCAGTGAAAGGTCGACTCCTCCAAATATTCAATGGCGCTCCCTGAATGCAGTCTATCCATAAGATGATGGTACAACAAATGGAGGCTAAGTCTAGACTGAGATTGCAACTACCATTGCTTCGGAGTTTTCCCAGTGTTCTGCATGGAAGGTTTCCCTGTCTGAATATTGTGTTTATCGTTTCGCTTCTTTGTGAATAGCAACGTCTGCCAGGTTCATTTGGACCTTCTGCCCTTCTGTTATTTCTGATTGATAAATAAACCCACCTGACCAGCTTTACATGTTCTTTTGATCTAGCGGTTCTCAAAGTGCTTGGAGCATTACTCAAATACGCAAGGACCTTTCCAGGGAGGTGAGACACTTCTCATCATTTTCAGATATCAAGACTTCCCTTAAAATCTATAGGGTGCAGTACTATTACAAGGCTTGATCGCTCCGTGCTTTTTTCATCCGATATCGGACAAGGTCTTTTCTTGTCCTTTCTTTCGGGAGCCCTTCTTAACAGTGACGGACACTTTATTGATACCCTTAAACGAACGTTACGACTCTCACGACTAGCAATCGATGATCCCGCTGACGAGGAACTGATTGTTCGTGTGATACCAGTCTCTTAGAAACGAAAGGATTACATCCTTCTGGTGCGATTGATGCACTCAGGAGTCTCAAGAATACTAAGCACTCCGTCAATACGTCTGAATGCACCATATGGATGGATCAATTACTGTGCTGCGCGTCTCAGCTTCTGAGCTTTGTTTGATCGAGCGGAAGAATACATCCATGATTAAAGAGGAAATTAAAAAAACGTTGCATCGCTGAGCACAGGACTTGGATGGAATGCTACGGCAGGACAACCTCTTGCAGCGGCAGGCACAAAGTGCTAATACTGATACACACACATTCCGGTCAAGATATCCAATTACCCGGAGGTTTCCTTCAAACTTGTCACTTCAGTCTCCGATCCACCCCCGTTCAAGGATATTTTTACTCAACTCACTGTCCTCTGACCCTCAGAAACCGGATCATGGTAACTGCCTAATGGGGGTGAAAGAGGGACCGGCATAAGACTGAGTACTACAATGGATGGCCAGATATCGTCAAGTAAGCCGAGGAATCAGGGAGTTAGGGAAAGAGCTGAAGTAGTGAGTAGAGATGGGGGAGGGATTGTGGGTACTTGATAGAAGATTTGAGGGTGTGATTGCATTGGCAATAAGTGGAAGTAGAGGGACCTAATGTAGGAGAGAACTTGTGTGTGAAGAAGGAAGTGAATGAAAATGCCGAAATGTCAGTCTGGCCTGCCTCGAGGCAGATCCCCAAAAATCCACCGCCTGATATGGCCCGCCACTGATCAATTCTCCGTATATATGCGAGTTCTTCCTTCCCTCCCCTTGAATTGTTTTATCCCCACTTCCTTGTCTCCTTCTTGTCCCTCCCCTCCCCTTCCGCCATCTTTTCATTTCAGTTGCCATCCTACCTGGTCTCCTTGTTGTTTTCGATAGTGAGCATCAATCGACTACAATGATTCTTATACTAACAATGTCTTTTTTGTCTGTTGTCCTATTTAGGTCTATCTCACTGCTTTCCTCTATTCACTACGCTTTTCACATCTCCAATGGCCACCACCACCCCATTCACCATGGACTTCGACCACAACAAGCCCTTGTACCCAGAAGACCAACTCACAAGTTATCTCGAGACTAGCATGGACTATGGCCTCGCTCCGTTTCCTCAATCACCAGCCTACGGTATTTCCGTTGGTCGTAAGTATTGTTGTAAGTATTGTACTTACATAGCTGATGGTCGATTACAGTGCCCACTGAGTCGCCTTTAAGTTTCGCCACTTTGAACCTCCCTACCGCCACTGAGTACACCTATTCGCCATCTCCTGCTCGCCCCTACACCCCCGATGATGGACAGAGCGTCTCTCCCCCCTCGCTCACCTATCAGTTGAGTGCCGGTGAGCTATCTTCAGATGGCATGCCCTCTGGAAGGCGCAGTCGTGCTGGCACCACTGGTGGCTCTCCTGCTAACGTCTCTTATGCGGCCACTGTTCCTCGGTCGCATCGCTTCAACCCAATTGCACAGACCAGCATGCGCCCTGCCGCTCGGGCCCAGCACAAGAGGAAGCTAAGTAGGGAAGACAGCGATGAGGAGGACGAAGAGTTCATGCCCCCTCAGGCAAGTGGTAATGACTCGTAAGTTTTGCTATATCTAGAACGAAATCGCCGGTCTAAAAGTCATTGTCTAGTCGTCGCGAGACCATTCGTAGACAACGCATCGAGTCTGAGCAACGCCGCCGGGACGAACTTCGTGACGGCTACACACGCCTCAAGGAAACTCTCCCTGCGTCGAATCAGAAGTCAAGCAAGGTTTCGTTGCTCGATCGGGGTAAGTAAATCTTCTCTGGGTAGTATACGATGATTTTGACATAATCCCTCCAGCTACTAGCCACCTCAAGTACCTCGAATCTATGAAGACTCGGCTGGAAAGTCAGCTCAAGGCCGCGGAACAGGAGGTGCACCGCCTTCGCAGTGTGAACGAGGCTCTTATGCTCAACACAGCGAGGCATGCCGCCCCTGGCGGCGTATTCTGATTGCTTCTCTCGCGAAAAACCTCCGCCTGGCTAGGTGACATCTTTTTTTTTGATTTATGACATTGGACTACGACTACTCGCATTGCTATCTATTACGCATTTATCACTCCCCCATGACGTTCTCGCACTTCCCCCCCGACGGACCTACTCTTTGGCTTATGCGTCAGTGACGCGATCCGCACATCATTCTGCAGACAGTATTTTGCTGCCGCGCCGCACAATCTTTTGGTACTGCCTGACTGCGCGAGATTCTGACCCGAGGTCATCTCAATATGCGCGGCAAGCACTGGACTGGAGGATTATTGAAGTTCGACGACGACGACGATGAGCCAACGGTTTCTGGTTGATGCAATCGATGACACGACAACGACGCAAGACCGATGATGGTGCTTGAGGCGCAAATCTCCTCTTAATGAGTGTAGAGTATGTGCCTCGCCTGTCCCTCGGTACTATCTTGCCGCACATTCTTTGATCTGCTCTGTCGCTTTGTCCTTTTTGCGTCCCATTCCGATACATCTCATCAACACGCTTGAGGAGACGACCACTTAATTGTGGTACCGTACCTCGCGTGTGCCGACACACTGGCATCGCTCTCTCCTTCATCAACTCCTCATCTACCTCCCATGCAGATTCGGATTTACCTTTTGCCAATCTGGACCCGAGTACTCCGCCGGTGACGGAGTCAGAATCGCCACCCAATCACGTCATCATTTTTTATTGCTATCGGATTTATTTTGTACCACCTATTGTGCCATCTATTTTCCCCACGACTTTTCCTTTCCCCCTTGTCATTTACTCTCCTACCGGTCACTCCTTTTTATATTAGCTTCTATCTTCTGTTCTTGGGCTATCATCATCGTGGACATTGCATGTCTACTCAAGTGCATCGATGACAGCCTCAGACAGTCGGCTGAGGAAGATATAGCTGGTGCGGTGAGGGTGGATTTCAAGGACGAACGACTACAACAACGCCTTTTGGATCACGGACACCCTTGGCTCTCGACTCTAGTCCTCACGCGCCCACCTCTCCATGACACAACCTACTCGGCCTCCTTGCTCTCGCACCTTTCACTCATGACTGTGGCCAGACCATCGTCCTGATTGCTGATCAATGTGGGCGCTGAAAAGGCTCGAATGGTTCGGATGTCTCCTGGTGACCTTTGCCCGACAGACTTTGACGAACGAGTCGTTGATGAAAAGCTTGATGCTTCCCGATGCAACTGCCAGTCAGTTCCACGCGCTAGGCCTCGTTCCTCCAACATCCTAATAGGTTACATACATGTCTTTACGTATATGATATGCCCAAGACTGACTTCTCTATTTGCCGCGGTTCTGAGTTATCATCGTTGTGTACATAGGCATTTCCGAGCTACTTTGATGATTCTCAGCACGCTACGTATCTACAAGGCTCGCATTGTAGTAACGATTTCTGTGTAATCTTACGATACAATGTAACGACTATGACTTCATGACGGCTTATCGCCGTTATCGATGGAAGCTTGAGTTTGAAGGCCTTTGTCTCGGATTAATCAAACTTAAGTCTGCTATCAATAATCCTTTTTGGCATCAAAAAGCTTTTTACATACGTACGAGCCGAACTATTTGGGAACAATGAGCGACCTGAACGATGTAGCCCGTAGGCAACTCAAGATCAAATCTGGCGTTGTGAAGAGGTAATGGAACAGTTCGGTCATTCTTGATCAGTCCGGCTTATGCCTCTTCAGGCTTTTTAAAGAGCAGGCATTATACACAAAGGAAGCGGAAGAGCAGCAAAAAAAGCTCGATAAGTTCATTGCTGAAGGTGCTGAGAGCTGGGATATCAAAAATGGGGTAGGTCCTAATGACTGGACTCGATCAAAATTTACAACGTGCATGGTCACATTACGCAGACGAGAATGATGGAAGAAGCCAACAAGATGATTGTGGACTCTGCCAATCGTCTGGGGAAGGCTGCGGGTGAATTGAGGGACCTCATCGTACGTCACCCTGCTTGCTGCCGACTCATGGTCTGACTTCACTCCGCCGACACAATAGAACGAGGGGAAGAAGAACCCAGTACTTGCTGATGACGAAGAGTTATTGAAGGCAGAAGAGGTTCTGGAAGAGGCTAGTGCATAGGGGAAAGGGGGGTCAAAAATGAGGAACAAAGACCGTACTGTACTACACACACCTTAACCTTTATTGTCATTAGCTAGCCACAACTTTCGAAAGCTTTATTCTTCCATCAACGTCGTAGAATCTGGGGGCTTGCTGACGTCTTGGGCGGCCTTGAGGCGAGTGAGTGCAGCGAGGATGCCTTGCCATGTGTCGCGTTCGATCCTTTCCTCTTGAAGGCCGCGGTTCTTCCTCCCATCGTCACCATCACTCTGTGGGAGACCCACTCCAAGTGAAGGCGGAACAAAGCCAGGCGATGGAGCATTTATAGCGGACGGTGCTATTCGAGCATGCCTTATGTGTGCAAGGGAGGAACGTATAGCGCTTTGGATGGACTGGGTAAAGGAAATCAGACAACAGCTTGTACCATAAACCATGCACTCACGTCGAGACGTTCAAAGTATTCACTCACTTCGAGCACGAATTGTTCAGATCGTTCTTCGCCCTGGGGTAAGTTATCATCCGGTCCGTCAGTTTGCGGCAGTGTGAGGAGCGATATGGAGGATGCCGCCAGATACAATAGTCGAGTGATGTCCTGAGCATTGGTTTGAGTGAAGCCCAAAGGCCATATAGGAAGGGACCCCACCTTCTCCACTTCAGTCAACGCGTAGATTTGTCGAGCCGTTCGACTTGTCGTCCAGATAGGATCAATATCAAGCGTTTCTGCCTCCAGGTCCATTGCTGAAATCGCAAAAAAAAGCGTGGCAAAAGTTCACAAAAGAAAATTCAAGTCATGAATGAATTTCAAACTCGGTTTACACAGTAAATTTCAATACTACACAACCACTAGTATGCCATCTTGCGCCATGTCCTATTTCAATCGCTATCCTGACTCTTATGATGGCGATGGCCGTGATAGTGTTTCCTATCGTCGTTCTTCGTCGTTGTCGAACCTCAGACGCTCAACACCATATGTCTCGTCACTTTCGCGTCCACCATATCCAGAACCTCTGTTCGAATCTTCTCCATACCTGTAGCCATCTCCGCCACCTTCATAGCTCCGGCCGGACGAGTACTCGTTGTCAGAACGTCCATAACTATCCTCCCTTTGGGAACCTTCGTAGTAGCCTGTACTTCCTTCATCGGATCTGTATCTATTGCCTCTCGGATAGTCCGAGTCCTCATCGTTGCTGCGTAGAGCACTGTCCTCAGATCTAGAGGAGTAGCCGCCTTCCTGACGACGCGAACTGTCATACCCATAACGTTCATTATCCAAACGACCATAACTGTTGTCTGAATCTTCATATCGTGACTCGGTGCGGGCACCATACTCGGAAGAGTACTGGTTATCAGATCGTCTAGACTCCGTCTGACCATATTCACTATCCCCTTCGTTGTTGCGACCTTGAACGTATTGAGTCCCAGAGCCATATCGGTCCCCAGATGATTCATACTGGTTCCCAGAGTTGTAGTCATCGCCGGAAGATCCATATCGGTTTCCTGAACCGTACCCATTGTTAGACGATTCATACTGATTTTCCGAGTTGTACCGGGTGCCAGACGATTCATACTGGTTTCCAGAGCCGTATTCATTGCCAGATGAACTGTATCGATTTTCCGATCCGTACTGTCTGCCTGACGAGTCATACTGGTTGTCATATCCTTGGTCTTGCGACTTATAATCGTTGTTCCCATAATTGTTTGACGAGTCGAAACGATTACCTTAACGGCAAGTCAATAGCTATATTTATTAATTGCATCCAAATGTACGTACCACCATATTCTTGTTGGCTCTGTGGTGCACCATAGCTGTGAGAATGACCGGTGTAACCTCCTGACTCATCGTGGGATTCATTTTCAGATCCAGGGCGCTTGTTGCGTGCGTTACGGACGCTGTCCTGCTCAACATTTCAGTCAAAGACTTCCTCTTCTTGGGAAAACCACGAGACCTTTGTTAAACGTTGAATAATTTCAGCAGCCTCGTCATGACCAAGGCCCCCGATCCATCTATCCATAAAATCAAACATCTTGCGCTGAATCTCAGACCGACCATCGGCATAATATGGGTGGTGGAAGGCCTCGAGGATCTGCAAAATCACGTTAGACAAGACCTGATATGATATACACACAACTACCTGGTTGATAACTTCCCCTGGGTCGTTGTTATGTGCCCAGGCCTGTTAAACAGAGGTCGGCTGATGTATATTTTGATAGAAATATCCGACACATGCCTGCACAATGAGATTGACGGAATTTTCAACTACCAATTGTGCGATCTTGCCGGCCGGCTCGTTAAGGATGAGATCAAAGTGATCCTAAAACTTATTGTTAGCCTGAGCGCAATATACAATCAGGACAAAACAAACTTTGGAGAGGAAACTGTGGGAAGGGTCTGATGCATCAGGATTGTCGAACACCTTCAGACCGATGGTGGTAAGTACAAGAGTTTAGAGAGCCCGCTATCTTCGAATCCATACCTCATACTGATCGGCGGAATCAACAACGGCTTTACTGCCTTCACCAAGCACGCCAGTGGCTTGTTGGAGGAGAGGCTGTTGAGCATGTTTTCATATAGTTCTCGGATAATTCCATTGATGTACATACCACAATGTAAGGAGAGAGGATGGTATAGACATCTGGAAACGAATTAATCATAGAACACTTATCTAGAGTAACAGCACTTACATGCATTGAGAGCATTGGTAAGCTCGTCGAGGAGGTCAGCTAGACCAGGCACCATTTCAATCTTCGCTACCACATCCCTGTAAATCTGGTCACGCCACCTCAGTAATTCTAACAAGCGTTTTTGGACTTCTGGAGGTGCAACGTTATCGGGGTCGAAGTGGTAAGCCTTGGCTGCAGCATTCATTTCTTCACCCTGATCAACGGTATCATTGCCACCACCGATGGGGAGTTTACTGAGAATGTCCTTGATTTGACTGAATGTGCCCTCGCCGTCTCCAGCCTGTAATGATACACTGCTCAATCAAAGTTGTACAAGGAAAACAAAGAATGTACCTCATTCATCTTCTGAGTGACTTCGGTCACACTCGCTTGACTCAATTTGCTACATGCGCCACGTCAATTGCCATAATAAGGACTACAAAAAAAAATCCACTTACTCTGTAGCTTCCCCCATAAGGGAGTAGATGAAATCCGCACCTGAATACGGCCACACATTATGACATGAAATTTGAAAACAGTAAAAGACATGCCTCCAAAGGTACCAGTAACAAGAGGAGGCGCTGGCCCATTAGGCGTATTAATTACAACTGGAATTTCGGTCAAGTACGGGAAATTTGGGAACAGGAAAAGCCTACCGTTATCTCCAACATGACAGAACACTTCCTCGTGGCCAAGCTTCCTGAGGGCAACTTCGCACCAATTACTGTGCGCCAAAAGGTCTTCCAAGGTATGAAGACCAGTTCCAAGAAGACGGTAAGCTTCATAAAGATCCGCTCCTGGCTGGCCCCTTGCGCGACGTCCCGCCTCAATACAAGCATGGAGTGTACGACGAATGAATGCGGTGGACGTGTCCCATCCTTCGTTTTCGGTTGCCATGTAGTTCTATGTTTGAATGAGAAGTTATAGAGGAAATTTTGACAGGTCAAAAAACCTTCATTCCCGTACGCTCATCAATGTCAAGCTCCCGATTGTCCACCGGAGGGCGAAGCTTAGGATGATATTGACGAGCGTCACCTCTTTTGCAGCATAACCCCTGCCAGAATATGAATAAGTTCCGATGAATCAATAAGATCATCGCATACTTGGGGTTATCGATGTGTTCCTTTAGGATACAGAATCAGCGTTTCCCATTCTGCGGATATTTCCTATGGAATAAGAACATACAACTGGGAGGTAGACACCAAGACGATCAGCCGTGAGTTTCCCATTCTGCGGATATTTCCTATGGAATAAGAACATACAACTGGGAGGTAGACACCAAGACGATCAGCCGTGACTTCAAATTCTTCCGTGGCAAACCCAAAAGTCTGAGAGGCTGTATTTTAGCTTTAATCAGGCAAGGAACAGATTTCAGTTTACAACAAAGCCAAGCACGGATACGATGAGGACAAGCGTGTCTGCAGTCAATTTACTGAGACCAGCAATATCCATGCACTATTTAAACGCATTAGTCCGGCTATTTCATCTTAGACGATGCTACAAACCTGCGAATAATCTCTCAGCCAGTTTCCCTTAGATGGCCATCAGTCACGGCTATTTCATCTTAGACGATGCTACAAACCTGCGAATAATCTCTCAGCCAGTTTCCCTTAGATGGCCATCAGTCACGATACTCTATCAAGAACTTGACAGCTTTGTGCTCACAAAGTAGACTTTCTTGACATCGCTCTTTGTGAACTTATCACCACCAGAGGCCTGCTTGAAGACAGAGCTCGCAAAGCCCAATAATCCACCCCCTGCGGCCATACCTCCAGCAGTCTTGATTAAGTTCTCAAGGATATTTTCGATATCTCCATGTCTGAATGCCTTGTCTGCGGGTACTTGGTGAAGATTGGTCCAGATTCGATAAATATATCACCAACCATTAAGATACGAGAAATCAGGAATGTCACCAGCTCCAAAGGCGTATGTTTCGATTGGGAGAAGTACGACTACGATGCCGAGTAACAAAAGAGTACCGCTCAGGTTTGGCGCGAATGCCATACTCGTTGGTACAAATGATAGAATGTAGTTAGTTGATGATCGATGATGAGTTTGTTATTTATCCGAGGTATTTATCGATTGGATTGGCACGATCAAGGATACCAATTAGGTCGAGTAACCTGATCAGAATCTAGATATCTCTAACTTTATCTAAAGGCTCAGAGTTTTTTCAGTCGCTTCCCCTTGTTAGCTATCGTGCGCTTCTGCAGCTTCAGTTCTGACCCAAACACCTCAGTCATTGCTTTCTTCTCTATCCTTCTTGTCTGTCTTTCGGCTTTAATGGCAGCTTTCCGAGCTTTCTTTTCTTCCTTCGACTCGTCCCGCGGGCGTGTTATAGTTTGACGAACTGTGTGGTGTGTCATGTGAATGAGGAACGTGTGGAACGGCAAAGCTTATTTCGCGTACCTCTTATGTCGTTTTCATCGCTCTCGGAGTCCTGGTGATCGATACGACTACCAGCAACCTTCGTTGGTTTCGGCTTATGGTCAACAACTGTTGGAAAACCAGTTTTTCGATCCAAAGTAATTTTAGTGACAGGTTTTAAATTTCGTGCACGTATGAGTCGAGGATGATTTTCAAGATTTGAATATGTTGCTTTTTCAAGTTGTGTGAGGACGAGATAGGATATATTGAGAGAGTAGACTCACTTAGAATAGTTTCACAATCCCATCTATCTTGTTTGTCTTCCACATCCAAAGGCATAAGTATATCACCCTCTTCGTCACTTTCTTCGTTGCTGAGTCGCACTCTGCTATCTTGACCCAAGGCACGTCGTATTGTATCCAGCTTCTCGGCACCTGTTTCACCATCAAGCTTGGGCTTCATTTTTCGTCCCAAGATCTCATAGTCATTTAAAAATTCATTCATCATAGACTCAAAGTCCTCTCGCGAGGTTATGAGCTCGGGTGCTTCATCGGAGTTATCATCCTCGTCAGAAGACAGATCTTCATCATTGTTGTCGTCATAATGTTGTATCATCATCTATGAAAGTAGATGAGAACGGACGAAACGACATGAAGCATCCAGTCAATACCTGATCAAACCGTTCATCCAACGTTTGTAGAGCTTCGTTGCGGTACATCGAGGAACTGCTCATGGAATATCCTGATGCATCGCTAGTGCCTTTTCGACGTTTCTTCCCGCCAATGACCGTTATTTTGGGAAGATTTCCGATAGTGTCGCCGCCCTCTGATCCATCGTAGGCATCATCACTCCGAGCTTGTTTCTGTTGCGATTGCTTGAATTGCGCAAAACGTTCCTCCCATCCGACTTCTCCATCACCTTCAGAGCTGCTTCCAAAAGAAGCTTGATAGTTATCCTCCTCAAATTCATAATCGACTTCTTGGTCATTCCCGCGTACGCCATCGGCCACCAATTCGGTGAAGAAATCATCCTCCAAATCTTCATTAACGAATGCGTCATCATCCAAAGCCTCCAAGACTTGTCGCAAGTGAGGGTCCATATCAGGTTGGAACCCTGCAATACTTTCTGGGATAGCCTGCTGCGACTCATAGGTACGAGGAAGCTCCGATTTGGAGGCCAGAACTTCTTCAGGGAGATCGCGCATCTCGATCCCTTGAGTCTTTTTAGCTGCCTTCGAGGACTTCAGCGAGGATGGAGCCTCAATGAGAACACTCTCCACACCATCCTCTTGCACACCAACGGTACGGAGATGTTGCATGTAGTCGTATTCGGTATCATCGTAGTATATTCCGTAGAGAGAGGCTTCGCCTACGTTTGCAAGCCTATCGCTGGCTCTATCTGACACAGAGATAACTGATTCGAGATCTGCACGAGATTTGCCCTGGTATACTTAAGACACGAATTCAAGAAAGCTGACAGGTTGAACTCACTTTTTTCACGTTCTCGCGCTCTATTGGCTTGAGAACATGCTGGCTTGCATCTGGGTCATGTATTAGAGGATCTCGCTGGGAGCGATGAACGAGTTGAAAATGCTTCGCGTCCGGGCGGCGAAAGATTGATTTTGGCGGCATGTGCAAGAGGAGGCAATGCTTACATAATTAAAGGGTGTCTTGCACAGTTGAGTAGCGTCAGCTTGTGCACTTCCAGACTCTGTTCTTTTTGAATATCTCTGCCTTTCACGTCGTCCTTCTCGTCATACACGAACAGGAAGATATTCATTGACCGGCTCTCCATCCCTAACTACTCCGTATGGACCCGCGCCCCAATCTCCAACGCGAACATCTTCGTCGTGGCTTCTCTATATACGTCCCGTTTCTTCATCTTCGCGTTCGCTAACCGGCTGATTCTCTTCTCTTCTCTACTAGTCACCAAAAGGTCGTTTGGAGATTGATTTCTCAGGGAGTCTTTGGGCAAGTGTGGCTCGATAATTACCTTGACCTCGGCTCATGTCGCAACTAGGGTTACACGGAGATTACGATAGTTCCAACCAGCAGGGAGCTCAAGACCATCTACCTAAACGCTCATGTCGCAACTAGGGTTACACGGAGATTACGATAGTTCCAACCAGCAGGGAGCTCAAGACCATCTACCTAAACTCCCGTCAATGCAGTATGTCCTTCAGCCAACTATACTGACCTAATACTTACTTGCCATGGGGTAGCGATTCACAGTGTCGCTGTTTCCGGTCATCAAGCAGATTTCACTCATGTCGACTCGCTAGTAAACATCAACATGGGTGCACCTAGCGAAGCGCACGATTGTCATCGACATCCTGAGCTTAAGCGCAAACTCTATACGGCGCTGCAGGAAGGAGACGAGGGAGAACTGGCAATTGCCATCCCTAAGGAGGTGCCATTGAAGCAATCTGGCCATGTTTCTTCGGGTGCCATGCCTAGTGAAGGTAGGATTCAAACATATCGGTTTTGAACTTCATAATCAATTTATCGTTCGCAGCTGCTACTCCCGAGCCGCAGACACCGGGGGCCCAGTCTATGCCAGAATTCGCGCCCATCATCATTAATATTGCGTATAGCCTGCGTAATCCTGTCGACGGTTTCGAGTTCGTACTCCCTACCGATGCATATCCCTACGTACGTCGTGGCTTCCGTTGTCGCGTGTAATATTTCGCATTAATACTTTCACAGCGCGTTCCCCATGCTTATACAACTCCATCATCACCAGATTCAGCAAGGTGCTGGGTTCCGTGTGTGGATAATTTGTGGGAGAAATGCACTTGGGAGTTTGAGTTCGTTGTCCCTCGGTACCTGGAAGAACATGATCCAGGCCAAGACGAGGAAGATCATTCCGACGCTATTCCGACATTAGTGATCTGTAGTGGAGATCTGGTAGAACAGGTATGTGTCGTCGGTATCTACTTCGTCCGTACTTCACGTGCTACAGGTGGCGCATCCTTACAGCTCAAATAAGACCATCTTTCTTTTCTCTCAAACTGTCCTTACCTCTGTCCAACACATTGCGTTTGCTGCTGGACCATTCCATCTTCACGCAATACCTGCGGACAACGTCCCAGACGACCTCTCAGGGGCGACTCAACCCCTGATGTATGCTTTTTGCCTTCCAGGTCATGAGAACCTCCTTCCAATATCCACAGCATCGCTTCGTCAGGCGATGTCCTTTTATTCATCGAATTTGGGTCCTATCCTTTTGGCTCTTACAAAGTGGTCTTTGTCGACCAGCTTCCGACTCAACGATTTGATAGTTCGAATTTGGGTCCTATCCTTTTGGCTCTTACAAAGTGGTCTTTGTCGACCAGCTTCCGACTCAACGATTTGATAGTTCAACGTTGTCGATTGTTTCTAATGACATGTTACACGGTGATGATGCTATTGAACAAGCTCTGGAGACGCGGCACACACTGGCTCACGCATTAGCATGTCAATGGGCTGGGATCAATATTCTTCCGAAAAATTGGTCTGATACATGGCTTGTAAATGGCCTAGCGCTTTACATCACTGGCCTTTTCCTTCGCAAGCTGCTTGGGAACAATGAATATCGATTCAGACTAAAGAAAGACATGCAACGCGTCTTGGAGCTCGACATAGGTGTCATGCCGCCTATTTGCCAGCCTCAGGTGCTTGAGCCACCAGATACCGCTACTCTACCTTTTATCAACCTAAAGTCACCTCTCGTCTTGCACATCCTTGATCGGAGATTAGGCAAATCGGGAACATCACTGGGCCTTAGTCGCGTCTTACCCAAACTCTTCTTATCGGCAATGAGCGGTGAGATGCAGAATAATGCGCTTTCGACGCATGCGTTTTTGAGGTTGTGTAGGAAGGTCAGCGGAGTAGATCCGCGCAGCTTTGCTGAACAATGGATATATGGGAGTGGCTGTCCGTCATTCGGGTTTTCCGCCACATTTAACAGAAAGAAAATGGCGGTTGAAATCACGATGAGACAGATGCAACTGCCTACAAGGCCATGGAGAACAACGAGGTGTCAAAAGCGCTCATGAAGCCAGTCCCTTTCTTTGAGGTAAGGGATTTCCTGCTAACTAAGCAAAACCAATACTGATAATATTCTAGGGACAAATGACAATTCGAATACATGAAGCTGATGGCACTCCTTACGAACATGTCTTGATATCAAAAATCCTTTCAAGCGCTACGAGGTCCCTTTCAACACGAAGTATAAACGCGTGCGGCGAAATACCAACTTGATATCAAAAATCCTTTCAAGCGCTACGAGGTCCCTTTCAACACGAAGTATAAACGCGTGCGGCGAAATACCAAGCGCTATCTGGCAAGGCAGGCTGCTGCTCAAGCTGCTGCTGATGGAGATGCAGAAGCTGCAGAGGCGATGGGGATGATTGACATGGGATTTGGTCTGGAGATATGGGAGAAAGAGCAGGAGCGGGAGAACTGGAAAGTGGCGGATTGGACAGAAGAAGATGAGGGGACGATGAGTGGTGCGACGTATGAATGGATCAGGATGGACGCTGATTTTGAATGGATTGCCTACATCAAGTTTGACCAGCCAGACTTCATGTGGGTGTCACAGCTGCAGAGGGATAGGGATGTTGTCGCTCAACTTGAGGTGAGCCTACGCCAATATTTTCGGTGTTGTGTGTATCAATTCTCTTCTATCTAGGCTATCTACGCCTTAGCTGAAAAACCCACTGCCATTGTGTCGAGCACTCTCACTAAGACTGTGCTTCTTCTATCTAGGCTATCTACGCCTTAGCTGAAAAACCCACTGCCATTGTGTCGAGCACTCTCACTAAGACTGTGCTTGTGTCTAACTACTTTTCCCGTATACGTTCCGAAGCCGCTCTCGCCCTTGTCAGCGTGCGTAGCAGTACCATACTTTCTGAGGTACCTATGACTGACATTGGTCCTTGTTGTAGTGTGCTATCCGAAAACTGATTTCCTTGGTTTATTTCACTTATTCAAGTTATTTTTACGCTATTGTTATGACCCAGAAGATGCCAATCAAGACTTGATTTCCTTGGTTTATTTCACTTATTCAAGTTATTTTTACGCTATTGTTATGACCCAGAAGATGCCAATCAAGACTTATTTGTTCATACCTATGTCCCGAAACCGAACGAGTTTTCAGATTTCGGCGAGTATTTCGTGCGGAAAGTACGTTTCTATTTGCTTCCTGAAGAATAGGTCTGAAACTAGTCTTGTAGAGCCTCATCAACGCAATTTCACGTGTACGCTTTGAGAACGGCAAGTCGCCATCTGTCGTGCGACAGTTCTTGATCGACCAGCTACGCTATAACGACAATACTGCCAATCCAGTGAGTGTAGCCGAAGAAAATATTTCGCACTTTTTGATATGACTGTGATATCGATATCGGTAGTACTCGGACGGTTATTACATTTGCACAATTATAGCGGCTGCCGCATCAGCAACTGTCTCTATTGCCCCGCCCGAACGCGGAGAATTGCTTCCTTCAGAGGTCCGAAACGAGCAGACTGCTGAAGACATCGAACTCCTGAAGCAAAGTCTAGTTGAAGTAGACCGTTATAGGAGCATGGACCGACTTATACCTTCTACTCACAACTGCGTGACCATCGCAGCATTAGAAGTCAGCGTGTTGTCCTTTGAGTGCAATGAACTCACGTCATTTACTTACACTAAATTGTCCTCCTAGTTTCACATGGTTATCGGTGTTGCCGGCCTGATTCCCAACCACCCTCGCGTGTTCTTCCCACTAACACGGTATGTTTGCTCAATGTGCTCGTTTAGAGGTATCGTCGAGCCTTCTTTCTAGGGAAGGTAACTATACCCAGGTTCGTATCGCCGCATTCGATGGTCTTTTTCTCACAAAGTGGTACACCTCGTCGATCATGCGTTACGTTTTTGCTGTTATGGCGAACGATTCTTCAAGAGTCATCAGACGCCACGTCGCCCGTACTGCATGCCACAGTTTGGTTCTGCTCGCCCAGATGGGGGAAATGAAATCCACTTTGAAAGAAACAGAGTCTTTACTCATTGAAGAGGATGGAACACATCCTGAAAAGGCAAAGGATCCAAAGAAGAGTGAACTCGATGCCATGATCAAAGTTCTTCGAAAGGATCGCGAGTTGGAAAGAACGAGGTTCTGCGAGAATTCCTTATGCCCATCGCATTGTATGTTTTCAACTCTATATGTACTTTTGCGTTGGAAAGAACGAGGTTCTGCGAGAATTCCTTATGCCCATCGCATTGTATGTTTTCAACTCTATATGTACTTTTGCACTTCTTATCACCAGTAGAGCACCTGACGTTGACCAGGAAGTGCGCTGGTGCCTCCTTAAGCTTGCCGATCTTCTTATCCGTCCAATTGAAGTAGAGCACCTGACGTTGACCAGGAAGTGCGCTGGTGCCTCCTTAAGCTTGCCGATCTTCTTATCCGTCCAATTGAAGAAACGCCTCCGACTGTGAAGATACACATTCCCAGTACTCCGGTTACAGAAGTCATACCTCAAATTCCCGTTGTTAAAGCTCCAATCAAGGCAGTAAGAACAATCAAATCCGGCGCCCCTCCTCCGAAGAGTCCTTTGACTTCGTCTAATGTGCCCACGAAGTTGAGATTACATGCTAGCCCCGCACCCGATACCATAGTGCAGACTCCGGCTACCCCACGTGTTGAAACAAGGAAAAATGTCGCTTTCACCGCTCCTCCGCCTCCGTCCGTTCTCAAAAACAAATCCAAGCCTTCCAAACTTCTCAAGCCCACCCAGACTACAAAGCCCAGTCACGTATCGAAGGCTCAGTCAGGTGGAATGCCTCTAACTGATCTACGTCTTTGTCGCAACGCCTTGAAGAAGCTGAAAGCGAACAAGTCTGCTTTCATATTCAATCAGCCGGTTGATCCTATTAGAGACCATGCACCCAAGTACGTTCTCGGTGAAGCGGCTCGAATTTCTTCTGATTGATTATTAGCTATTTCGACGTAATCAAGAACCCCATGGATCTTAGTACCATGGGTGCGAAACTGGAAGAGGGAATGTACAAGGACCGATCAGCATTTGCGGCGGACTTCCGTTTGATGATCTCGAATGCAAAGCTTTATAACGCCGCGGGGAGTTATGTCCACAATGAAGCCATCAACTTCGAGATCTTTTTCGAGAAACGTAGGATTTAATATAAGCTATGTCTCCGAGAAAAGCTAACATAGGAATCTTAGAATGGCTCATAATTAACAAAACATTGGAAATTGTCAGTAATAACAACAAAGTTCAGATGGTAACCGGGGATCTTGCACCTGCGCCTTCGCGACAATTACCACCTGTTCCCAAAGCCTTCCCCTCTCAATCACCCGCCATAGTTCCTCCACGACCGATCATCAAACTAAAGTTGGCTCTCAAACTAAAAGTGACACATCGGAACAACCTCTATCTAAACCTCGTCCGAGAAAAATCAAAAGTCCTGAACCGCCTCTCAAACTAAAAGTGACACATCGGAACAACCTCTATCTAAACCTCGTCCGAGAAAAATCAAAAGTCCTGAACCGCCGTCTGTCTCTCCAGCTGTTGAACAAGCTCCAGTTGATGCTCCACCCCCTCCGTATATTGATGACGGCTCTCATGATATCCTGCAAGAGGTTTTGGCCATTGAACGAGAACAAGACGAAATTCGTAATCGTCTTCATGCAGAGCGAGACCGTGATAAACAACCTGTTAATGGCACCTCAGGGAAAAGGAAGAAAGTTGATGCTCCTAGCGAGGATGACATCCTTGCTTTCGCCACGCCATCGAAAAAGGAACGACCTTCCCCTCCCGGGCCATCCTCGTCTACCGTCAACAAAGTAAAACTTGTTGTACCATCTGCGTCGTCCAGGGTAATTACCTCATCGACATCCAAGTCCAATACGTCATCTATTCCATCATCTGCTCCAAACTCCATTCCTTCGTCGCACAAGTCGAAGAAAGATAAAGTAGTAGAATCTGTTTCTACTGATGTCCCCCGCGTAAGCCTTAAAGGCAAGGAAAAGGAAGTTAATCCGATACCTGCGTCTGCATCTTCCCCTCTGCCAAGAGTAAAGGCTTCCTCGAAAGCGACTCCTATCAACGAAAAGAAATGCAGAGACGTTATGAAATCACTGAACAAGCTTCCGGAGGCAGCAATTTTTTCTCGTCCTGTTGATCCTATTGCAGATGGTTGTCCTACGTACGTCTTGTCGCTTTTTCAATCCTCATCAGACTCGTGCATAGCCTCACGTTCATCGTCTCCTCAGGTATCTGGAAGAGATCGCTCATCCCATGGATTTTGGCACTATTACGACAAAACTTGGTCAGAACAAGTACATCACAATGGAGGAATTTGCAAAAGACATCGAACTGGTTTTCAGCAACTGCCGCCAGTTCAATCCCCCGGGGACATTCCCGATAACGTGTACAGACGTTTGCGAAAAGGTTTTCAAAAAAGAGTGGATGAAGGTCGTAGAGAGAAAACTCTCTTGGACAGAGAAACGTGGTTTACTCGGCATCATGACTTCCTTGGTCAAGGATCCAATGTAAGTTTTGTTGATATGTTTTTGAAAAACTTACGAACCGATTTCAGTTCTTGGGTTTTCCGAGAGCCTGTCGATCCTGTACTCTTGGGTATACCAACCTGAAAAACTTACGAACCGATTTCAGTTCTTGGGTTTTCCGAGAGCCTGTCGATCCTGTACTCTTGGGTATACCAACCTACTTTGACGTTATACCCAAGAAGAATGCCCGTGATCTCCGTACCATTCGACAAAAGCTTGAGGCTGACAAGTACGATACTGTGGAGGCGTTTACGGCCGACATTGATCTCATGTTGGATAACGCTATCACCTTTAATGGTCTCGAGTCAGAGGTTGGCCAGATTGCAGTCAGTTTCCGGAATAAACACAACGAAATGATGGAAACTTGGAGATCGGGATCTATAAAGAAGAGAAAAGATGGCGAGAAGAGCACGCCTCAACCAACGAAGAAGGCTAAACTCGCATAACTCGATGTCGACGTGAATTTATCCGTATTATACGGCTGTGAAAATGTAATATTTAGGGTATAATATTAGATGGGTAATCAAGGTGACAATATGGTGTACAACGAGAATAAAGAATTAGAAAAACGTTATGGTACATGAAGTCAAAACTTCAACATGAGATATTACCAATCTGGCCACAGCTCTAAGAGGCTGTTGTTAGAATCTTCTTCAGGCGTATCTTTTTGCTTCATCCAACGATCCGGGATCTTTAGACAACAATCAGGAGGTTGATGAACAGAGTAGAAGCAAGACATACAAGGGGGAAATATCTCTCCATAGCGCTCAAAAACCTTTGGCGATACTGCTTTGGTGTTACGATGGTAGGCTCTCCCCTACCACCAAGAAAAGCGGATTCCTTTACCCAACTTTCCAGCTTCTTGTCCCATGTGTATGTGCGGATATAGTCTATGGAAAACTTCAAGAAGAGTTCGACCATCTACTGGACCTTCTCTTACCAACGATGCCGACGACGAGTTCATTGTTTTGACTATCCACCTAGCATTAGAGTTAGTTGAAACATGTTCAATCGGGAAAGTACGAGACACGAACTCCAACGACCAGTGAGTAGTCCATGACATTGATGTCCGCAAGGAATTTGCTATCATTATAAAGCGCACCTCTGAGGATGCGCTTGGAATGTTCGCGGAGATAAAATGGATTTAGATGGGCCGCTGGAACGTGCATGAATACATAGTTGTGGCTGAGGGAAGAGAAGTCACACTTTCGACGAGATTTTCGTCTAGAAGGACCTCGTTTTCTCTGCCGGTAGATTGGACATGGCGTTTCTTGTTGATCCTTTCAAATCATATATCTGATACGAGACATATGAGCACAACCATGGACACGAGGCTGATAAGTATTTCTTGTTGATCCTTTCAAATCATATATCTGATACGAGACATATGAGCACAACCATGGACACGAGGCTGATAAGTACCTTTGTAAAACGTCGGTCGTAGAAAAGGTTCTCCATAACTAAAAGATTCATCTGGGTGGACTTGATCTTACCGGGACCTCTGTCTTTCCCGGTTTTCCTGAATGTTAGTTTAAAGCAACCAAACACCTTAGCTAACAAAGTCGGACGCTGAAAGGAGGTAAAAACTGGATGCCTAATTGAAAGATTATCACTGACATTTGCAGATACAGCAGAGGACATATAATCGAAGTATGCTGGTGCGAACGTTTCCATTGTCTGAAGCTCAGGCTTGGAGAGCTCTTTGGCAATGAAGCGATCATCTAGGATAGTGTTCAATTGACCAAGTGATTTAAATCACCCGTAATCACGGACCTTGAGTTTTAAGGAACGCTGATCCCGATTTCCCGCCACTAGTATTCCATTTGACGCAGCGTGATAAAGATTCGATCATGCTTTTGTCGCAATCGTAAGTGCGCCTCAAGGCATCAAACTGTTCTGGATAAAGGACAGTACAGCTGATTGTGAGACCCCCACTTTCAAAAGCTTGATCGACGAAGCGTCATTCAGCAGAAATTACAAGAAACAAAAGATCTTACTTATCGCCCAAGGAAGCTTTGATGAAGGAACCTTCAAGTCTTCTGTTGGATCTGCACTTTCTGCGCTTTCTACATTTACAACACCCCAGGTGGAAGTCGACTCCGCAACCGATCGTCTTCTGTTGGATCTGCACTTTCTGCGCTTTCTACATTTACAACACCCCAGGTGGAAGTCGACTCCGCAACCGATCGATCATCAGGCATGAATGCTTCACCACTTTCATTAAGCTTCGCTTCCCTTGCGGTTCGCTTTTCGGCACGAGATCTTGCAAGCATCTCACGATACTGGGGAGAACTTTTTTCCCAATGAGCGAAAGATCATTAACAAGATTGGCGAAAGGAACATACTTCAAAGCAAGGGCTATGATTGACGTTGGCTCATCGGTACGCACCACCATAGAGGATTCCCGAAAGATATGTTCTGGATCTTCTATAAGATCATTGACCAAAGACTGGCGGGAAATAGGTGGTTGTTGCCATAAACCTGACAAGGCTTTCAAGAGCGAGGGGCGTTCCGGTCCGCCGCCAAATTCGACGTCGGATGTTGGAGGGGTCAAGGCAACGAGTTTGCCAGACTGGAGGAACGGGGAAGGAGGGACAGACAAAGGCTCCGGAGAGGGGGTTCAGGAACGTCCTGTCCTGGAATTTTGTGACACCTTCATCGAGCAGTTGGGAGAAAGGGGCTGTCGGAGGTGCAGAGTCGGCGGATGCTTCAGGAGACATCATGTGACACCTTCATCGAGCAGTTGGGAGAAAGGGGCTGTCGGAGGTGCAGAGTCGGCGGATGCTTCAGGAGACATCACAATCGCATCTGACTCCGGTGACGATTGTACCGACTCAGGAACACCCTTTTCTTCCTCCAGACCTTCACCTTCGTCATCAGCTTCACTTGAAGAATCTGGACTTTCTGATTCATCATCCCTAATGGCATCCTTTACACTGTCCAGAACTTCTACCTTGGCACGAGCTGATGCGACAGGCCGAGCTCTCTTGCCTCGAATAATATTGTATTTACTCTTGGAGCGCTCAGCGTCACGACCGAGGCGTTCAAAGTGTTTTGTTATATTCGATACTTTGCTTCCAGGCCCAGTGATCGGCCGACGCAAAGTGGATTTCGGGGTGTGATTGGATGTACGGACGGGAACCTTTTCTTCTGGCGAGACGATATCTTTTGTTTGACCGGCTTTCCACTCGTGGAAACTTGCCTGACGTTGTTTGGAGATGAGGGTTCTGGCGAGACGATATCTTTTGTTTGACCGGCTTTCCACTCGTGGAAACTTGCCTGACGTTGTTTGGAGATGAGGGACGGCTGAACTTGACATCCTTCCCTTTAATGTTAGAACGTTTATCTGGAGAGGGTCTACGTGAAGTTTCATGAGACTGTAAGGCAGCACTTTGAATAGGACCTGGTATGCGACTGCCACTAGGCTGTGCGAGGCTTCTCCTTGAATGAGTGAGATATCTGGGTGCAATATTGGCGGCATATCCTTGTTCAAAGTCGGAGATCGACGGTTTTTTAGTTAATCGATGTCGGCTCTTGTTCCGCGTGGACTGACGTCGAGATATGGAAGGCGCAGACTCTTGTTCCGACTCTGAGACGGGTGCACGAGGTGCCAGGGCTGTCCTCGTGAGATCATGGATACCCTGAACAGGTAGGAAGTCCTGATACTTCTTCACCAATTCCGCAACACTCGTATGGTGCGCAGCCCGACGCGGAAGTCTAGAAAGTCGCTGAACAGGAACCTCTCCATCGTTTAGTTTTTGTTCGTCCTGGATTTATACATGAGAGTCAAGAACAACACACATGAGAGGGTGGCTTACAATGGTGGATGATACACTATTGTCTTTCACAGCACCGATAGTAGAATCACTTTCGTGCTCAGATTGGGTAGTTGACTCGTCAACTGCTATCATAGGTGTTACAAGTACGGATGCGGGCTCCTTTGATTCCCCCGCAAGAACAAAGTCAGACGAATCGGTTGCAGACTTTTCGAGTTCAATGCCGGAATAGTCATTTTGGGTATCCTCTGCGTTTGTTTCAGGTTCTGAAGCTTCAGAAGCCGATGATGTTAATGGATCTTCTCTGGTCCGCATCGTCTTCAGAGGTTCTTCCTCTGCCTCGGAAACACTAGATGACGGCAGATGAGGTTGGTCATATGAATTAGGGAAATCGTATCTTCGAGGCCACATTGACCTAACTGGACCGAAAGCAGACGACATTTTACCATTACGCTCCAGATTTTGTTGGACTGCGCGCTGTTTGGGCAAGCGGTCAAAATCATGTTGCCAAGCAACTATTTTGTCTTGACGATAGGAGTGTGCCAGGTTCAGAGCGAGCGTGTCAGTAGAAGAGGAATCACGATAGACTTTATTGATAAAGGCGGAAACATCATCCCTCTCTGCCTCTGCCCGCATGATTAATGAGTTAATGTCGGCGAGTAGTATAGCATCCGCTTTTTCATCCCCCGTCGCAGCCTCAATGCTGATAAGTTTGAGGTCATCAATCAGACCTGAGTACCACATAAAATTGCGAATGTGAAGACGATCAAAGGATGCATTCTTCATTTCGACCTGGGTCTCTGGCCGGACTCGAATGCGAAAGGGAGGATAAATTATCTCATGAAGCGTGACAGGATCAGCCTGAAAACGGACAGTCATGCCTTTGGATGCAAAATAACGGATGTGATGCTTGTAAATGTTATGTTGACATCCAGCACCAAGCACCAGCTTGACGTCCGCGGGATAAAAATGCAGCTCAAGAAACTTAGCAAACGAATAGCGTTGCATCTCTTCCGAGACAGGAATGAATGGCGTCGCGGAACCACATACGCGACATGCACTCCAAGTTGTGATTGAATCCGGCGTGGGGTAGTAATTTTGGCGGCCAATGATCTGACCATCCCACTGCTCTACGGCAACGAACAGACGAGTCTCATTGTGCACATAGACTGTACAGTGACGAGCGAGAGGTTGATCGCACCCCTTACCCGTACAAACAGCTTTCGGATCTAAGAAATTGATTAAAGTGTCGGTAACCGATCGTTCGATGAACTGGCCCAAAGTACAGTCGTTCGAGCCATAAAAAGTGATGTAGTCCAGCTGCGGTGCGAAGCATGGCCTATGTAGCCCGTAATCCGCGATCGGAATGGTATACTTCCGTAATGTGATACATTGATATTTCTCCACAACAAAATCGTCTGCGTTTTTTCGTAAATACCACTCCCATATTCTGCGTTGTTCCCCATGCTTCCACTTCGTCAGAGTGAACTGGCTCTCTAATGCTATGTCGGAAATGGTTTTATGTGGCTCGTGCTGTACGGCAGACATAGGAGGTGCAATTGCGGGCGTTGTCAATAAATCCGTTGATATGATAGGTGTTGCAGTGGGAGGTTGGAGAAAATAGGATGATTTCTCTAGATCCTCGGTAGACATGCAAGTTGGATCTGGGGTAGTGGGAGTTTTGGGCCATGTCATGGTAGGTAGGGCTTCAATCTGGGCATTAAGATCATCCTCATCAATCTGGGCTTCCACCGGTGATGCTGTCGTAAACGTGATTAAGGTCTCCTGTGCAGGTAAGGAGTGAGCCATTTCTTCACGACGTATGACTTCGTCTTCCCATGCTTGTTTGTCGCGAATGAGCTGATTGTCCAACTCCTTCATCTTTATGAGGGGATATGGAGGAGGAAAGCGTAAAGTAGCCGAAACAGATATAAAGGTCTTCACATAAGGCCTCAGGACTCGTCGATGCGTTTTGAAAGAGTGATCTGCTCATCCTCCTCAACACGGACAGCCTCGTTATCCAGACCGACTTGGACTCGTCGATGCGTTTTGAAAGAGTGATCTGCTCATCCTCCTCAACACGGACAGCCTCGTTATCCAGACCGACTTCCGTGATTGTCACTCTGGGCGGTTCCTGGTTGAATTCTACGGTTGGTGTGGCCATACGGGAAGCCGACAAGGAGGGCATCGTGAATAAGGAATGGAGGGAGGTATTGAAAAGACCGTATCGTTCACTTATAGCTGTCGGTGTTGCCTCAGGATTGAAAGGCGGAAGGGTGATGACAGAATCTTTCCATAAATGAGTCTCTAGTTTGAGATTTCTGACAATAAAAGTCAAAAACCTGGTGACCTTCTTTATCCGACGCAATGTATCAATGTCACCCCCACGCAGGATAATAGTGCAGCCCATGTCACGATTGCAGCCTTCAAAGCGCATGTACGTCTTTCGACGGCCAGGAATCAAGGAATGATCATACGTCTGTATGCGAAACCAGGCACAATGGCCCAAGCGAGGCTCCAACGCTAATTTGTCCATAGAAGAAAAGACGTCCCCTTGAGTCATTCGAGCAATCATCTGAATCGCACTTGGCTTGACGGTCCGTGCTACAACGATGTTGTGTTGCGAGAGCGCATCTAAAGCGAGTCTGGATACGGATTGCTCGACCAAAACGACATGTGGATGCAAAGTCGCGATACGAGTGGTAAGGTTCCCAAGATATTCCTTCTCCTGTCGCAGGATCTGGCCAAAATGCATGTATTGTCCCTCAACGCGATGAAATTCAAGAGGGAAAGTGACGAGCATTACGCGAGGGTTGCGCACAGAGCGATACATTTGCTTATGTGCGACGTTCTTTGTTATGACTGCTCCCTCTACGTACTCTGAATCCTTGGGAGAGCCTCCGGGAATCTTCTTTATTTTAACATATCGCCGCACATCCATATCTTCTCCCTGCCGATGGGGCAATGCCGTGAAAGTTAGTTCACGAGCAATTCGGAGAGCCAACTTGAGTAAGGTTTCTTCCCACTCTTTAACGTTAGGAATTTGTTCACTAGTAAGCATCTGCCGCAACATTACCTTCAAGTGAAGCATCGAGGTGAGATTGAGTTCTTGCGCATATCTATGGAAAGCAACCCCAGTCAATGGATGAGAAGACTTATTTATCAAACTTGCATACGCTGTACTTTCTCGGCGAGTTCGCCATCCAGGTTCTACATTGGTCACGCTGTCCAGGCGACTGTGCACTCGACTTCGTATAAATGGAGTAGCTTGTTCGAATTCACCAGGGGAGTCGAATCGTGACCTCAGTAGACTTTGAGGATGAGGACTATCCATGCCGTTATCTGGGGAGACTATTGGGAACTGTATAGAGCTCATGGGCCCTTGTACAGATATAGGCGCAGAAACAGGAAAATCGACAGGAGTTTTAATCCCTGAAGCTTTTGGAGACTCAGAAAATCCATCAGGCAAGCTAGTTGAATCCTTATCCTCGTCGGAAAGCGCCCTTCTGAACGGCACGGGAATATCCTGAAAGGGCTCCCACATTCCATCATCAAGCTCTCCTAGACGTGGCGTGATTGTGATGGGCAGATTTTCATCTCCACTGTACACAGAATTCGCTACCGGTCGTCTGGTTTCTGCTATTGAAAATAGATTAAACGGTTCATCGGTCTGGCCAAAGAGTTGAGAGGCAGCAAAGGGCGACTGTGGGTGCGCTCCTGGGCCTAGACCCAGCTGGTGGGCAGGGAAGGAGGACACAATAGAACGACGATCATCGTCGTCATCTTCGTCGACGATGGCAAGTTTCTCTAGACAAAGATTACATACACGAACCACGCCGTCATGTCCGAATCGGGAACCTTTGATTATGTTGGATGCGCAGCGAGAGCAGAAGATCTGACCTATAAAGCTTTCAACATTGTACGAACATGAGCTCACAAACAGCGCACCACAGATGCGACAGTGATGCTTCCGTCGCCATGTAGTGAAGACACTCTTGCAATCATAACACTCCTTGCAGTTCTCATCGTCCATCCAATAATCGCGAGACAGACCTAGACAGCGATGAACAACTTGTAAGAAAAAGGTGGATGCTTCCACACCTTCGCCACGTATTCGTCTTATGACCTTGGACACAGACCCTGACCTGTGAATGCTGGCCGCCGTTTTGATACTGCGTGTATCATCTGGTATTGGGAAGCCCGGGATGGAGGTGCCAACTGGGACACTCTCGCCTGTCTCCATTATTTTGGAGTAGAAAGAGCCATGACGAGAAGGGGACTGGTCATATTCAACACTATAAGTCGGCACCTCGGGTTGTGCTGGGGTAAGGGACACGAGGGGCGGAGCAACCTGTGCGGGAGCCGTAGCGAGCGAATACAGACGATCTGCTGCTGAGGACCTATTGGAGAAGTTCGACGACTGTATTTGAGCAGTGTAAGATGGTCTTCTATGCTCCGTGGCACCTTGAGTTATGCCTTGGTTGGGAGGCGCGGTTGGGTTCGCAGGTGCGGGGGATGCTGTAGAAGAAAGAGGTGCAGCTAGAGAATTTTTCACGCGAGAGAGAAGAGACGTCACGAGAGTATATGAGGATTGATCATGCTCGTCCTCCTCAGAGAAAGGATTGAATGAAGTGAGGCTTGTTACATCGTCGATGAGCTTGGCGCTGCTTCTCGACCTCGATGCATAACCACTCATATTCGGGTTGAAAAGAGAAGAATCAGTCGTGGTCGACATTTGAAGTGGTGTGCTTATGGCTTTTCACCGTATTGCATGACCGTATTTATCAAGTCACTTACGAAATTGGTGGCATCAAAGGAAGGCCTCATTAGAAAGTGTCGCGTCACATCACGTGTTCCAAACACACTTTTAACAACTGTTACTATGTTACTATATTGTCATCTACCTACGTTTTGAAATAACTATGGACACACTGCATGAGTGAACCCTGTTGAGCTCTCTCCGTAAATGCAGGTTCCAGCGTGTAATACAATTACATAAAGGTCATCTTTGCGTGAACAAACATATATAAACAAATTCGAGCCGAAGACGCGTCACGTGCAGACCAAACATTTCGCATTCCCGCCACAAGCGCCTCAATCTGCAGAATTGGCTAACCACTTGATTTTCAGTACAGTCTTGTGGTTCTACCCCTGCAAGGCTTTGGGCTCAACCAGAGTTTCTTAGGGCCAGTCAATCTACATTCTTAGTCAGACACTACCATGGACGACGATGATGCCGATTACATGCAAGGCAGCGATGATGAGGTACGTTTCATGGTTAATTCTTTCAAAGCGTTTTGAACAATCTCCTAGGACTACGGCTTTGATTACTCTGATAATGAAGACGCGAATGAGTCTGGGAGTGCAGATGTGGAGAACATGTACTATAAAGCGAAATGTCCGGAATCATTCTTTCATCTGGTGGCGTTAACTATTTAATTTGTTATACAGCCAAGAAGGACGACAATCCAGAGGAAGCGCTGAAGGAATTTCGCGCGATCGTCGATCAAGAAGAAGAGCAGGGTGAATGGTGGGTCCCAACTGCGTGTTCTGATTCCAATACTAAAGTACATCTATACTCCCAGGGGTTTCAAAGCACTCAAACAATCGACTAAACTTCTGTACTTAACACTGGGAAGACCAAACGATGCTCTGAAAACATACATCCAACTTCTTACGTACACCAAGTCGGCGGTAACACGCAATTATTCAGAAAAAACGATCAATGGCATCTTGGACTACGTTGGGGGAGGCAAGGGCGGTATGGTAGAGGTAGATATCCTGGAGAAGTTCTATCAAGCTACCAAGGCAGCTCTAGTGGAGGCGAAGAACGAGGTGTGCAATAAAATTGAAAAAAACAGACAGCGTCTGACGGTTTTGATAGCGTCTTTCAGTCAAGACCAACTTGAAACTTGCAAAGTTGTGGCTAGACAGGAAGGAGTTTGCACGTCTGTCCAAAGTACGTGGTTCTATGTGACGTCTATGTTGTAATTCAACCACGGTCTAGTTAATTCGGGATCTTCACAATGCAACGGGTTCCATTAACGACGGAGATGATCAGTCACAACGCGGAACTCAGCTTCTGGAAATTTATGCACTCGAAATCCAGATGTATAACGAAACGAAGAATTTTAAGAAGCTCAAGGTCTCAGTTATCTGTGTCCCCTCGACGTTCCACAATTCATGTTATGCAATCTTTCGTAGGAGATCTACAACGCCACAAACGATGTTCGTTCTGCAATTCCTCATCCTCGTATCATGGGTGTTATCAAAGAGTGTGGAGGGAAAATGTGGATGGGCGAACGTGAGTGACTGATTGCTTACTCATTCCTTTATACACGCTTCAGACCCGCTTTTTAAATTTAACCAGGTCAATGGAGACGTGCTAGCGAAGATTTTTTTGAATCTTTCCGGAATTATGACGAGGCTGGGTCTCCGCAAAGAATTCAGGTTCTCAAGTATCTGGTGCTGGCGAACATGTTGACGGGTAGTGAAGTCAATCCTTTCGACAGTCAAGAAACAAAGCCGTAAGTTGATCACAAGACAAGCATAACACGCGACGCGAATGAGTTCTGCCACCCCTCAGGTATAAGACAGACCCTCAAATCAAGGCAATGACGGACCTCGTAGATGCGTACCAACGTCGAGAAGTTCATTCTGCTGAAAAAATTCTCAAAGGCATGTAATCGTTCTGAGCTTCAGACTAAGATTCTCATTAAAAAGGTCCAGATAATCGCTCGACCATCATGGATGACCCTTTTATTCGTGCATACATCGGCGAATTACTTCGCAGCCTACGCACACAGTACCTCATTGATCTGATCAAGCCTTACACCCGACTCGAGCTTTCTTTCCTAGGAAAGGTGTGATGAAGTTTGATGTAGTATATTGTCAGGTTCCTGACGTTCAGTTTCCAGCAACTCAATGTTGAAATCGAGGAAGTTGAGGAACTGCTTGTCGGCCTGATTCTAGAAGGGAAGGTGGAGGGCCGTATCGACCAGGTAGGAATGAGGCTCGAACTAGATCGCAAGTAAGTATTCTAAGTTAGAACGGCATGCGTTCGTTAACTGTATTTTTTTCTCCACAGGCAAAGTCTCGAGAAGAAACGCTACGCAGCGTTAAACAAATGGACGGAAGCCCTCGAGGGTATCCATGGCGCAGTCGTGAGCAAGACATCAAGTAATCGTGTCGTTGACCCGATGATGAGTGAGAGCTTTATCGTTCCAATTAGAGATCATTAAATTCCCCTTGTACTTCTGTCTTATTTGAACCCACACCGTTTCAAACGTCCGCCGAATAACCAAACAAAATGGTGTAGCATTTACAAACCTACACAGTTCGATGTCATTTGAGTCAAGGGAGTTCTCGTAGAGCTTACCAATGTAGGTACTATAGAGGACGAGGGAAAGGTTTCCACTCATAATTCCATCCCGAGTGTGGTGGCGTGTCCGTGGGTACTCGTAATTCACGAGGGAAAAGCCCGCGTATCCTAGCTTCCAGTGTTCGAATTTCTGTAGTCTTTAATTGCTTCGCCACTTCCCGCTCAGCTTCACTCCTAGCCCTTGGATCCTCCTGCTTATTTGCTTCCATATAGAGCCTGTCATCCACTCTCCGAAGCTCTTCCATCGCCCTCTGCATGCTTTCAAACTTTCTCTCCAACTCTGCTTCGCGCATCTTTCGTATGTGTCTTTTATGAAGAAGCCACGCCCGCTCTATCGTATTATGGGCTTGTACCGATGGAATCGCGAATTGAAGGGCCCTAGCCACGTCCGGACGCCAAGTCCCGGTGGGTGACGGACGACTTCGAATGTTGTTTGGGTATAAGACCTTGCGAATGATCTCTTTCTTTGGGTCCCCTACGGCTTCATGTTTGACAGCATATGCCCGTACTTGAGTCCGTAAATTGCTGAAGGAAAGACGCGTCTTGCAAGGAACAAGTAACGAGGTGGACATGGTTGGTGAATCTTTGGAAAAGTTTTCAGACAGATATACAACTCGTTCCCACGAACAAATAATCTGTGGTTTTTTAGTCTTTTTACAGTGGCATTTTCCCACGCCTCGCGTGAGCAGCGCGAAGTTGACCAAATTTAGTATAGCACTCCCACGATCTAATAGAGTGAATGGTCACGCTTTCCGAGTCCTCCATTGGTGACCATGTCTAGCTTCCTTTCTCTATGCCAGCAATGTTGGCGACCCACACTAGGACGAGCGGTACTAAAGACTCTAAGATCTTCATACGTCTGCTTATTGCTCCTTAGAATCCCTTCTTTCAACGCCAATTCACGACGACTCAAATTCTTCTGGTCAAACGCCAAAAGCAACCTAAGATCCGCGTCCCTTCGAAAAAAGCTGCAGCGGCAAAAGCTAGGCGAAAAGCTGCACTAGCTGCCAAGAAAATTGACCGTTCTGAGTTCCTGTCCTTCACGGATGCGATCGCTGTTCTGCGTGTAAGCGTCGGTCTTTCTTTCTCTTGTGAAAAAACTTGAAATCGTGCACAGGCTGTCGAAGTTGCATCTCCGAATTCTACACTTGACCTTTACGTCAAAACTGAGATAAAAAATGGTGTAGCCGTTCCCAAAGGTCGTGTCAATCTACCGCGGGAAGCAAAAGCCATGGCAGAAGATAAAATCCTCGTGTTCGCGGAAGGTCGGCAGGCTGAGGAGGCGAAAAAGGCTGGAGCTCACTTCGTCGGTGGTCCTGAACTTATAGACGGCGTTCGTCTACCCTCCTTGGGACTTTCACTGCACTATACTAAAGATGAATAAACCAGGTCATCAACAACCGTTTCAAAGCAACAACCATCCTGTGCACGCCTGACCTCATACGAGCTATCACCCCGAAACTGGGACGCGTGTTGGGTCCTCTTGGTCTTATGCCTTCAGAGCGACGTGGTACAGTAACTGACGACATCGCCGGATATTTACAACGCATACGCGGAACAAGTGAATGGAGAGCAGATAAAACTGGTAACATTCACATGCCGATAGCCATGGTGTGATCTACTTCAAACCTGGAAGGTGGTTCAGACTGACTCAATTTACAGATGCATTTTCCCATCGAAGACATGATGAAGAATATCCGTCACTTCATGGCTTCTGTCAAGAGGGTTACCGGGAATACCAAGGAAGCGGAAGATAGCCGGAAGTTGAAGAGCTCAGGTGCTAAACCTGGTAAGTCTGTCAAATTACCATTCCTTCACCTCTTTGCCTATTTCTTTGGCCAGTCACGAACATCTCCAAGGTTTTGTTGAGCTCGAGGCAAGGGCCTGGCATTCAAATATTAGACTATTAAATACATGTAGATAATAGATATTTAGGTAAATCTAATCAAAGCGGTTTTTGCATGCGAGTGGAGTGATGGACAAATGCGCAACATGTGAATTCAATTAAAATTCTTCATTTGATAATTTGGGAACTCGATGTCTACTTGACTTTTCCCTGGCTTCTTTCAGGCCTTTTGACAACGCTTCATAGCTGACGTGGTTCTTGTTCTGTTTACGTTTTCCAATGTCTGCACCTCTAACGGCTGTGGTTCCACCTTTACGTTTAGCTCGTGTGGGCTGATAGTAATCTTGAGGAGGATTTTTCGGTGGATGTGGGAATAAGTCTCCCCAGCTTGCTTTTCTTGCATCGTAGAAAGCTTGCTTCCCTTGAGATTTGGGGATCGTCATGCGCAAGATTTTAGCTTTAGTTAATGTGTCAATGCTAAATTCAAGATCATCGCATAATCAGACGTACCTTCGGGACTACAACTATCCAGGATAATATGACCGCTGTTCTTCAAAGGAGTGAAAACGAGGCGTGGCCAATGGTATGACTCGAGCCTCAATGCTTCTTCCAATTCTCCTGCAGTTAGAGGTATATTTTCTGTCTCGGATTTCAATTCGTTCGTCGCTATCACATGCGGTTCATCTGCGGTCGGTTCGTGTTCTGAATCTAATTGCAGTTCTTTGACTGTTGCTGATGATAAAGCTTCTTTCTCCAACGCTCGTCTACCGACCTCTCCAATTCTCCCAACACTCCTAATCGATGGGAGCGGTCTTTGGCCTCTCCTAATTACCACGTATGAGTAATCGATGTCCTCATGCCCAACACCAGAATGCTTCGTTCTTCGGACGAAGGATGGTCGTTGAATACGTTGCGAAAATCCGCATACAAGGCGAGTCGATCCTGGATGGTATAGAGGGCATACACCGTCGTGAGGACACTGTTGGAGGCAGGTAAAGTCAGATTTCAAAGTTGAATCCTGATCAACTAACCGGTGCAACAACATGTGATCCACGAATGGGCCATTCCTCCGTAGTGATGTCCTTCAATTCCTTACGACCCAAACTTAACAAGTATTCCCTGGATTTGGCGATTGCCTCAAATCCAACATTATTGCTATGATCGATGAGCACCTGAATAATATTTCAAACGCTGTCGTAGTTTTGGTGAATTTTCTACGAAATTCTCCCACCATAAGATGAGCTCCACTTTCCCACATTTCCTTGACAAGAGCTTTTCGATGTTGAGCAGTCGGTAAAGATGTGAGCATGAAGGCAGATAATGCAATCGTGTCGTGGCCTTGAGATCGAGGGACTTGGTCCTCTTCCTTGAAGGACTTGTGCCAGCGAAGACTTAGATTACCGACGTCGATACCTGCGCACAATGGACCGCTTAATCTGATCGAATACGAGACAAGCAGACATAGACATACCCTCAAACAAACGCTTTGCTATGGTGACCAATCCTTCTCGTTTATCTATCCCGAGATAGTCCACAATGGACGAGTTAGCCACGATTTTACCTTCCAAGCTATTCGTCCCTTCCAGTTTCTGTGAAGATTGAAAGGTATGAAGGGCAGCCCTGGAAAAAATAGATTAGACAGTGAGAAACACCACTGCAAGTTGGACATAGACAGAACCAGAGCCCGCTGCCTGTTCCGGCACCCCAATCAATGATGCGTTCAACTTTCCACGAAGGCTCTAATCTCCGTTTTACATGATCAAGGACAGACAAAACTGCGGAGTAATGGGCGGGCAAAGCAACCGTTGCAAACGCCGTGCCATCACGATCCGAGTGACGAGACGCTTGCTTCTGAGAGCGGTAATCCTCGCTGTATTGTGTCGTCCACACGCCTTGAGCATCTTTATCCTCTTCTTCAAAGAATAGTCGTTTCGCATCACTGTGGAGCTGTGCTTTGTCGGAATCTATAGCCTGAATAAGTATGTACCACTATCAAGAGGTCGAAAAAAGTACTCACCGGAAATTAATGCATTGATAGCATTTTGAAGTTGATTGGGCAAAATGACCGCACCAATCTGCCTGCTTCCATACCGCGCAGCTGGAGACTTACGATCCATATCATTATTAAGTGGTTCGTCATCATCGCCGGACTCGAAGTGTCCGTTTTCAGAGACGACCACAAGTTCTTCAACACTTTTTCCTACTTTCCCATTCCGTAACGACATGTCACTCTCCTGAAGCACCGTCTGGAAAGTGGAATCGAGTCTAAGTGGAGGATTCAGTTGACTAGTGAGAGTCCTCGAATGCGCGCATGAGCAAGAGGGGCGAAGGATATGACTAAGGCTTCGCCGCCCTACACGAGCTAAAATCATAAGGCCTTAACGTTCGGCTCTAACGAGATCCTACGATGTGCACTAGAGTCGCGACGGTTCAATGTTCAAGCTCAAGGACAGTCCTTCAATTTGTTTGCAGGCTTTTAATTATATAATCAATGATGTCCCCATTTTGAATTCCCCTTCTGCATCCACCAAAGTGTGCAACAAAGTATGCAACAGAAACGGGCGGACGACGTTATTGCTGAAGATCTGAATGAAATTTCCGAAACCGAAAGGCCCAACAAGAGAGTGAAGGTCACGCTAGAACACCCTGAAGACACTACGGTTCAGACATCACAGGAGGATTACGAAGACCAAGAAGAGGAATTTGTACAGAAAGAGGAGATTCGGTCGTCTGATCTCTATCTTGACACGGTAAGCTACGTGTCTCTTCGTGTCCAGGATCTCCCTCATTGTTTGTCCAGATCAATCGTGCTATATTGGATTTTGACTTCGAAAAAGTCTGTTCTGTCTCCCTCTCCAACGTCAACATATATGGTTGTCTCGTCTGTGGAAAATATTTTCAAGGCCGAGGACGTAAATCATATGCATACGCCCATTCCATCCATGAAGACCATCATGTATTCATCAATCTCGAAACTACCAAGGTAGTCTGTCTTGCCTATGTAATCTCTGACTGAGTTGAATAATAGGTTTACGTACTGCCCGATGGTTATCATGTATCTGATCCCTCTCTGGAAGATATTTCTTATGTCCTAGCTCCAGTCTTCACGCGAAACACTGTTGCCGCTTTATCCTCTTCGATGCATCTCGCCAAGCCTTCGTATGATTTGGCGTCCAAAGCATATCTACCCGGGTATGTTGGTCTGAACAATATTAAGAGGAATGATCACATGAATGTTATAATACATTCCCTTCTGCATGTTCGCCCATTACGGGATTTCCTTTTGCTTTCTGATTTTCGGGGTAAAGAACCAGAACTTTTGAAGCGCTTTGCAGCTCTTGCCAAAAAAGTCTGGAATCCTCGTTTATTCAAGAGTCAAGTTAGTCCTCACGAATTTTTGCAAGAAGTCAATCGGGCGAGTGCTGGAAAGTTTCGACTCGAACAGCAGGGTGATCCAGTTGAGTTCTTAGGATGGCTATTAAACCACCTTCACAAGGATCTAGGGGGTACCAAAAAGAGAAATTCGAGTATGTAGTTCCTTAATTCAAATCTCTTTGGGACTTACGATTCGAAGGTATTATTTTCTCCACCTTTCAGGGCGAATTACGAGTAGAAACTCAGCAGGTTCTCATCAGACCTGATTCAGGCGAAAATGAAAAGCCCCGATTTGATATTGACAGAGGTACGAATTTGTCTCCAACTATTCTTTAATAATGAACATCTGTCTATTATTCGTTATCTTGCTAGATATCAAGGCATCGGAGTCACCGTTTCTATTTCTTGCCCTCGATCTTCCCCCTCCGCCTCTGTTCCAGGACGCAGTGGAGAAGAACATCATTCCACAAGTTAGTCTCCACTCGGTGTTGGCTAAGTATGACGGTAAAACAACGCAAGTACGCACCCATCATTATCAGCTCATTCAACGTGTCACGTTCATGATCTTCAGGAATCACTTGGTCAACTTCGGCGTTTCAAGTGCAGACGATTGCCTCAGTATATCATCGTCCACTTTAAGCGCTTTACCAAAAACGTTTTCGTTGAAGAGAAAAACCCGACTATTATTAATTTTCCTCTTCGAGGACTAGATTTCAGGAGCTGTGAGTAGGGTCGACTATCATCCGTCGATTAATTTCTTACTGCAGCCTCAGATGTTGACGTTCCCCCGGACAATCTATCAACGCTCTATGATCTGATCGCAAATGTCACTCATGAGTCTGTCGCTGGAACCACTCGCGACAAAGAAAGCACTGTTTGGAAAGTTCACCTCAGAGCTCCTAGCGGAGGTGGGGAAGGAGAGAAATGGTTCCTAATTCAAGATCTCATTGTGGAAGAAACCAGGAAAGAAATGATCTTTCTTGGAGAGACTGTTCTGCAGGTACGCAGTATCCAGCGTGACTTATGAGATGGTCTATTGAGGTATGTTTATAGATCTGGGAAAGAAGACTACATGACACGAAAGGAAATGGGAAAAGTATGGATGTCCACGTTGATAGATGATCGTATATAGTAGTTCTACATTATACACTTCCTGTGAGACACGAAATTCCTACCATAGTATATGGTCCGAATTGTATGATATGCGTCACGTAACAGTAAGGTAAGATAAGATTTTGTCATCTTTCTTCTTGTCCATCGTCAACTGGTTTCATTGGCCCAACAGGTTTGTTAATAGGTTGAGTAACTCCTTGAGGAACAATGTGATTTCTTCGTTGTCGCATGCATTGATATTAGTAATATTGTTAATGTCGACCCCAGGAGCAAATTTTTTACATACGTATACTTTTCTGCTTCTTGTAATTTAGGGATTAAAGGCCTGAAGATATATAGCCCAGAAACAACCCCTACAACTTGTTCAGTACAAGATTACTTGTATCGAATTGATGAGCACCTGCTACAGCAGCAACGAGGTAGGGTAATTTACGTCGAGGCATCCAATTACGGTTCTCGTTGACGAGGGTGACAGACCAACCGAGACAAAACTTGAATTACATAATGTCAATAATTTCGTGAGAACCGTGCGCCAGCCCTTGCGCAGACTACGTCGGCCGCCGTTACGTCGCTGTATTTAGTATGCAGAGTTGTCTCGCTCCAGTGGTGATGTGGCACTACCATTTACTCGTAGATTATCACTCACTTCTTAACCTGGTTTGTAGTGACAGATTCCTACCCTATGTACTCGCGGGAAACATCTAAAGTGTTTGCCTTATATTATTGTACAAGGCACAGTCGTTTATGTATGCTGTGCACCGCTTCGTCATTGTCGTACTCTTTTACAGCGATGAAATTTGCTGACTCAGATTGTACATTGGGTATGCCAGTAGACCGTAGTTAGGAACAACATGGAAGTGTCGAGAACTTCTGTCAAGTCATCCGCATTTTCCATCATTTTTTCAGTGCAGTGCAATGAGGGTGGGAGGGTGATGGATTTAACATGACAGATATTGCGGCCCAACCTATATTGCCACTGCCGGCGCTAAATATTACCGTATACCTATAAAGGGGTGGTGGACATGTGAAAATCCTAAAATAATCTTTTTTTTTCTAACAGTCACTCCTGAAATTCCAGTATGTGACCCAGGCTACAGCCTTGTGAATTAATCCGGGATATTGAATATTTTTTTCGCCTCACGACGCCGCGGATTCTCCGATCTTGTGCTCAACCACCCTTGAAGGTATTCAGTGTACGATTAATCTCTTCTCCATTATGATGAACCAAATCAACGGTACTATACCACTATCATTTCAATCACTCCGGCCGCAGGGCACCCAAAAAGGTGACACGAGTACCAAGGACTAGTAACGAAACCATTGCTTCTGATAACAAAGATATCTAGAAAACACAAGAAATAAAGTATTTTTTGCTTAAGAGTGCTAAATTACTTGGGCGATGCTGCGCATGCAGGCAAACTGACCTTGATTAAGCTCAGTATCCATGTGCCGAAATCACTGATTCGGCAAAATGGGTGATCAAACTAGTAGTGATACAATGGATCTAGGTAATACAGCTGGATGGAAAGTCTATCGAGTGGTGACGAAATCATGTAAGATCAAAACAGAGAAAAAGGCCAAAGCACTAGTGAAGTCCAGGTCTAGTCGGGGATAATAGCCTTGGAGATATTCGATATAATCACATTGTCAAGCATGTTCAAAACCTGCATCCAAAGCTTTCTGAGCAGCGGCTTGCTTCGCAAGGGCCTTCTGCCTCGCGACGCCGACTCCTTTGACCTCGCCGGCGACTATGTATTCAATAATTAGTTAGAGTTGGAAACTTCTACAATGTCACCTTTACTCTTGCACTGCACGGTCCACACAGCTTCGTTGGAAGGACCCGAGCATGACGAGGCGAAGCTCAAGAGGTGGGTTTGGTTATTCTTCGCTAGCACTTCGCAGGCAGCTTTGTAAGTATTCAAAACTATGCCCATCAAGGTTACTCACGGTTGTGCAACGTAGTAACAGGATTAGCTATGAAAGTGGAGCATTAATGACGAGGAGGACAGATAGAGCCCTGTACGCACCTGGCATGGCGATCCTTTGCGAGGAGGGTTTTGTCTCTGACTTTACCAGCCAGTTGCATACGTCCTTTTGTACGATATTGGCCGTTAAACCGGGAAGTATTGAACTCCGCGTTAATACCAATGGGTCTAGGCAGCTCTCCATCCAACGGAAAGGTCTTCAAAAGGGCAAACGGAAAAGTCATTCGTGGTTGGGGAGCTAACAGAAGCCGTCCTCATCTAAACTGGTGATCCGTGACAAACAAGGCGAGTAATGTGTGTCACAAAAAATGCCAGGAGTGGCTGAAAGAGAGATTAAGGTCCTGCGGGCTCGACAAATCGAGATCTTGAATTCGCAAGACTGTTCCTTCAGCTTACCCGACAGACTACGGAGCGATCTTAATTCATGCCATGGAGGGCCGCGAGAGGTGACGTTCTAGAGTTCGTGCAACCGCTTCAAATGGAGACAGCACTACGTAGTGCACACGTCGCTTAGGCTGGAGGTTGATAGAGATGGATGTGGTTCGCCCGCTTGTGCGTCAGGGTAACATATTCGTAGGGACCCACGACCGGCTTGAATAAATCCACGCGGAGTGCCATTAAGCGCGCAAACGGCGGCAAACAGGCCTGAATCCGTTACCAGTAGTGGTATCTCCTGCACGCAAGGCAACTTGTAGCATGTCATGAGGAGAAATGACAACTGCGGCCGGACCGGAACACCAATTTTCGTGCTCATCAAGAACACGATGACTTTTGAAAGGTATCGACCATAGCTGCGTAGTCTGATGTTCGTACACCAATTTTCGTGCTCATCAAGAACACGATGACTTTTGAAAGGTATCGACCATAGCTGCGTAGTCTGATGTTCGTTCAAGCCTGATCAAGAGAACTTTACGATAAAGAACTTACTAGAACGGAAATTTGAAGCGTGCATTCTGAAAATAACTGCAAATCTGATCTGATAGAAAGATAGCGACAGTCAAGAAAGGTACCCGCTCTGCCAGTTATACATGGAAGAAGCCGTCGGAAGACCCCCCAACTTGTCCACTGGATTTCGCCTTGTTCATTCCAGAATTGTTCAAATACGCCAAAGCAACATTGGCCGCATTGTCGCGAGTAATATGTTTGTGTACCGGTGCCCCTTCCACATTCTACGCCATTGACATAATGGGAGAAGCCATGAATTGGCAAATCCAAGACTCATAAAAAGCGATTGTACTTTTACAAATCGACGTCTGTCGGGGTGTCCTTCGGACAGCTAGTCAAGTCTAGCCAGCCGAACGAAGCAGGCTGGCCGCGGTAGATCTGCAGATAACATAAGAGACTATTCATAGACGTAGCCGGTTGTACTCGCAGATGTTTAAGCCAGAAATACCTAACAGTGGTGTAATCAGCGGAGAAATCTCCGGGAAAGGGTAAGAATGTACCAGCCAAAGACAGACGGAGCTTAGCTCTGACTTACATTAAACTAGAAGTTTTAATGCGACTTTGGGACAGATGAAGCATGACGTCTCTCCTCGTCGAAGTTCATTCATTGCGATGAAAGTAATTCATTGAAAGGTAATCGCAAGTCTCAGGAGACTGCGCTATGCATAGAGCTCCGTGTTGGCTGCGTACAGGATCGAAGATACAGATGCAGAAGAAAAGACGCAACCAGACAGCTGTTCGGTTGTGGACAACGTGCCTCCCTCAATTTGTTGTAACAAGAAAGGGGCAACATTTACTAGATCTGTAGTTGTCGTGGAGCTGGAAATACGGAGACGTGATGAGTGCACGAAAACAAGAAAGGGGCAACATTTACTAGATCTGTAGTTGTCGTGGAGCTGGAAATACGGAGACGTGATGAGTGCACGAACTATCCGGGCCTCGTGGGTTTGGCATTGAATACGGTAAATAGTCGACAATGAGATATTACATAATTCAATAAATTTGTTATTTGTTGAAAGTGTGTGGCGCTCGACTTTACAAAAAGGAAGTCTCAAAAATATATCGTCGCAAAATATTGCATGGATTTCGAGCATCATTGGCTTGAACTTCTCTCTCATTCTTTCTCTTCCACTGTCATCACTCAGATAAAATGGGTAAAAGCATTAAAGTTAGTGGTGGACACACGATAACCGTTGCAGTCCAGATCACTGTCATCACTCAGATAAAATGGGTAAAAGCATTAAAGTTAGTGGTGGACACACGATAACCGTTGCAGTCCAGATCATATCATTTTGAAAATCATGGCAGATGTATCCATAGTCAATCTTCTTTGGAGTTGATTCATTGTATTCATTCTGTTCACATAACCCACTAGGTGTCCTTGAGTACGCACAAACAGATATAAAGTGTTGGGAAACGTTTCACTAAGCCGCGCGGCTCAGTGGAACTCTCCAAACATGAAGTAAACCCGATCCATCCGGTCGTTAGTTACCCCCCTATGTCCTGGAATCGCCAGGGTCGGTAACCGTGCACTAGTGATGTTTCTCTCCAACCCTTATCAAATTTGGGCTATGCCAGGATATTGCTTGCCTCTATCAGGGATAGATCTGCCACCTTCTGGGTCGGTCGGGTTTACTTTATGGTTTGGAGACATTGTTGAAATTCAATCTAGATGCTTATTACAGAGTGACGACTAGTAATTTCCAGTCCTAAAAGCGATCGGGGAAATGATTGGCTGGCTTAAACTCTGCTCACTTTAAACCATTCTGGAATCTATCATGATCTAAAGAGGCGTCCTGTATCTAAGTGAATAACGACTTTCTTCAGGAAGGATCGTTCGAACATGATTAAGACTGGGGAAAACGCAAAGTCTTGTTCCAGATATTTTCATGCTTTTGGGAAGGGATCTAATTAAATGTTGAGCCCAGTCCTGTTCGTCATCTAGGCCCGCATATCTCTTCTCCTGTGCAAAACCCAACAATCCGAAAGAGCACAAGTACAGCATTGTTTCAGCAGCATACCTGTGTACAAGTTGTTCAGACAGGCGCTTGAATTACCCCAAGGTAACCATAGGCTCCGAACGTAGAATACGAAATCGTCGTGTGGTCACTAAGGGTCTCCTCACGGCAACTAAGTCAAGCGAGATAATTAGACTGGGTATATAGGAAAGACGAATATAACTTCATGTTCGATTCTTAAGAATCTTCGGTCAAAAGATCATATTGTGGGTGTGATGGGGCTTTTACCCGCTTGCAATCGCTTGTTATATAGGTAGGCAGCAGAGCAGGCGAGAAAGTTAGTCTGAGGTTTCCAAGGGACTGATAATCTTTTCTCTCTTTACTTCGTTCAAGGGATTCGCTTATTCACCTTTGCTTGATGCCTGGGCGCCGAAAAACCGGACTTGACAGATGACTTCCTGCGACTTTATCTCCGAGTTGGGTATAACAGTTACTAAATTCGTCAAATACGTATAGTAAAAATAGGGCAAAGCACCAACTGGTATAGGCTATGAAGCAGAAAAAATATAAGTAGCATCCATCTATGGGAACGGAAGCACAGCAGCCATGTCTGACTGCGGCAGTGGTCCATTGAATAGGCATTTTGTTAGATCTCCAAAAACCGCCGTTCGCCTCTATCTGCAAAGAAAGTCATCTCCGTCCGCAGACGGTAGAGCAGGCACCATCGCGAGGACGCAGTCCCCAAGCGTTCTCTCGGATTTTGGCGGATACTGCCTGTATTTGCTTCGATCGTTGAAACACTGACGAAGTTTTAAGACTAATTGAGCCACCAACCGTAACTTCGCCGCAGCTTTCGGACTATCAAGGCCTCCAGTCCTCCATCATTAACAGATAAATCTTCCCAGGCTGTGATCCATATCCATATAAGTAATTGATGTTTTGGGAAACAGTAGCATTGGCCTCGGAATCTCAACAAGTGACAAAATATGTAACAACATTCGGTTATTAACAATGTGGAAAATGCCTAATTAGAGAGGAAAGCTGAGTTGCTCAGCAATGTACATGAAGCGGATAACCTTGCGAAAAAAATAAACGATATGATCCACATTTCGGACATGTCGGCATTAACCCTACAATATATGGAGTATTATGTACCTGATATGGTGCCTTGCAGTCATCATCCAGGTGGGATCTTACGCTTTGATAGTGTTTGACTTGGACTGTCTGCGTATTCACAAAAATGTGATTGTCATGAGGCGGCTAGCAAGGAATAATCAAGCATGAAACAGGCTCCAGTATGGCTAAAATTAGTAGAGAGCAAAGAGTCTCCGAACTCGTCTGCGCCACGTCACCTCCAGTAATGTTAGAACATGGTCACAAGTTCAACTAGGGCCCTGTAGTAACGACGATACTCGGAGAGTATCATATAGCGCTATCTCGCAGTCACATGGTCACAAGTTCAACTAGGGCCCTGTAGTAACGACGATACTCGGAGAGTATCATATAGCGCTATCTCGCAGTCGTCAACAGTCAGTCTAAGGGGTATCATAGGGTGGCAATCGTTACAAAGGAGCGCCCAAAGGGGTATGGAACGTTGTACAGAGCGTGGAGAGCGATCCACCCACGATGGGTGATCATCAATTTGACTTCAAATGATAGTGTTAATTTTGACTAGGATAACACAGGAAAAGTTCAGAAATGATCAAGGCGTATTCCATATAGGCAACATCCAGATAGGGGTGGCTTACCCTTTAACTCAATACTGAACGACATATCAAGGAGCCGTATGATACGGCCGTGGATGGGCAGTAGCAGTCACGTGTGAGCCTATCTTCTCTTCACTGTCAGCGTCAGAGATGGCATCAGACAACGTCGCTGTGTAAGTTTGAGAGGTGTATCGTCGGGCGACAGTAAGTCAAGGCGAAGGAAGGTTACGATGGCTCTATCTCGGCCACGGGTTGAAAATACGTGAACCTTGAGATCACAGAAGGAAGATTCGAGGGAAACTTCAATGTCGGAGTCAGCATCGAAGCGGCAATTTGCACGTGAACCTTGAGATCACAGAAGGAAGATTCGAGGGAAACTTCAATGTCGGAGTCAGCATCGAAGCGGCAATTTGCGGGTGTCGTCAGCAAATTGGCAAGATCATTTCCATCAACACCAGACAAGCTGTCCACCAAACTCTCCCACTGTTCAGTTCCATCCCATTGTCGTCCCATTGTCGTCCTCAACGACCTTTGGCCAGCTACCGGTGTTATTTCCAGCTTTGCCTTTCCGACCAGCCTGTTTTGGATTGGTGTGCTAGTACTTCCAACTATTGCTGTCTTTGATACTGTTAGCGACTGTGCGTGGGCGGTCTCTAGTCCATCGTAAAGAAGGACTGACCTTGTAGACATCCTAAAGATTTTCTTTTCTTCTTCCTGAACCTCAAACATGGCTCAAAACCAAGGTGATATTCAAGAGCGGATTGCAGCTGCCCGCAGAGAGGCGGAGAGTCTGAAGGAAAAAATCCGCGCAAAGAAGGAATCTTCAGCGGATACAAGCTGTAAGTTTATTATTACTACTATGAACTTCAAACTCTGATAAGAGTCGGTAATCAGTGAGAGCAATGGCCGTCGAGATCGATGCCCTTCCCCGTGTTGTTATGCGACCACGGCGCGCTCTCCGTGGCCATCTCGCCAAGATTTACGCCATGCACTGGGCAACAGACCGAAGGCATTTAGTATCTGCCTCACAAGACGGTAAACTTATCGTCTGGGACGCCTATACCACCAATAAAGTCCATGCCATTCCCCTCCGATCCAGCTGGGTCATGACATGCGCTTACTCACCGTCTGGAAACTTTGTTGCCTGTGGTGGTCTCGACAACATCTGTTCCATTTACAATTTGAATAATAAGGATGGTACAAGTGCCAGGGGAGCTCGTGAATTGAGCGCGCACTCCGGTTACCTATCGTGCTGCCGTTTCCTCACTGACCGGCAAATCGTGACGAGTTCAGGCGACATGACGTGTATGCTTTGGGATATTGAAGCTGGCGTCAGAGTGGTTGAATTTAATGACCATACTGGTGATGTGATGAGGTGTGTAATATTGGCGATTGTTAGTACCTAGTCAACTGATCTGTTCGGCAGCCTGTCGCTTGGTCCTAACCAGAACGTTTTTGTTTCCGGTGCTTGCGATGCAACAGCGAAGCTCTGGGATATCCGAACTGGTCGTGCAACTCAAACATTCGCTGGCCACGAATCTGACATCAACGCAGTGCAGTATGTCATGTGATTCACTGATTTGTCAAAAGATTTTTTTACCTGTTCTGCAGGTTTTTCCCTAATGGCGACGCTTTCGCGACAGGCTCTGATGATGCATCTTGCCGCTTGTTTGACATCCGCGCCGACCGTGAATTGAATACATACACACATGACAACATTCTTTGCGGTATCACATCTGTCGCATTTTCTATCTCTGGCCGTATCTTGTTTGGTGGCTATGATGACTGGACATGCAACGTCTGGGATACTTTGAAGGGAGAACGTGTTGGCGTCCTCACTGGTCATGAAAACAGAGTTAGCTGCCTGGGTGTTAGTGCAGATGGCATGGCTCTTTGCACGGGTAGTTGGGATAGCACACTCAGGGTAAGTTCTTCCGTTTATATGTATCTTAATGTTGCTGAAGATTCAATCACTTAACAGGTTTGGGCTTGATTTTTTCTTTCACGGAATACAGTATCAACGTTTCTCACATATACCATATCCTCTTAACCAGCCTATGCGTTCTTGGACAGAGATTATTTGCTAATTATCGCTGGGCTGCTTGTTACCTCTTCTGACGATGCCACTACTTACTCGCGAACCACCCTGGATGTGGACGTCTCGAGTCGGTGGTCCTTACTGTTTCGTAGCACCGCAGACCTGTCCTGTAGCTGGTTTCCATTCTCGCTACCATTACTGCGTATACTCTTTTCTGTTTTCGATATCTCTCCTGGTCTTCTTATATAGTAGCAATTCTATTCTATAGCTTTGGAACCATTGATTCTGGGTGATTTTTGGATGTGCAAGAACACGTGTGAAATATGTTACTAACGTTCGATTGAACTTCGGGAAAATACTACGAGTAGGTTACATATGTATACCATTTATAGTTAACGACGTCGAAATCCATTCAAACTCTGCTCAGTATGTCGGATGCTGACCGTGCTACCAAAGCCGCCAGGGCCAAGGCTATGGTCTGTCCAGTGTTACTGTTGTAAACGGATTAATGTCGAAACTTATGGACCAATTTGACACAGCTGAAGAAACGCCAGCGGGAAAAGGCGAACGAGGCTGCAACCACAAACTCTAGTGTAGCATCACCTATAATTCAGTCTAGAACGCTATCTCCTGCTCCTCAGGAACCCAAGCAAGATAAACGGGACATTAGTGACGTGTAGGTGCATCTATGGTGCCGAGTGTCTGAGTGGTAGGCATAACTAATGGCGAAATTGTTCAACTTCTGGTCCTTGTCAGGTTTACCAAGGGTGATTTGGATTCCTCTTGGATAGCTGAACTTCATCGAGCTCCTACACCGCCTCCACGAATAACATCCCCCTCTGTGCTTTCCACCCAACCTACACCACTCGCCGTTGCTTCACCACCTGCCGTAGCATCTCCATTACCTACCTTTTCAAGTTTTCCAGACAGCAATAAGGATTCGTCGTTTCACCAGATTAGTGCTCTGAAGGCCGAGAACGCGTCGCTTCTGACCGAGGTCGAACGTCTACGAGGGTCAGAGTCAAGCGAGTACCGTTTTAGCATGTCCCCCTTTTGTCAATGTGTTAATACACAATTCTTAGAACTTTATGATTCAGAGGCATCTCTCAAAGAACAGCGGACACAACTTAATCAACAGGTTAACACTTTGCGATCGGAATGTGCGTCGCTTTCAGCTGAGATAGAACGTTTACGGGCGTCGGAATCGAGCAAGTGCTGCTTCTTTATCTTTTTGACTTCACTGAAACCCTTCTTTTTCAGTATTCCGCCAGACGGAGTCTTCTCTGGAAAAGCAACGAACACAGCTTACTGGACAGCTTATCACCTTACAGTCAGATTGTGCATCATTGTCTGCTGAAGTGGAACATTTAAAGACAGGTAAGCTAGTATTTCTGTCTCAGATAGACAGAAAGTTCAATTTCTTGCAGCGTCCGAGGAGACTAAAGCCCACTTTGAGGAACAACGTAGTCGAGCTGAGGAACTCGAGGAAAAACTTCGCAATTTGGAGGTCGAGAAAGAGCAGGCGATTCGCAATGAACAACAAACCATAGCTCTTCTCGTTACAGAAAAGTCTTCACTGGCGTCTGAAGTGAAGCGGTTGGAAGTTTTCGAATACAGTGAGTCGTTTTGAAATTCAGCTACGATAGATATAACAAATTGTTTTAAAGAGTCGGAAACATTAGAACGTGATTTAGATATTGAGCGGACCCGTACAAATGTGCTTCAAACGGAGCTAGAAGGTCTGCAGATCATAAAACAGGAATCAGCCAAGACCGTTGCAGCTTTGCAGTCCAAAGAGAAGGCACTAACTGAACGCCATCGAGAGACGGTATGCTGGGAACAATAGTCCCACCATATCCAATTAGCTGACATAGACCTTGTAGGAACGCGAACTTCAGTTAACAACATCATTGTTGAATGAATCGAGGCAAGAAGTTGAACACCACCAACGTCGATTCCGCGAATTGGAGGAACAAATTCAAAGTGACGACCGAGTTGAACGTCTGGAAAGCTCTTTGAAGAATACTCAAGATCGTGCTGACGAGCTCGAGATCCAGCTATCAAAGCTAAAGCAGGTGAGCAAAATCTCGATATAAGTCGATACAAATTTATAGCAAGATGTTGTAGGCGCACAGCACGTTAAAAGTTGAACGAGACGGCATTGATGAGCAGCGTCGACAGCATCTGGATGCGGTTTTGAAACTGGAGGGGCAAGTTTCGCAACTGCAAGCTGAACTTAGTGAAACGCTCGAACAACTAGCTTCTGTTCTTTCTGAAAAATCCACTCTCGCCCAAGAAAAAGCCGACCTTGAGAGCCAGGATCAGACTGCACAAAAGGCCATCGCAGAACTTCAGGAGAAGTTGGTTACCGCCGCAGTAACTATCACTTCTCATTCGCGCCAACTTCAAACAACTCAAAATCAACTCAAGTCTGCCATTCGTCGTGCTGAGGACGCAGAAAAGACACAGAAGGATCTTCAAGGGGAGGGTACCGCTCTTATGCGTGCTTTGGACGAGATGCGTCCCAAAATTGTGCAATTGACTGGCGAGAAGCTGGAGTTGACCGAAACTATCAGTGCTTTACAAATAGAGCTGCGGAACAGCGCCGACACTGCATCTCTTCTCACAGAAAATATCAAAACGGTGACAGAGGAGAAAGAAGTATTGGAAAAGCAACTGGAAAAGCGAGAAGGACAGCATGAACGAGAAAGGGCTCTGGCTCTGTCTGATTCGTCTGAAATGCAAAAGGCGTACGCTGAACTTCAAGAAAATTTTGATGAAACAAATGCCAGCTTGCGAAACCTCGAAGAAGAACGCTCCAGGCATTATAAAGAGATGGACCATCGCATCAAAGAGCTTGAAAAGCTCACTATGTCGTCGAACGTTCAGGCAGAAAAGATACTTGCTCTCCAGGAAAAACTGGAAGTTGCACGTCGAGCTCAGGTACGTTTTATATGCCATTCAATTGTATCACCTCATAGAGCCCACGTTATACAAATTGTAGGACGAGAGCCAAGACTTCCTAGAAAGAGCTCGGATTGAGATTGAAGCTCTTCGGGTTGACCTCGATGCACGCGAACAGGAGGTTCTTCTCCTACGTGAAACGGCCGCTTCGCCCGTACAGGCGAACGGCCAACAGTCAGTAGATGAGGAACTCTTTGATTCGCTTCGTCAGCAACATGCTCTTGAGCTATCTGCTGCTCATTCGCAAATTCGCGCTCTTGAAAACTCTGTATTCGACGCAAATGCCCACGTTCACTCCCTTCAAAAGCATATCAGCGCTCTCGAGGACCAGCTGTCTCGTTCTCGGCCCTTGTCTCGTCTCGGTCCACGCTCATACTCTCCTGCTCGAAGCGGCTTGCGCCCAGCCAGCCGCAATTCGGACCTACGACGCTCGTCGTTTGGCTCGAATCGCCCGACGGATACCGCAGGACACCCATCCCTTGCTCGCTCGATATTCGATCAAAATCTGTCTGCAGAAACGCGTCACAAGCGCCTGGTCAGTTTGAGCATGCTCAAAGCGCGCATTGATAGTGAGGTGGAGGTAACTATTTCACGGCCTTCCTCACGCGCCTCTTCGGCGCGGGCTCTTTCGCCTGTACAGTCTGCTGAAGGGTCACGTCCTGGCTCCCCTCATTCGCATACACATTCACATACGGGCTCGCGGGTGGGATACAGACCGCAATTCATGGACGATTCGCATGTATTCTGGTGTCATGCTTGCACAGGAGATTTGGTCATCCTTTGAATCTACGTGTTGATGATGCAGGGCGTTTTTTTTTTGCATGGTAAAAGGTTTTTTTTGTCCATCCACGGCCATCGTGTTAGATGAAATGTACACTAGTAGTGGAGTGTATATACACAAAGACAAAACTCACAGCCCCACAGGCTTTAGAAGAAAAAGTTTCATCAGATAACTTGGACCTCTATAATATTTTCCCAAAAACATGATGCAAATAAAAAAGTATAACGTAACTGTCACAACTTCTTCACAGAGACCATCGATGATTGTTCGCGAAACTCAAGCGCTTCAAATGCTTTTTGTTCGCGCCATTCGCAGTTGCTTTCGTACTCGCACGTACTGAATGGCAAGAATCAGGGTTGTACAATCCAAAAACACAAAAACAGCCTACCGGCATCTCCAGGAGTCTTCCAAAGATACGCCCTGGGGGTTCCGGTCACCATGCCACCACCTCAGCACGTTTGCGATATGACGGTCTAACATCTCTTCATCATAATCGAATGGTTTGATACCAATAATTCGTAGATCGTGTTTGTCTGTGTCTGAGGCGCCCGATAATGATGCGGGACGTGGAGCATTTCTCGATTTTTCTGAACGAACATGTCCACCAAAATCAACAATGGCTATACAGGAAAAAACTTACCATCGGAGTCACTGCCATTAACAGTCAAATGTTTTAAGGAGTTCTTGAGACCAACTGACGGTGTTCCAGCGTCTGAAGGTGCATCGACACCTTGTACAGGGTCAAGCTGTACAATGCCGTCTCTAGAATTTCCTTGAGCAACAGGTTCTCCTGAGGCACGAACATCAATTAAACTGGCTTCAATAGCTTTGGCGAGATCGCGTTCTTCCTGCATAACAACAGGGCTAGCATCTCGCTTCTTGCTAGCCCGTCTAGACTTTTTGCCAAGCAGGCGATACACAAGTTCTAGTTTCGTGTCCACGCCTGCTATATCAAGACTTTGTACCATCTCAACATATACATTCGAAAGATCATTCAAGCAGGAAGTATTACATGTGTTGGTTTCCTCGAGCAGCCCCGCCTGATTCAAGAACTTGGCGGAGAAAGTTTTAACAGGATCTACACCGACTCGTTGCCACATGGCTGCAAAGTCGAAGGGAGGAGAAAGGGAGGTTAAGTCCTTAAGAAGTCGGTAGTATATCATGAGTTGTATTCGCGAAGGGAGAGTATCTCTGTCTGCAGGCAGAGAGTTCGCTCTTCGCGTCTTCGTGTCTAACAAGTGAAGAAATCTTCGCGGAGGGGAGGTGTATGTTGTTGAAGACTTCGCTGGTGTTGCTGGTGTTGAAGACTTCTCAATTTCTTTTTCTGTTGAGTCTGGGGGCACGTTGGGGACGACTGGTACTGATTTGTCTACAGAAGTTGTGTTCAGGAAGTACTCGGTCACCAAATGTTGTGAAGAAGAGGACGAATGAGAAGACGATCGACGCGATTTCTTTGGTTTTGTTTTAGATGGAGAGGAAGACCGCTTCTGTGGCGTAGTTGGTGTCTCAGTTTTCAGTACAACTTCGTCCTAAAGATGCATCGTCTTCAGAGCAATAGTCGAGAGCCAAACTACTGCTTACGATAATGCCAACCACTACTTCGTCCTGCAGAATTCCAAAGACGGGAAACTCACGCTTCAACCCTCGATCAAACGTGTGTCCGCAGCCATATACAGTATTAACTCACCGTATAACCCTCGAGCGATATACCGCGCAAGCTATCCAGCATATTTACGAGACTTTTCATGTAAATGTAAGCCAGAGCACAACACAAGAAGAGAGTTCATACCGTAAAGCCCACTGTTCCTCCTCTGACGATATCTCGACTGGCAACTGTTCTGCCTTCACCTCTCGCTCTAATATCTTATGCAACGCCTGACAACAGACTTCAATATGAATATCGACCCAGCAAGAAGATGACGTACCCTCCCTTGTTTCGTCCTTACATCATTCTTCACCGCTACCTCCTTCGCGACGAATATCTCCTTTCCTTGTGCAGAGATGAACGACTGAGGTCGCGTCGCAATAGGCAGATGCCGCCGCTGGCGCAATCCATAGTCGAATTGCACTTCACACCTTTAAAAAGCCCAGATTTCAGCGTGAATGGAGGAAGTGAACAAGAAAACGCGCTCACCAGGCCAACGACGCGAGGTCCGTCACACTCAACACCCCGCGCTTCCGATACGTCGCCATCGGGCTCAGCGGAGCCCTTTGCTTACCCTCCTTACGTGACTCCAACGCGTCAGGGGTTTGAGACATTATGGTGCTTCCCCCGACTTGAGGAGCTTCGATTTGGATCTGAGGACCCCCCTGAGATATACGCGCCACATCCGCATCGATACGCTGAAAATCTTCTTCTGTGAATTCGGACAAGTTGTACGCGGAGAATTCGTCGTCGGACGACGCGGTGGGCATCAGGAGTTGGGATGATGTGACCTTAGGCTGTTAGAGTCACGGTACACTGTTCGAGTCTCGCGGTGTGGATTATTATTGCAAGTCCTCGAATTGCGAGAAGCTACCTTACTTCAACATAGGTTCTGGTATTTAAAGCATAACTAAGCGGTAGTCAAGGAAAGTGATGTAAAACAATCTGAAAGAATAAAGACAACATATGGGTTTAAAGGTCACGTAGTCACGGAACCGCTGCAGATGAGTCCGCCGGGCGTGACCGCGGAGCGTAACATTCGCAGACATGGATGCGAGAAAAAGGTCATAACTTTGCATGTCCACTTCAAATTTTCGCGGTTATAAAAGACGCGCGCACGCGTTTGGAGTGAGAATTATCGGTGATGTCACGAGGCCACGATTGATAACAAGAAAATCGCGAATGGAGATTTCTGCAACAAAACGCCGGCTAGCCGTAGATAAAGACATACATACACGTAAAACAATACGGAAAAGATCGTCACGAGATTTCGTTATCATGATGTGGCAACGATGGAAGAGATATCAAGATAAAATATGAAGGATATATAGAGTTGTATATAGATTGACTGCAAAGGGGTCCAGGATATCAAGGTTAAGGTATGCATGAATGCCCATCTGCGAGTGAAATATAACGTCGAGACGGGTCTGCCTGTGAGGGGTGAATGGATAGAATGGATGATATGCAATATTCCAAACTCATTTAAAACCCAGTACGTTTCGTCCGGAGCTTCCTCAGACGTGCCAGCAAGTCCTGAAAGGAGTAGAAAAGTAGCAAACAATAGAATTAGTACCAAACTTGTGGCTTGGTGCAGAGAAAGACTCACTTCGACCTCCTCCGGATCAAGTGTTCCGTGCTTCCTCTCATGCTCCAAACCACTCTCAATACTCTCCAACACATCCGTGATAAGTTCCCTATAATCCACCCCGAAAAACTGAGTAAGCTTCGCCGCGCGCCTTCTACGCGTCTGGAAGTCCGTCACATCAGGACGTGGTGTAGCGATACTATTTTCAGTCGAGACAGAGATGATTGATGTGCAGGCGGGTAATGAACGACGACGCTCCGACTTGATCGAGGCATTGGAAAGACGTCTATCGCTGACTTGAGGGCTGCGTGTAGAGGCTTGAAGAGGCAGAGGCAGAGACATGTCGCCCGAGTTGAGGTACTCGTGCAGCTCGGCTAGGGACTCTTTGTCATCCTGCAACAGGGTATACATCGTTCAGATATTTCCACAGGAAAAAATGTAGGTCACACATACTCGGTCGATGATATCGTTGAGCGAGTTGAGCGAGTCTTGATAATGCATGTAGACAGCCGACGTCCGTTTGCGAAGGTCCGGCTCCTTCGAGCTGTCGCGGCGGTTGAGCAACCGCGCCTGGTCAGATCCCGATGTCCCCGGCCGATCGTCCTTGTTTTTCTTCTTGGAGTACGAGGAACGATTGACGTTGCGAAGACCGATAACAGGGAGCTGACTTTCACCAGGTGACGTCCAGCCTGATATAGACTTCTGCTGTCCAATGGTGGCGGTGGGATTTATCACTGAGGGCGAAGGCGAGCGTCTTGTGTGGTACAGTGTCTGTGGCGGTGCAACACCAAAGACCTTTTTGTGTGCATATGAATCAAGAGATAGCTCAATTCAGTACTGGAGAGAACATACCTTTTCCATCTTTTGAGCCCGTCGAACGTTGATAGCCTTCTCTGTACTATTCAGGTCCTCTTTAATTCTGTCGATCTCGTCTGACCACGTCGAACTGTAAGCAGCGGCCGAGCTGCTGCGGCGGCGTCTAAGCCAATCTTTTCTTGATTCAGGAATGACGGACATGATGGTTGGGTCAAGAGGAGGAAGACCAGGGTCTGCTATATCAGGGCCTAGCACGAGATTTGTGGGAACACGGGAACCAAGGAAACGGTGTAGTCTGGCTAGCTTCTCTCGTTTGCGCCTGCGGGCCTCGTCTGCTTGTTCCTCTGGGAACACAGAGTCAGTTAAAGAGGGAGAAGGCCGCCGGAGACGGCCTCGGGTCGGTGCGGCGCCATCTTTCGGCATGGAAAATGTGGCCGAGCCGAGATCATCTGACAGATCGATGAAGGACGTCGAGGAAGCAATCACATCAAATGGATGAGAAATTTTTTTTGCGTCATGGTGATCGAAAATAAAATCATCATGGTCATTCAGGGGTATCGAGTGTGTGTCGACTATATCTGACATCGGCAGCCAGACACTTTCAGTAGCGGTCTGCTTGTTTTGAGGAGGAAACACGTTGGGGCCAGGCGGTTTCCCAAAAACTTTCGCAAGCTTGCGGTTTTTTCGAATAAGGTTGTTGCGCTCATCAAGATCGAGAAAATTTGCCATTGGCGGCAGGAAACTGATGGATTCGGTAGTTGGTAGATGGCCAACATCCGCCTTAGGAGTAGTAGGTAGTGGAGACTTGACATCGGAAGAACGGGGCGGAGTCGGAGGGAGCGTAAATTCAGTAACAGCAGGCGTGATAATATCGATGAACGAATGGCGACCGTGGTAATCAGAGTAGAGCGACGAACTTTTGTCTGGAGGACCTATGGGTATCGGTTCATCGACAAGGACGTTCGGAGAATGGATAGTGGATGTCGGGTACATGGTACTTGAGATGCTAATGCGAGTATCAATCGTGGATGCAGGCTCGTAGGTTGAAGTGGAAGAATGACCCGACGACGACGACGACGACGACCCTTGTGACGACGGACGCCTACGGGAAATGAAAGGTCGTCGTTGGAAGGTGTATAAGCCGTCTGCGCCGTCTGCTGCGTCCCTTACTAAACCATATGTATCGTTGGCTTGACGCATTCTATCGTTGTTACCTGTGCATGTGAACTGTCAGCATTTAATGATTCATGTTGTATTCATTTCCTTCTACCTGGCAGAGACACCGTTTCTGCCAGTTTCGGCAGCTTTCCTTTCGCCCGTGCCCGCTCTCGTAAGTTTGACTTCTGCGTCGGACTAGTGTTCAGCACGTCATTAAGCTGAGTCTTGCATTCAACTTTTGCATCGGGATCGTTAAACAGCGATCGGCTCATGCCAACCACCTTTTCAACCCGTTCTTCAGACATTTGTGATGGTCGGGATGATTTTTGTACATCTCTGACAGGGACGGAGCGCGAGCCATGTGCTCCAGACTCTAGCGTGTCTTTAAACTCGAATACCGGTGCCGGATTGACGTATGGGTTCTCACACTCCAACCACTGACATCTCTCTTGCACCAGCGGGCTTTTGGCGATTAGTGACGTCGGCGATGTGGTTTTGCGCGAAGTCCGTCGCGGTGGGGGCGGAAGTCCGACTATCGGTGCAGAAAACGGCAACTGAGGCGATGTTGGTGATATTAGCGAGTTCAATTCACGTATTTTGTCGTCGTACTCCAGCAGAGCGTCCAAATTCGGCGATATAATCAACGAGTGCGACGTCTTCATATTTGCCTCCTTCGATCCCGGAACGATCCGCTTGTCGCCAGCTAACATCGTAGAATTGTTCATCATGGTAACATCAAGATTTATTCAGCAGAAATAGCTGTCTGTTACAAAAAACAATTGGCGAAAGAACTTCGAGAAGCGGACATGAAACATACCTTCAATCCAAACTAGACATGCAACTGCCCAGCGATATCCGCTTGTCGGTTATATAAATTAACTCAAATCGCTCGTCCTCTCGTGTCGTTTCTATTGTTCCTGTGGACCTGTAACTACCCTGCCTGTCTTACGTAGATACACGGCGGATCCAAAGTGCTAAAGAGGACAAGAATTTGGAGCTTGGCAGCCACAGACACTCTTGAAACACAATGGGTCCAGTCCAGGTACGGTCGTCTCAATCGCAGATGATATCGAATCGTTATCACAGCAAAAACTCAGAATATGTATTTGGATCTCTAGCGCCCTATACGTGACCCATCTTTTCCTACCAAAAGATCCATTAGTTCAGGCAAACTAATCATCCCGCAGAGTCATCACTGCCGCTTCTGCAACCCATAGAAACCTACATTCTTGGCCGCGGTGTTTCTCCAAACGTACGCATTGACAACCATCGCACATGTACACCCATAACACATAGCAACCGATACACATCGATTTCTGATCATCACATTTGGACTCTCGTTTTGGATATGACATTCTCAGAAGCCCTTGAAATATAAGACACATGGTTTGCCTCGAGGCGTGGGGTTTTCCAAAAGAATCAGCCTATCTCCGAGTTATGCGGGTTTATCTCCATCGCACAATTGGAGCTGGTGTTTTAAAGTACTTACTTTAGAGCGCTCGACGTGGGAATCGTCCCACCACCGTTCAACGAATTTAGATACTACTTTCCTAATGGCTCGTTATTGGCGCTGAGTAGACCAAGCCTGTTTTAACACAGGTAGATCTGGGATAATCCCAATGAGAAGCATTTCAGTTGTCGATCTACAGCTGGGAATAACAAGAACGTGTCGATATCACTTGACTCAACCATGCAAGGATATTGTTCAACCGCACTAGTGACATTTGACAAGACACGAGCTAAATGGGTCTGAGAAATGACAGAATTAGTTGCATAGTTGGGGTGGCGGCTGATGGTGGTGCCAGGTCCCAAGTTCATTGTGCTTGAGGCGCATCTATTCTGTGTGCAATTTTCAATGACATTAATCCTTGGCATTGTCTTGCCATAATAGTCCATCCCCTTCAATCTTCATGAAACCAAGGATATTTTGTGACCCCTTGTTGGTAGACAAACGTATAGCGCGAGATTCACGGACACCTCGTAGCACTCAGATGGGCAGGTTGAGATGAAGCGCTGGAATAGCGGCCCGATGTCCCTCTTTTTCTAAGGAACTGCTGAGAATGATGAATAAAGCTGCAGAGATGCACGGGTCCAACTCGGCAGAAATATACGTCAAGAAAGACATATATAGTACATGCAGGATGACAGTGTCCGGCGACGGAAAGCTAGGATAAGAGATGCGACGAATTCACAAGTCAAGGCCTAAATTGTGGATCAAAGCCTTCATTTATAGACCCAAAAGATGGGGAGAAGGTCACCTACCTAAGGGACTAGGTCACACATCCAAGACCTAGGCGTCAGTCATATGTACGGAAGGACGAAGGTGACGATTCACGATCAAAGCATGCCTCGTTACCGACAATCAACCGATAAATAACGAGTGGAAAAAACGGAGACAAAGTCGGGGGAACAGATAGAGTGTGAAAGGTTTGCCAAGGCTTTGAGGTTAAGGTCGTCAGCGAAAGGATGAGACGGAAGAAAGAAACGAACTCAACGAGCAAGACATGCACATACACCAAGAACAGAGAGAACGTAACCGGAAGCCAAGAAACAAGAGCAAGGACAGTTGGGAATGCACATGGGTGCGCCATAATCGACGGTGGTGTTCTTGTGCAGGCAGGACATGGCAGTGACCCCTTAAACATTGTTGCTGAGACTGCCGTCCTAGAGCGTGAAAGTACCCCATGAATCTTCCTCCTTAACAGCAACGCCGAGAAGAGCAGTCAAGAGGCGACGGACACGATGAGTAGCATTGCTGCTGTCGGAGGGCCTTGACTGTCAATTCGCAACTGAAGCCAAATATATTATGATGAAACCATAGATAGTTATAATATATACCTGAGAACCGAATGTACTAACATGAGTAAGACAACACTACTCACTACGAACGTGGGGACACGGTCACATGAGACATGGCGGAATTAGAGGCGCTGCGATTCCGCCTCGTGCCATTCCACAACAACATCCTTGATTCCGTTCTTCAGTAGGAGGGCAAGGATCTCTCCGGAGACCTCGTGGGCGGTATCAGCGGAGGTAGAACCCGGAGTGACACCGACCCATATGACGACGGGACCGAGACTCCCCTTCGCTTCCTCTCCCGGCGGTGCGTGGGTGAAGAAGCGAACAGGGTTGACGGACGACCCGTCGATCTTCCGGGCTTTGATCAGATCATGAATCTGCGGACCAACAACGTCCCAGACACCATTGAGCGGGGTGCCAAAGACTCCACGGGGCGACTTGACAGGGATGTGGGCGTGTCGGCCGACGGGCTTGGGGAAGGGCGTAGTGAGGAAGTCCGAACGGTACACAAGGGGCGGGTGGTCACCGTCCCCAGCGATGCCGTTATAATATGAAATTCTCTCATACTCGTCAGGGCCATACACGGAGGTGGCATCGCTGGCGTAGGTGCGGGCAGAGGAATTGGGCGCCGTTGTCACCTCACTCGGAGCCTGCCAGCCGGGCACGCAAGACGAGCTAGGGGCCTTACTTTTCCGGCCGTGGAGGTCAATACATTGGAGAGTGAAGAGGGAGAGTTCTGGGCAGAAGGTGGTAAGTGCGGTATAGATGCAGAAAGGTATTGAAAGACTCGCTCAGCAACTCCGGGTGCTCTCTCATAGTCTTAAGCACATGCGCAGCGGATTCGGATAAATCTATAAGGGAGATGGTAAGTATGGCATAGATTGTGCAGTAAGTTGATAGAGAGGGAGAGTCCGGGATGACTAACTAGCGCTCAGGGCGCTGGAAGGCATGCCCTTGACGTGCAAAAAGACGAAGGGACTCGCCTTCGTCTAGAAGACCGGCTTCTTTCAGTTCATCTTCCGTGAATGGAAAAGCTTCGAAAGGTCAGTGTGGGATAGACGAAGGAAAAACAATAGGACTCACTGGGAGGATCCATAACGAAGTTGTTACGCAGTGTTGAGCAAAGTTCGCAGATGGGCAGAGGGGTTGGGGACGAAAAGAAATGAAGAGTCCCCTCTTACATTCTGGAAGTGGAACACACCCTGGAGTCCGTGATTTTTAATAATAGGGAGATTTGGAGTTGGTGAACACTCGATTTGAGTCACGGTTTCAATTGTAATTTTAGGTCAACCTTTGAAAGGGTAGTTGCACTTTCGATTCAAACATTGTCTGAGTTTAAATACTGCAGCTGTAAGGGAGATAGAAAGAATGAGAGGAACATCGATACATAGATGTAATGCAAGTACAACGAATATTATTTGACCGCAGTGGCGTTTGTAGCATGTATAGTAGTGATATCTCAGTCAACAAGACTTATGCCCTGGATCTAAATTTGTCCTTATGCTTCTGGTAGAGATTGTGGTGGCCGACGAGGTGGTAACGGAGGTGCATTTGGATTCGGGGTAAATGACTTCTTGGGGATAGACGCAGCAAGCTCTTGATCTGACACAGGAGATATAGTATGATCGCCAGCCTTTTCAGCTGCATCCGTACCCTTGGAAATACTCGGGGAGTCCCCAACGTCACTCACGCCATTCTGATTTGTGATTGACAGGGCGAAAATGTTCTCAGACGACACTGAACGCCTTCGTTCGTCCTTGCAGGCAATGGTTTTTAACGCTTCTTGGGCTTCTGACAGGGTTGACCGTATCTGTGGGCGGGCCTGTGGGGAGCGGGGAGGGAGCGGTGGTGGAACACGTGGGGTGGTTGGAACGATCGTTGGCACAGATGTTGCGGAAGCGTTGGGCGAGGGTGGAGGAACAAGGCACGGGCTTCCCCCAAATTGTTCATTTGACGTGACAGAACTATCTTGTGTTGGTGCTAGTGGCATTGATGGCGATAGTGGCCCAGCCGGTCCAGAGCCAGATCCTGGACTTGACCCAGTGGAAGTTTTGAAGAGTCGGTATATTGAGGATTTACCCTCCAATGGGTTCATTGCAGGCGGTTGGGCGACGTAACCCATAGACATGACCTCACCGCGGTGACTTGCATGAATGCCAGGTATAGTCATAGTCTTGGCAGTCGGTTGAACGACATGCATGGGCTTTGACGGGAGTATCGGCATGGTAACTTCCCCTTCAGTCGCCGTCCGTGAGGCCGGAGGAGACGACCTGTATGATACTGCCTCATTGACAGACACATGCTTGAAAGAAGACGAGGTGGAATTTGCGGATGTAGATAGCGTAACTGTATCGGGGTACGATGATGGGCCGGCGAGATCATTATTTGGTGCGAGCTCAGATCCTGACCACGGATTGCTTGTTGAGCGAGCCTTGACCCTCGAGCTATCTGGAATGGATACGGGCGACGTTGAAGGCGATGAAGACCGGCTGTTATCTACTTGCTCGTCGTTTGCAGCAGTATTGCGACTCTTTCTTTCCGCCACAGCTGCTCGTACCTCTGCATAACTCGCACGAGCCTTGCTTGCCACACTAAAAGTAGTGTCAGGCCGTAAGCGTGCACTGATTGTTGACGCGATAGAGCCATGATCCGAAATGTCTCCACTATTAGATTCCTTCTTAGCGCCCCAGTTAACACCCCATTTTCGCATTGCTTCTTTGGCAGTATTACTGAGAGCTTGCTTATCTCCAGCACGCGATCTCAACGTCGTCAGAAAAGAGGCGGCACTGTTAGGGTTAAGAACGGGCGTTTTCTTAGACGCGGCAGTCTCCATATCAGGAGCACTCTTTGACGAGTCCGTGGATAGTGATTTGATGTGTTCGCGTTGGGAGGAGTGCTGAGACGAGGATCGCCGACTCATTTGTGGCGTTTGTGGCGCAAGAAAGGTATCATGAGCAGAGGTATGGTCAATTTCTGGTGTCGAATCATGATCCTTCAGACCTCCTAGAAAATCCGAATCTTGGGGCGTCGACCGCGACCTCGAAGACACGATGCTGCCTTTATCGGAATCTTTTGAGCGTCCACGCTGTAGATCATGTTCACTCTCTCCGTCATCAGGATCAGGGAATATTATTCCTCTACGAGAAGTCGACCCTTCACTTCTAACACTTGAGAACCACGATTGTCGTCGTCTCTCTGTCGGGCGAAGAAGAGAAGTTTCGACCTCTGACGCGCTGCTCATCTCAACTAGTGAGGGCGGTAGTGGTGATGTCACTGGCTCAATAAGGACGGTTGACTCCTCTGTAGACTGTTTACTTTTGATGATTGTCTCTTCGACTATAGGTAGCACATCATCCTGTGTGGGTTCAGACTCGTCTGGCTGGGAATCGTCACCAGCAACGGCGTCGTGAAGAGGTACAGATGGCATTTGGTGTCTCGATGCGTCATGCCATATTCCACCACGGTGGTCGAACTTCATACTGTCAAAAAATGATATGTCGTCCATATTAGGCAGAACTACGGACTCATATACCTGGAAGAAATTGAAAAAATGAGTCGAAACGCGAACATATGGACGTACAATTTCTTTGAGCTTTGCTTCTATAGTACTCAGAATCATGCTCCAAGTAAGCTGCCGATCACTGACAATGGGTTCCACTTCTAACACCATCCGTGGTGCTTGAGTAAAAGCATACCAGATACGGCTACTCGGAGGTCGTTTAATCTTAATCAGGAGATTGCCCACAAGTTCCTTAAGAACGGCAGCGAGAACCAATTTGACGGTGTAAGACTTTCCAATATTGATATTTGCCGTCGCCTGAATGGTAATACGGAACTCTCCTTTGTAGTGGAAGTGGACTTCCATGGCCGCATCTCCCTCTTTAGTAAGCTCCTTCAGCATAGGCTTGCTCAAGGTTGGGGCTTTGTTACCGACAGATACCTCGGTGACGGCAACATCGGTTAGAAAAGTTGGTTTTTTGACTTTGGATAACTTCTTCATCAAGCGACCAATAATGTAATGTTCTAGCCTGTGAGTCCGATAATAGCTGAAGAACACACGCCCGATAAGTGCGTTTAGCCAACGCGTTGGGATAACATCTGGTTGCTCATCCAAGGTGGAGACGAGATAGTGCATATCTGCAGGTCGGAAGACAGGACGTAATGGACTCAACGTAGGTGTTTTGCTGGGCTGGGTGGACGCGTGGATGAGAGCAAGATACCAATCTTCCATCTCTATGCAAGAGCGTACGAACATGAACCATGGAGTGTTAGTGTCGAAGGATTTTTCACTAGCAGTATGCTTCGCCATGTCAATTCCTAGTGCCTTGTTATGTTCTTTGTCGTCTCGTTTCGAACGGATGCCTCTCTTTTCCTCCTCAACCTCGTCGTCACTCGACTTCATCTCCTTCGTCACACTCGGCATACGCTTCTCGTCCTCTTTCCTCGGCTTAAGGCATATTGCGTTTCGTTTTGTGAATAGTTCACCATCCAACAGTCCTTGAGGGTAAACTACAACTTCATGCCCACCTAATTCAATTGCCGCCTCACATTCCGTCATGTCCTCATCCTCGTAGAGGTAAAGCACCGTGCCTTTCAAAACGACATACCACATGTCCTTTGGCCGCGACCGCTTTGGATCCTTCGATCGTGCATCAAGAAACGAACGCATCATTGTGACATAACCTCCATCAGGACTGGTCTCCTCAAATGTCCGCCGCATGGTAAGCCACCCCTTCCGTGTTCGAGGTATGTCGTCGGTATCCACATTAAGGATTGGCGTAATGTCTGACGTCGTGTCACCCGCCTCATCTTTCTGAGCATCAGGCTTTGCACTACGTTTCGCCGTGACCTTGGCATCTTTGACAGGAACAGAGGTGTAAATAGCAAAAAAGATGATTCCAGCGAGTACAAGAGGGATGAAAGTAATTCCTCCAAGGATATAGGCGTAGAACAGAGCTTTAAGACTCATGGACAATGCAGTCTCAAAAGAAGTTCCCTTGGACCACTGTTGAAAGTGGAACGTAGGCAAAGAGCAGGCGAAAGAATCCCCCAAACTGAAAGAACGTGTTAGGACTCGGAGATGGTCAAAAAGAGCTTGAACCGTAGACCACGTTTGGTAAACAACAGCAACGACAACGTCACGGTCAGCACGCACGTGACAGCAGAAGTGTAATTAGATTACAATGGTACTTTTGACACTCGACTAGTGTCCGTGTAGCTAATAATACAGGTTTCCCGTTCACTGATACAGTCATGAAGTCTCATAATATCATAAGTGATGAAGCGACGCTGAAACATTCCACATGCAGCGCAAAGCTCACCGACAGATACGTTTACGACGTATCCTTTTTCGTTTTAGAACTCGTGAAAACAAGCCCTTCATTTCCTGTTCGCATATCGAGGGTAGAGTAGCTTGCCAGTGCCCCGATTTCCATGTCCAATTCTGTAGTGCCAACAATGGTTGCTCAGGAAGAACCATAGGGGGAAATATGTGATTAAAAACAGGGTAGCTGGGAACTGTGAGCTGGTCGCCAAATGCGCTGTTTTGAATAGGGACACGACAAGACATGTGATGCTCTGATGGTGCACACGGAGAAACGAGGATGGTAGGAATCGTGAACCTTGGACGATACGTGTGGCACGGTTCAAATTCCTGTTCATGAGGTTGGATGAGCTGGGAAAATGGGGTTGGATGAAGTGTGGATGTTTCCTAGTTTGATTACTCACAGCACTTGAATGTTGCTCTGAAACGCTGTGGGGATAGGAGCGAGAAATAGCAATAGCATTCTGAGGCGAAGAAACAAGATTGAGTGGACAGGCAGTAGAGACGTCCATATCCTTCTCGTTAAAAGCGAGTCAGCCTGTGACTGCACGGGTCAAGGAGAAAACTGACCTCGATACTGTCAAAAGGGTTATCTTCCGGTTCCAACTGCAAACTAGACAAGACGTCTACTACGTGATCCAAATCTTTCTTGATGATGTTGCGGACGCTATTACACGCTGGAGCAACACATTCCATGGCGATATTTTGAAGCACATGTTCCGGGAGAAGGGGCATAAGCGAACGCAACGCTCGGAGATCGATCACCTACAAAACGATTATGTTAGTGAAAAGTTTAAACAAGAGCCATCCGTGTCTACCAATGCGGTTCCTGCTGCTGAAGAAGATCCTTCATCCCGTTCGCCATGAGTATCAAACCGCACCTCCCACTCACGCAGAGGCGACAACGCATTCCCAGTTATGTTCACCAGCCGCGAAAGCATTTATGTGACGTGCTAGAGTAAGCGCTTCAATGCTGGATGATATATAATGGCGCGGGACAGGGTAACATGAGAGAAGGGGTCATTGCACCCGTTGGTTTGCACTCCGGAACGGCAAAAGATAACCCGAGTTGTTTGTCAGTATTAATCAAGGATCCTACTGTTGCCGTGCTCGGCGACTCAGAGGTTGGATGTTCTCTCAGAAGACGGAGCTCCGCCCTACTTTTACGCGCGGTTATTATCGGTGTCTTTTTGACAAACACCCTGATATGCGCCCGGTGCCACGTATTCCAACTGTGTTCTCATCCAGCAATGATGCGGATCCTTTGGATGCTCACGGATCGATTCAAACCATTTATACTTGTTTTGTAACTCATTGAATGAATTCTGCGCCCACTCTGTAAGTATCTCGAAACGAAACGACCATGATGGTGATTGACCTCACTTTTGGTTTTGTTCCGACCGATTTGTCTAAAGGTAATACTTGTTCTACATATAGAATTTCTCACGACTTCCATTCCTTGTCAATTTGCCTCTAGGCAGAAAGTGTTACACTATGTTACAACATTGATATCTACCTACGCTACAATAATCTAGCTTTGGTCGGATCTGTAAGGATACGCCACGGTAGACCTAAATTTCTACGTTCTCAGAGAAACACCATTTTCGTCAAGATACTCCCATTCACCGCCAGAGCCTCGTTTTGCGGTCCCGTACTTGTAATAAGCAGTGCGCTTGTGAAAACAGATGGATGCGAGCTGGACGAGCTGGACGTCCCTGCGAAGCTTATCGCCATACTTGTTCTCAGCAATCTGAATGAGTCCTTCTGCCGCCTTCTCCGCAAGTGTTTCCTTTTCATCATTCTTGATGTACTTGAATTCGATAATGATTGCTTTGCTGTCATTTTCTTTCTGTAGGCACATATCAAGTCATCCGTGCCCACTTTCCAGATTGGAGTCGACTTGCCACCCACGCTGGCTGAGATGGCACGAAATTCCAAGGACGTACACATGATATAGTGATTCATTATGTTTTTTTATGTCGTGAGAGGAAAGGAGTCTGATAAAGTCGTCCAGCAGCTGTTGGAATTGGACATGATCGCCGTGATGGAGGTGTTCCATCATGTCATATGGTCGTGACATTGGTTTGCCCTTCGCATATGGCTTCAGAAACCACTGGTGCCAGATATTACGAACCTTCTCTATTGGGAATTTTGACGACAGCTGTTGAGCCTCTGATGCTATCAATGGTGAGATAGCCAGTATAGATAAGAAGTGTCCAAAGTGTCTCGGGCCCAATTTTCCCATGAAGAGAGGCATATTGGAGGTGCGGTTGTCGGTCAAGTGTGATGGGAATGCCTGACTGTGCAGGTTTGGAGATCAAGTCACGGCAGACTTCAAGCACTGGAAAGAGACTGGGTTTGGTCCACAAAAGTGCATGTAGGAGTTCAGAGGAGCCTGAATTAGCATTGAGAAAAGAAAGGTTCAACCAAGATGCAAATTGAAGTCAAGCTGAAGAGATGCCTACCTGATATTTCCCAATAATGGTTGAATTCCTTCTTCGCAACACAGTTGACTATACTCCAAGGATTGTAGATACCTGTCTTTCCAGCAATCATGTAGCCATTATAGAACTTCTCCAGCCTCTCGTCGGGTGCAAATCCATCTGCCTCCCACAGACAAATATCAAGCAGAGGGTTTCCAAAGGTGAAGCTATCCGTATTTGGACACAATGCCTGTACTTCTTCCTTGGTGAATCCAAATGAGTCACAATAGGTCACCTCGGGAACCAGGGGGTCAAAGACTTCAACATTGTCCAATCCGGACATAATTCCAGATTTGGCCATTGGCAGGATGCCGACGCAGAAGGCTTTATCAAGATAGCGGTTGTCCTTTGGGAGAAACAAGTTATACATGAGATCGGGAAGGGGAACATAGAGGGACCTCAGAACTTACCTTGAGCAAATCAGAGAAGAAGCCTTTCATTTTTTGTTCACCTGCTTCTGCAAAACCTCCGTTGAACGCCACTTGTTGTGGGGAATCAAAAGGGGGAATCAAAAGAACGATGAATGTTATCTCACGACTGAGCTTTTTTGACGCTGATTTGCACAAAAGGTCCATAAGGGGTCAGATGGCCCGCAGCTTGTAGGTAT